>CM053611.1:113600511-113616460 GCA_028646535.1 Procyon lotor
TTTGTTGACTGTTTCCTTCACTGCGCAGAAGCTTTTTATCCTGATGAAGTCCCAAAAGTTCATTTTTGTTTTTGTTTCCTTTGCCTTTGGAGACATGTCCTGAAAGAAGTTGCAGTGGGTGATGTCGAAGAGGTTACTGCCTATGTTCTTCTCCAGGGTTTTGATAGACTACTGCCTCACATTGAGGTCTTTTATCCATTTTGAGTTTATCTTTAACAAGATATTTTTATGGAGTTTTTTTTAGTAAGCAACACAAAAACATTGGTTGATGTTGGATCATATTAAGTAGTGAAAGTACACCAAATAGTATGTTCAAAATCTGTCTAAATTTTTTCCCCAAATCTCTTATCTGTATAGCCAAACTTCTATTATTCATCTGCATATTCAGCACTTTTATATCAAATTCAGAAACTTCAGTGTTTAAAAGTTAAAGCTTTATTTTCTCTATAACTGGCATTCTTTTATATTCCTTTCTTGGAATAGCACTGCTAATATGTTGGATAATTACGTTAACAGATAATGTATCATATCAAACATCAACTACATGCTGTAGATACTGGTCACACATCAATGAACACAGCAGATATGGTCCCAAATGTATAGCCCAATGAAATAGACAGTAAATAGAAGATATGTAATTGTACTTTACATTAAGTATAATGAAGGGACCAAACTAGAGGCAGTGGTAAATAATGGGAGGGCTAGAGGAGCTCCTACTTAAGAGCGGTCTGGGAAAACCTCTCTAAAACGTGTCATTAAAACTGAGATACCACCATCTACGTAGTTGTTCAAGCTTTGGAGGTTTCCTCAGATCTTCCCTTCTACCCTCCTATCCAGTCCCTGTCAATTCTGTCTTCTGGATCTCTCAAATTTGGCTCCTCACCACTTGCGTTTGGGTACTGCTCTAGCTCAGGCCTTCACCATCTCCTGTGGTAATTACTAGAATGTATTCTGGTTGGTTCCCAGTTTTGCCACCCTTTCTTAGTTCATTCTTTACACTGCCTCGTTTCTTTTTTATTTCACCTCACCCATTTGAGGGAACTTAAAGGCCCTCAAATTGATATGCTCTCACTTTTGTACCTTTATACTTTGTTGTTTTCATCTCCTACTGTCACCATCTAGCTAACCCCAGTTCCTTAGCTCAAGAGTGTCCAGGAAGTCTTCTCTTCACTCCCTTTGTCTCTCAGATTAAGTTAGATACACCATTCTTACAGCACTTACATGTTGTATGCTAACTACTTTTGTGTTTGTACGTTTTGGATGTGGAAAATTTTGTTCTTATTTTATGTTCAAATTAGAGTGCTATTAATACTTAGAGCATTAGTACTGGGGTCTTGATCCCTGTGAGAATTTCATGAGCTTTCTGGACCCTTGAACAATGTATATACTATCCACGCACAATTTTGTACCAGTTTCAATCCATCCATTGACTCAGGTAAGAATCCCTGATTTAGAATGTCTCTCTCATCCTTGAGCTTATGTGGTCTGTCACTACTGCTATCCCTTCCGTTTTTCTTCTGTATTCCCCTCATGCTTCAGCTCTTTGGTCCTGTTCAGTTCTAGCTTTAGCATTTTCTATAGGCTTGATTCCCACTCCTCTGCTCTTCTAATTCCTGTGTTCCCTAGCTCACATAAGCAGTCCCATCCTCTCAGATTAATGTTTGTACTTAATTCCTGTATCTTTTTTTTTTTTAATTCCTGTATCTTTTAAAGTTTTTTTTTCTTCCTGCTTCTGATAGTAAATTGGGAATATTTTTACTTAATATCTTGTGCATACTTATAACTGTGTGATTGATGTTTTTGTTAAGAAGCTCAGCTCTTAGAAGTATCAGACTTGGATATCTAAGGAGATCTAACCCATCCCTTATGAAAAAAATTACAATAAAACTTCATGTGACTATTTCCCAAGTTCCCAGTATACCACAGATGAATTAACAGTACTTTATCAGCTTTGTCTATAGGTGAGAATTTTAATCAGGCTAGGCAAAACTTTCAAAAGTTATTTTTAAACATTATTGAGAAAATACTCCAAATAATGTTTCTTTCCCATACGAGAAAGATTTGTGTTTTTCTGATGGAAGTACATTGAGAAAATAGCCAAGATATGTATTAAATAGAAATAAATTCTGAATTGGGGATATTTTTTCTATGTGCTGTGTGTATGTGTGTTTGTGTGTTTCATTTGAAGTAAAATTGCTCTGTCATGTACACACAGTGCTTACTAATATTGATGATTGCTATAGATACCGACTCATTTTGATTACATTCAGTTGCATATTGGAAGCTAAAGCAATGAGAAGGTATTTCCTTTCTTCTACCTGGAAGAATTTTAAGATAACCATTAACCTCAGCAAAGTCACTCTTGCTTTCATGGGGTTTGATGATAAAGCTGTGTCACTGTTTTTGACATCATCTAACTAGTATATCTGGTTTGTGCAGAGCCCCAGTTTACCATCTGATAATATATTTAATGAAGCACTTATTGAATTTTTTAATGCCACCTTAAGGCTAGTTCTATGCATAATAACATTTACTTTTGAGTAACTTATTAATGCAGTTATTTGTTCTATTTTTACCTTTGACAAAGCAGGTTAGTATCTTAATTTTCAGACTATATTGCTGTAAAATAACAGCAAAGTAAATGATTGCTTTTTGTGGTATTTATCATTATAGTATTATATTACTTTCTTTGAACAGGAAGTCATAAATCATTTTTCCAGTGCTGATTAGTGGTATTCATTTGGAAATCTGATTTGATAGCAGAGTACCTTATGGCTGCCAGGACTTGAGAAGAGGAAAGGTTTAATTGTAAAATTACTGACAATAACTATACAGAAGTATTAGGAAATTGTATCCCTAATATACTTTAGAACTAAGCATATTACATACTGACTAATTTTTTTTCTAAGCTAATTTTTAGAGTACCAGATCATTTTGATTCAATCATATGCAGGAATTTGGACCTCACTGTCTATATGAATGATGTATTAACGGTACTACTCTGTTCCATAGGGTCAAGAAAAATACGGATTATTAAATGTAACAAAAATTACTGAAAATGGGAAAAAGGTTCGGTAAGTACAAAAACCATTAAGGTTCTGACATGTTTTATTTGACTGAAATAAAGCTATGAGTATAGTTACATTCTAGTAGGAATGATTACAAGGTTCATAAAAATTTCAAAAATGTATTTTCTAAAATGTATGTAGGATTGTCATGAAGTGTATGAAAATCTTCCTTTGTCTTGACATATTTTTTAAGGTAATATTAAATTCAGGGTTGATAAAGCAGAGGATTCTGAGCAAGCATTAGCTCTATTTGAAAATATTTTTTCAGGGGTGCTTATGTGGCTCAGTCGGTTGGGCATCTACCTTTGGCTCAGCTCATGATCCCAGCGTCCTGGGGTCGAACCCCACATCAGGCTGTCTGCTCAGTGGAGAGCCTGCTTCTCCCTCTCTCCTGCCCCTCCCCCTACTTGTGCTTGCTCGCTCTCTGTCTCTAAAATAAGTGAAATATTTAAAATAAAAAATAAGCGATTTTTCTAGTAAGCATTAAGTGCACATGATAAAACAATAAAGTACACAAAATATTTAGTCAAAAATCAGTCACCCAGCCATGATTTCTATTCCCCAGAGGCAACTAGTTATGTGAATGAGATGTAGTGTTTTCTTTGAGATAGAAGATATATATATTTCTATATGCATAGATTTATTTTTTTAAAAGATTTTATTTATTTATTTGAAAGAGAGAGATCACAAGTAGGCAGAGAGAGGGGGAGGGAAGCAAGTTCCCTGCTAAGCAGAGAGGCTGATGCGGGGCTTGATCCCAGGACCCTGAGATCATGACCTGAGCTGAAAGCAGAGGCTTTAACCCACTAAGCCACCCCAGCGCCCCATAGATTAAATTTTTAAATACATTTTAAAGATTTTATTTATTTGAGAGAGAGAGTGCGAGTGCACACATTGGAGGGAAGGGTTGATGGGGGGGAGAGAGAATCTTGAGCAGATTCTGAACTGAGTGCCAATCCTGACACAGGGCTAGTTCTCACAACCCTGAGATTGTGACTTGACCTGAGGGTCCAGTGCTCAAATGGCTGAGCCACACAGGCGCCCCTGCATGGATTAATTTTTTAAACACAGTCTTCGAACAGTTTATTTTGGAGATGGTTCTGTTTCGTTGCATGTGGAGCCGCCACATTGTTTTTAACTGCTCCATGGTTATATATTGTGTAGCTGTGTCCTAGTTTGTTTAGCCATATGGTAGGAAAATATGCTTGCCTATTGCTAGACATTTAGAATGTTTACATTGTTTTGCTGTTGCAAACAATATTACACTTACATCACATCTTACATAGCTCATTTGCAAGTATATAAATATCCCTGTTGAAATTGCTAAGCTATGTGCAGCATTTTGATAGTGTTCCAAATTATGCTCTAATGCATTGAATCAGTTCATACTTCCAGAAGTAGTGGATTTCTCCACACCTTTGCCAATTCAGTATGTTGTCCACTTTTTTTTATCTTTGCTAATAGGGATTAGAGAGAGTGATATATATATATATATATATATATTTTTTAGAGAGAGAGAGAGCACAAACAGAGTGGCAGGTAGAGGCAGAGGGAGAAGCAGACTTCCTGCTGAGCAAGGAGCCTGATATGGGACTCCATCCCAGATCCTGGAATCATGACCTGAGCTGAAGGCAGCCGCTTAACCAACTGAGCCACCCAGGTGTCCCGATATATATTTTTAAAGATTTTGTTTGACAGAGAGAGAGCACAAGTAAGCAGAGTGGCAGGCAGAGGGAGAGAGAAGCAAGCTCTCTGCTGAGCAGGGAGCCCAGTGCGGGGCTTGATCCCAGGACCCTGGAATCATGACCCGAGTCAAAGGCAGCTGCTTAACCAACCAAGCCACCCAGGTGCCCCGAGAAGGATATTTTTAATTTATGTTACTCTTTAGTGTGGTAGAGTATCCTAAGACATTTGTGTATCTTTTATTGTTGGTGAATTGTCAGTTCATCCCCTTTATCTGTCTACTATGTTGTTTGGTTTTTTGGTTAATGTGTGGTACCTCCTAATCAATTAAGGAAATTAACTCTTTGTAAGCAGGTTGCATTTTCCCCAGTTTTTAAGAACTGCCAAATGCTATGATTTTATAGTCAACAGAGATCAGCTTGTGTAAAGAAGAGGTGAAAATTTACATGTAGTTAAGTTTTTAAGATTTGCTTTGATTGAACTGTCTTTGTCATGTTAGTACTTGGAAATTTTTCCTTTAAGTGCTCTGAAATAGGTTTACAAATACTGCAGTTATTTGTTCCTTAAATTGTTCCTTGGGTGAAGTCACTTGTGAATGGAGTCTGTTTTTCCTCTTTCTCCCTCTTGGGCATATGTAACGCAGATAGTTCTTTGGCCACTTTCTGTGTTTCCATTGTTGTCATTTTTCCTGTGGTAATTTTAGATTTTCTACTTCTTTTGGAAAACTTTTGGTGACTTATGTTTTCCTAAGAATATTCATTTCATCATCTTTAAATTTACTTATGTAGAGTTGAGCAAACTAGTATTTTAATTTCCTGTGTATTAGTGGTTCTCAAACATTTTGATCTTGAGACCCCTTTAAACTCTTAAAAATTATCGATTATTGCAAAGAACTTTCCTGTGTATAGTTTATAGCTGTAGACTTGAGAAATTAAAACTGAGAAGTTCTCGGTTTTTTAATTCTTAAAATAACCCATTATATGTTCATGTGAGTAACATTTTTATGAAGAAAACCCCCTGTATTTCCAATACAAAAATTTTCCATGAGAAGTGTGGCATTGTTTCACGTTTTTGCAAATCTTTAATATTTGGCTTAATGGAAAACAGCTGGAGCCTCATCTCTGCTGGCAGTCAGTCTGCTGTGACACATTATTTTGGCTGAAATATATGAAGAGAATCCTCCCTTTCATATATAAAGTTGGAAAAGGGAGGAGTGTTTTAGTACTCTTCTTAGATAAATGCGTATATTTTTTGCTACACCAAAATGCCACAAGTTAAGACTGAGAAAAACTGTTAGTGAGCTTTTCATACTTAGTTACCTCAAAATCCATTGGTCTGGGGGCACCTGTGTGGCTCAGCTGGTTAAACATCTGCCTTCAGCTCCTGGTGTCCCAGGATCGAGCCCCACATTGTGCTCCCTGCTCAGCAGGGAGTCTGCCGCTCCCTCTGCCCCACATCCTGCTCTTGTGCTCTCTCTTTCTCTCTCTCTCAAATAAATAAATAAAGTCTTAAAAAAAAAATCCATTGGTCTGTGTTGTATTTTGTTATCTTTACCTGTACATAATTTTGTAGCATCTTGCAGATCATTTGGAAAATACTGGTTCACTAAGTTTGCTGATTTTTCAAATGTTGACATATTTTATAATATCAAAGAATCACAAATCAGTAACATCATCAGAAGAGTCATTAGATATTGGAAAATTGTCAACCTCACAGTGGCAGATATGCCAAATTTTCCAAAATTCTGTTTTCCCTTTGAAAGCTTCAATTTTTTTGTCAACAAATACTATAAATGACAGACTCACTTCATTTATTTTTGAGGTAATGTCTACCTGTCAAATATACAAGTCTAAATAACCATAGTATGACCATCAGTCATTTTTACGTTTTTCCAGGAAAAAATGTGACTAATTCTGCTTGCAACTCAGGTACACAAGTGCTTCGGTCTTTGAGGCAGCTGTGTTAATTCAGTATTCTAATATACAATATTTTTAGATATATTTACTAGCTGTACAGTTTTCCTAATTTTGAAAATTAAATTCAAAAAGTTTATTTAAAGTGGAAATATACTGATTTTAGCATTTTTCAGAGGGGGGAGTTAGTAGATGTTCTCTATAGAAATAGAAGATTGAGTATAAAATACACTTACAAATAAAAAGAAATCCCTTCAAAATATCTTGAGACCTACATGAAACAAAATAATAAAATGAAGATGTAACAAAATGATAGCACAAGGGCCAAACATACCATATCAATATTAGTAAATGTAAATAGACTCTACTTCTCTGTTGAAAGAAAAAGATGTTCAGATTGAAGCAGAAAACAAAACCCACCTAAATATTATATATAAAAAAGACATTAGAAAAATGATTCAGAAAAGTTTAAAAAAAAAGAAGGGGCATGGCAAAACCATGACTAAATCTACAATGAAGATATAATCATTAAGACTAGCCACTCACCAAATAAGTAGCATTAACAACCATAAGCATAAACAACAAGAAATAAAAGGAAAAACACTCAATATTAGTAAACTTTATTTCACTTTTAATGCATGAAGTTCAAGAAAATAGAAATAGGGGCGCCTGGGTGGCTCAGTGGATTGGGGCCTCTGCCTTCGGCTCGGGTTGTGATCTCAGGGTTCTGGGATTGAGCCCTACATCGGGCTCTCTGCTTGGCGGGGAGCCTGCTTCCCCCTCTCTCTCTGCCTGCCTCTCTGCCTGCTTGTGATCTCTCTCCCTCTGTCAAATGGATAAATAAAATCTTAAAAAAAAAAGAAAATAGAAATAACAAAGTCTAATTGATAGCTATTAAATTCTACATTCTGAAAATGGAGAGCTCCTTTTGAGTGCCCATAGAGTTTTCACAAAACTGTCAGTTTTTTTACTGGCAGTAAAGTATGCTTTAATAAATTTCTGTAGTAGACATATTTGACATTCATTTTAGCCTTCCAACAATTGGATTCCCTTATAAGGTAAATATTGGTTGTTTCTGGAATGTAGATTGAAGGAGAAGAAGTGGGTACCTTTATTTCTATTTATTTTTATATTTAGAGTTTTGATATATATGTGTTGATTTTATAACTTAGACAATAAAAAACCCTCATCTTAGTAACCTCATGATCAGTGAGTATGTAATTTATCGTACCTAGTACCTCTCACTTACATAGGGTAGCCTTTTTAGGAGAAGGGGGATAATAACCAAGAAATAGAAAAATAAATAAAATATAAATAAAAATAAGTATGTGTATATATTTATAAACAAATATATAAACATATAAAAATATAAAACAAAAAATATAAAAGAAACCTCACCTTAGTAACCTCTGATCTTTGACTATGTAATTATTATACCTACTATCTACTTAACGTGCCTAGTATCTGCCACTTACCTAGTGTAGCCGTATTAGGGGAAGGGAGATAACCAAGAAATATAAAACAATCTGGATAAAGAATCAGGTGAGGTGGACACGTTTGCCTGATTTTTAATCATGAATAATTCTTGCCAAATACAGAGTTCAATTCATGTTCCTTCAAAGTAGTTTGGTATCTTTGATCACAAGTGTACTGGAATACCATATGTTCATAATTAGGTATATAGTTATTCTGATAACATATCTCTATTAGCTTCATTTGTTTGGGGGCCTTTATGGTCAGTTTGGAACCATAAAATGAATGTAATTTCATTAGTAGTATATCCTCAATGAAAACAATTAGAATGTCAATAATGAATGTAAATTGTGGACATTGATACCTCAGTTGTAATATTTTAAATTTGGTTGGAAAAACTGAATAGCAAAGCTTTAGTTGGTTCTCTTTATAATTACAGAAAGAACTGGTTGTCTTCTTGGGCAGTGTTGCAAGGTTCATCTTTACTCTTTACCAAAACTCAAGGAAGCAGCACAAGTTGGGTAAGTATTTCTTCTCTTTGAAGGCTTTACACATTGAAATTATGTGGATGGTATTGTACCTGAATTTCACGAAGTACTTCAGAATCCTTCTAGCTACAGCTGGTGTGCAAATAAAAGTAAATGAAATTTTTTAAAAGATGCACTTTGACTTGTAACAAAAGAGGAAGACTAATTAGAAGTTTGATTAGTTGTATTATTAAAGTCAACAAAATCTATTTTATCCATTGAACTGAAAGGTTGCTTGATTAAGCTCCAGGGTATTACAGGTTTCCCCTGCTGTCTGAAAGCAGGGTGCTCTTATGAAACCTTTGTGAAGCAAAGAAGCAGTTATCATTATATGGGAAATTTGGGGGCATTCCCAGACCTCCCCCCCCAAATAAACCTCCTTTAGGCTTTTCTGATACCTTAGGATATATCTTGCTAACATAATGTGCAGAGGAGCTAAAATGCAGATGCTCACACAGTTAAAACTATGGTGGATTGATGCTGACATGCTGAGTGTGGTTTCCTGAGAAGGAGCTTGGTGGGCCACCTCGGCTGCTCCGGGTGCGTGCTGTCTCCATAATTGCTCACAGTGTAATAAACGCTGAACAGTGTTTTCACTTTTTATCTTTTTTAATGAAAGTGAAAACACTCATCAGATTTGTTTTGGTTAGCAAAAACAATGTCAGTCTTTCGTAAAAGCAGAGTGGTGTGATGCGAACTTTTGAAAAGGAGCAGATATCTATAAAGCTTTCTTGTGCTTGTGACTTGGCTAACTCAGCTATTTAGTCAGAAAATAAGCAAAGAAATATGTCAAGCCCACCTTGAATTGTGATCTGATCTGTGGATACTAGTCGGTGATTTGTATATATACAAATCCATATTTGTATATAATGTCAGCTCACTTTTAGAAGAATAAGTAAATGTCTCGTTACTCATGGATTTTGAAAGTTTTTTATATCTGAATGTTAACTGTTGTTACTCCTTGGTTAATTTGTAATACAAATCCTAAAAATTATAATTTGTGACATGTAACAGCTAACGCTTTCCGAATGTTTCATATATCAGGTACTGTTCTAAGGGCAGAAGATTAGGTATATATCATCCTCTTAAGTCTGATATAGCTACTGTTTATTATCCTCTCTTCCCCTTTTGTAGTTGAGAGAATGAGGTATAAAACAGTTAAGGAGCTTGCTGAATTTTGTACAGCTGGCTACTACGTGGCAGATCTAGGTGGCATTTTGTCTTCAGAGTCCATGCTCTGGATATTTAAAAAAAAATTTAGTAATTGAGTTTGAAAGGTCAGTGCTTAAATAAAATTTAAAATGAAATCAATCTAATGTCTTTAATTTGCTTTACATCCTACCATAACCAATATTTTCTTACATTTACTGAGTTGCTTTAAAATTAACAGGACTTATGGACCTTATGTTTGATGAAAAAAATTATTTATAAAATTCAAGCAAATTATACTCATCTACATTTATAATGCAGCCATTTAACATTCTTCTGAACTGGGAATGCCACAGAACACGTTAGTCCACAAATACTTTGATATGGCAACCCAAAAATTATTTGGATTGGGCACTAAAATGAACATTCTAGAATGATTCTTCTGTTTTACTTCACCTTTGATTTGCTTCATTGTTTAGCCAGTACAGTGGAACTGATCTGTAATATGCTTTCCATATTTAAAGATTGGAATTTTGGTTTCACTTATCTTAAAGTAAATTGATAATTATGTGTTTCTCCTTTTTTCCCCCTGAGGTAAAGCCTGTGGTACTTTCGTTTGTGTTAATGCATTCCTACAGGGTTATGTAATTATTTCTTCCTACTTGTGGCTCAACTTCTATTTGAAATTGAGTGCAGGAAATGAGTGAAAGAAGAGGAATGGATAACAGTTAGAGATTAATAAATAATAAAAAGAAGTACCTGAAGAAAGCTGGATAATGGGCATTTGATAATTTCTGATACTTAAAGATTGGAGGTTGTGGTATGTACAGTTAAAGTAGATCATTATGGTAAGAGAGGCATCATTTAGGTAGGCACGTTTGTATACTTTTAAAAGAAAATGGAAACTACTTAAATGTAAAGATGTTGATTGTTAGTAGAGGCTGGTTGCATTTTATTTAAGGTTTTCATTCTTTAAGGTTTCACATAATTCACAACTCAATTAAATCTGATCCTGACGAAGGGTGTGAGTTATTTCTGTTCATCAGCCGAGTTGTGCCACTGTGTTGCCATGTGGCAGTGGGAAGTAGAATTTAAAATTCACTGAGCTAGCTGATTTGGAAATTGTAGAATTCTTAATGAGTTTTTAATTTTGGAGATTCACTATTTGAATTTTTGCCTTTAAATGAAATTTTATCAATATGTTGTGAATCATACAACATATTATTTCCGATTAGTATAATTAAATAAAATATAGTCATAATGTATTTATAGTCTTAATAAAAACTAAACAGATGTGGGAGGTGATAAAATGCTTGGTTATCCAGTCAATTCTTAATTTTTGTTTTATGGTGTATTTAAAGATCAGACTTTCTTGCTTTTTCTTTCCATATGTAACACTTATGAAGGGAATAAAAAGTAATTTAACTGGTCTAAGTAAAAGCAAGTAAGATTATTCAAATAAAAAGTGTATGAATGTGTCTAATGTATTTTGGCATTATACAGCATTCATAAATATTAAAAATTGGTGAAATATGTGAGAAACTTCTTACCTCTGTAATTAGGATTATTAAAAAGGATTTGAAAAAAGATCATAGTTTTGTTTCTCTGCTCAGTCACCAAGTAGATTTATTGTATGTAAATGTATCCTGTTTATATAGTGAGATCACACCTGAGGATGAGATTCTAAGGCTGGTATAGAAGCCAAAAAAACCAGAAATCACCTATAGTGAAAGTTGTCCTTGAGTATCTCTTAGGAAGGTGTTAGAAGTCAATCTGTAGCACAGCCATTTTTTTGCCTTTGAGGTTCAAAGAGATTGCTTTTCCTCCAGTTGAGTTTGGTTTCTGTTGTTGTTTTCATCATCATCACCATTATTAATTTGAGTTTGTTTTATGCTAAGGGGCCATGTTGTAGAAATTTGGTTCTTTTATTTTTTTGTCTTAAGATTTTATTTATTTATTTGACAGAGATCACAAGTAGGCAGGGAGGCAGGCAGAGAGAGGGGGAAGCAGGCTTCCCGCTGAGCAGAGAGCCTGATGCGGGGCTCGATTCCAGGACCCTGGGATCATGACCTGAGCCGAAGGCAGAGGCTTAACCCACTGAGCCACCCAGGTGCCCCAGAAGTTTGGTTCTTTAGAAATTAGTTTTCATACATAGTACAAAAACATACACCTAGGTCCACTTGAAGAAAGAGCAGGTTCAAATCTTTTTAGTCACTGCAGAGTATATATCCATTGATTGAAGACTGAGCAAAATCATCCACACTATTTGAAGTTGTTTTTGTTTTTAAGTAATTCATGCTTTGTATTTTAGGTTTGGTTCCATGGATAGTTAATATTGAGTAAACAAAATGTACATATGCAGGTGCAACTCCAGTGTGTAAGAGAAATTTTACCTAGATGCTGTATCAGCCAGCGAGCCATCTTGCTCCTTTAGGCTGATTATGTTCCAGTTGTTTTCTGTGTAATATTAGTTATCTACTGGATTGTGATATCAATAGCATAAATTATACTTGCTTTTTTCCTTACTTCATTTCACCTAGTTTGTTCAATAGACATAAAAATAAAAGCCTGTTTTGTTCTAGGCATTGGGTTAAAAGTTTGGAAGTTTAGAAGTAAGTAACATGGTCTCTGTCTTCATGGCTCACACTGTCATGGGGAAGACCGACAAGTGCATGGTGACAATATGACATGACATATATGACATATTGTGCTCCCTTTCAGATACCATTCATCATATTCTTTGAGTATTACAAAAATCACCCCACAAATACCACTAATTATGCAAATTTACTTACATGTACTTTAAAATTTCTAAAATTTGTCTCCTTTTTGGGTCAGATAATCTTTCTTCTGGAGGCTTTCCTATAAATGGTATGGTATTTAGCAGCAGACAGAAGCATCCCCACCTCTAGTTGTGACAACTACAAATGTCTCCAGACATTGTCAGATGTCCCCTAGAGGACAAAATTGCCTATGGCTGAGAACCACTGTCCCAGAGGAAGGGGAAGGCAAAGTGGATGGTGGGGCCACTCCAAAGAGAGCACTTAGAAAGGGATACCAGAGGACATTGCACAGCAGGTCACAAGGAAAAGCTCAGGGTTTTCTGAGTAGGGGGCTGAGCAAGGTGGCAGCGGGCCAGATGAGACTCTCCCTATTACCCCTCAAGTCTTCTGTTGTGATTATAGGCTAAGACAAGTCTGTTGAATGTAATTTCTATAAAGCATTCACCTTAAAATCAAATATGAATTTATGTAGTAAGAGTCAGAAAATACTCTGAGACATAAATGCGAGGGCCTTTATAAAAATATTTGGAAGTTAAGCTTTGTTTGTGTTGTGTCTGCTCGTAGAACTGTATTTTTGTCCCATTTGGTTCCATATGCTTTTCTCTTGTGTGTCATTTTGCCATTGTGCATTTTTATGACATCATCATTTTCTTCCCTTTCTCCATCAAGTCATTCTGCCAACAGGGCTCAGTCTCTGAGCTCTTGCTTTCGCTGCTTTCTTCTTGGAAAAATTCTGTCAGTCGACGGCCTGCATATGTAAAATCTGCTCCTGTTTCAGCTGTCACTGTATGTGTACTTGTTGCATGCCCCTTGCCACAATAATTACATTTTCTTTGCCCTGAATACATTGGAGGGTGTATGATAGAGTGGGGCTAGAGTTTGAAAAAGGATGAATAACAAACACAAAATTTTGCCAACCATATTGAATGCATTTTTACCAGCATTCCGTGCCCTATCATTGTACTTGTATTTGGTTGCTCTGTCATACTTGGTTAGTTGTTTGTATCTTAGCTTATAGCTAACCATTGACAGAGCATGTGATGGCAACAAGTTAAGTACATTGATTTTTATCATTTGGTTAAATGTGCACATTTAAGTTGTATAACATTTGAAATATATCATTTTTACTCAGAAAGTTATCTTTGCCCATTGTAGCTTTATGGTCAATTAAATGTCTTTTGAATGACAAAAAGTACTTAAGAAGGCCAAGACTTTGTAGAATAGTTAAAATTTTTGTGATTGTTATTATGATTCCACTAATGAAAATTTAATATAATATCCTAAATTTCGTTTTGATTTCACTAATAAATTCAATATAATATCCTATATGTTGTTTTGTTATAACAAGTACATTATTTAAGTCCATGTTGCTAGCTGAAAAGTTGAAATTAAAGGGAACAGATGAAGTCAAACTATTTATTAAATGCGAAGCTACTGAGTAGTTATTGACATTATAGATAGTGCATAAGATACCACTATGGGTAAGATCCATTTCCAATGACAAACATAATTTGACTTGAAAATACTTTAAGAAATGAAATTTCCTGTAACAAATCTTTGACCTTAAGCTTAGAATTCATTAACCCTTAAAGATTTTAAAACCTCCAAACCTTTTGGTAAATAGGAATGCTATTTTCTATTCTTAGTTAAGAGACTAAACAAAAATTTAACTTAATGATGGCAAGATACAGAGTAAGTCTATATTTAACATGAATTTTCTGCTACTTGCTAATCTTTTCCTTATCTGGTTAACAAAATATAATAGCTAGCTATGTGCTTTTTCTTTTCAAACCACCCATGTCAGCTGTCTTCCTATTCTTTTCATAGTTCCTTATTAAATTGCTGAGGCTTTATTAGCATCTGGCTCTAGTTATAATTTCTAACAAAGGCTGAATAAAAGAATATGGGGCTTAGAGTTTTCTGTTTTTACAAGTTACTGTTAGTTGTTGACAACATAAATAGTCGCTAAGGAAATAACTCTTGAAAGCACAGGATCAGGTTTAGAGAATGTTTATTAGGTGGAAAAGCACTTGATATCTGCCAGATATTATTTATACATATGTAAGAATATTGCCTTGCCTTTTTGAACATATCATTTTAACTAGTCATATATAGTCTAGGATCAATTCCAAGAAATAAAATTGCTACAACCAAAGGATACATGTGTTTGTAAATTTGCAAATACAGTATTACTCATTTTTCCCTCTCTAGACTTTATTTCAGTTTATACTACACTTGCATATGAAGGCCCCATACTCTGTGAGAAACATAGCTTTTTTTATTATTACGTTCAATTAGCCAGTATATAGTACATCATTGAAAACAGTTTTTCATCTAACTTCTGAAAATTTTTTTTTTCTATACTGATGGGTGAAAAAAGATTTTAGTGTGACTTTATGTTTTTCTTATTAAGATGGAAGTTGAGCCATTTTATTTCAATTTCAATGAACAGTATATTCATATCTTACAGGCATTTCAATTTTAAAGTAGGAATTATTTTATTTATTTATTATTTATTTATTAAGTTTCAGGCACTGCTTTAGGAATTGTTATTTTATAATAACAACAAAAATTTGAGATGATCATCTATTTGGTTTATTGTTAATAATTGGCCTTAATTCTTTTTGATATACACGTGTACATGAACATCACAAAGGTTTTTCCTTTTTTCTAAAATGAAGTTTGGGAGTAATCAGTCCAAGCCAGAGTTCACAGTGGACCTTAAAGGGGCGACGGTGGAGATGGCTTCGAAGGAGAAGTCCAGCAAAAAGAATGTATTTGAGGTAATACGTTTGTTTTCTAAGTATGATTCACATTCTTAACTGTACTAATTGGATGTTCTTTTTTTTTTTTTTTTAATTCTTTTGAGCTGTATTTCAGTGTGACTGATTAAGGCAAAGGTGGTCATTAATTAAGTCAGCTTGGTATCATAATTTAAAAAGAAGCTGACATGAAGAGCTGGGCTTCATTTGCATAAGTCATTGGATCTCAGACTATACATGACAAGCCTTTGTTCCACCATCTTGCCTTTTCCTACCGACAATAACAAGGTTACAATTTCGGATCATCTGAGTGGGCTCAGTCAGTTAAGTGTCTGACCTCATGGGTCATGATTCCAGAGTCCTGGGATTGAGCCCCACATTAGGCTCCTTGCTCTGTGGGGAGCCTGCCTCTCCCTCCCTCTGTTCCTCCTGCTTGTGCTTGCTTTCTCTCTGACAAGTAGATAAACAAAATCTTTAAAAAGGTGAGAGGTGGTTTCCTTTACCTACCAAATCTAGTATTAGAAAATAAATTGAAATCTTTCCATTTTGTCCATTTTGTCATTAACACCCCCTCCCCCCAACCCACCCCCT
>CM053611.1:113624653-113642273 GCA_028646535.1 Procyon lotor
AAGGAGCCAAGCTGCCCCAGTGGGACAGCTGGGGCTCCACTCCCCCCGCCAGCCTCTCTGGCCCAAGAAAGGGAGTTAAATGCTCTTAAGGGCAGTATGAGAAGGGGGTGCAGGAGAGCACGGGGCAGGCCCTCTCTCGGAGGGAAAGCTATTTTCCCTGTGTATTGGGCTCTGTTGGTTGGAAAGTTTGCATTCATGAAGACACACAGCAGCTTCCAAATAGGATCCCAGAGGCACCAGAGTGAGTGCTAGGGAAGAGTTGAGGAAATCCACCTCTATGTTGCCAGAGGAGTGGAGGTTGCTGAGGGGAGCTCACGGCGCTAACCCTGAATCCGATCTCTCAGGCACTTGGGGGCTCTCATCTCCTTGAGTTTATGGGGTATGTGGCAAGCTGTCGTCTGGGCCTGGCCAGCCCCCAGGGATTGGCTCTTGGGTCCGGCTTTCATCCTCCTCACATGAACCTGGCGGCATCCATGAAATGTCACAGGACAGACAGTGGCACCTCATCGACGTGGGTTCGAATCCAGCCTCTGCCACTGAACTGTGATCATGGAGCAAGTGTTCCAACCTCTAAAAACCTCCAGTTACTCGTGAATAAAATGAAGGATAGTGACGTCTCCCTCCAGGGTTTGAGAATTAGCAATAATGTAAGCGTTCACACAGATCAGAAACTCCACGGGTGGGGAGCATTACCTTCTTTTTCTGGTTGAAAGCATGCCTGTGATGGAAGAGTGACCACTTTTGTGGGACCCCCGTACACCAGAGACACAAACCTGTGGCGCGAACACAGCCTCCGCCCCATCCCACACTTTCTCTCCCCTGAAGGCAAGTCCTCAACTGCCCGGATTCGGGGTTTCCTACCCCAGCCCGGAAAGGTCAGCGGTGGTGTGTGGATTGGGGATGAGCTCCGCCTGCCAGGCAGCAAGAGTGGTGCTCAGGGCAGGGAAGGGGGACAGGAGGCTGTCGCTGCTGAGGCCTAGCCGCAGGTGGTTTCTAGAAACCCCACAGGAGCAGCCCTACCCAAGGGCCCCTCCAGGGTGCACAAGCCACCTGTAGTTTAGTAAGACAGAGCTACAGTTCCGACACAGAGCTCCTCAAGTCCTTGGAATTTCCTGAATGACAGAGGTGATGGGATTGTCTTTTGTTCTGCTCTTTTGTCTTTGTCCCTGGTTCCTGACAAGAGAGCTCCTATATCTCTTGGAATTTCCTGGATGATTGGAGCATCTTTTGTTCTAACAAGACAACTCTCCACCCTTGCCCTAGATAGCTTCAGGACGGGGCAGGCTGCCAGGTTAGACCTTGACTGAAGCCTGGAACTTTGGGCCCTTCCCTCCCCAACCTCTGGGGATGGGGCTAGGACTGGAGAACGAAGTAATAATCAATCCTGTCTATGGGAGAAAGCCTCCATAAAATTTCTAGCAGCATGGAGCATGAAGCAGCAGGAAGCTTCTAGATTGGGGCACGAATCTGTGAGGCAGGAGGGGGCACATGTTAACTCCACAGGGACAGCGGCTGTCATGCTCGGGACCCTTCTGGACCTTGCCTTGTGTATTGATCCATCTGACTCTTCATTTGTGTCCTTTATATTATCCTTTAACATAAAGTGAAAAATGTATATAAAGCATGTTCCTATGTTATGTGCGGCGTTGTAGCAAATTGTCACCGGAATCCTGGACTTATGACTGGTCAGTCAGAAGCATGGCAAAGCCCAGGCCCTGTGGCTGGTGTCTAATGCAGGGGTGGTCTTGAGGGAATAAGCCCTTACCCTGTAGGATTTGCCTTCACTCTGGGTAATCAGTCAGTGTCAGAATTGAATCGAATTGTTGAACACCTGTTTGTGTCAGGAGAATCAGAGAACTGATTGTTGGCACCGGAAAACAAAAACAAAAACAAAAAAAAACACCACCGTCTCCCCTTTCACAGTGACCAGGAGCCCCTGAGAAGTAAGGGAGACATCACAGCACAGTCTCATTCAGGAAGGACCCCCAGGAGGGGCCCGTGAGAACCTTACATAGGCCTCCATCTTGTATCACAAGAGTCCAGCCCATCTTTCCTCCGAGCCAAGGTCTCTAGGCACTTTAGGGAATCCTAACAGGTCAGAATGCTTCAAAACACTTTTGTTTTTTCCCTAAAACTTGCATTTTTAATTAATGTTGCTGGCTTGTTAAAGGATCTTAGATAATGTAGGTTATGCTGTATCTCAGGAGTTCAAAGGACAAAATATTGCTTTTAATCCTATTTTGAAAACTATCTTTAAAAAGAAATACAAGTTCTTTTCTTAAGAGATGCGAGAGAGACTCTCAAGCACCTCTCACTATCTGTCACGCTGACAGCCACTCCCGCATCTGACAGAAACCTCAAGAAAAGAAAAATATGACAAATAAATGTTCGCAAAGATCTGTAAGCTCAATATTGCAGTATCTTCTCTGGTCTCTGCCCTGACCTCCCCGCTCCCACCACCCAAGCATTTCCCTATTTAGCTTCTCCTCAAATTGTCTCAGATGCTTCAAACCCAAATTATCCAAAAGTAAACTCATGGTTTTTGCCCCCAACCCTGGCTGCCAGCCCACCTGATCCCTCCTGAGGTTCCATATCAGTAAATGGCATCAAGAGTCATTTTTCAAGTGACACAAGCAAGAAATGAAGTCATCCTTATTTCCTTTATTCTCACCACCCAAACCAATCCATCACCGAGGAGCCACCATTTTGTTTCCCGAATGTCTCTAAATCCACGCACCACTCAGTGCTCCCACTGCCGCCCCCCTAGTCCAGACTGTTTTTATCTCTTGCTTGGATGACTGTGGTAGCCACTGGAACTTTGGATCTAGTAAGATTCTCTTCCAACCTTATTCCCACCCTACATCTATAAGGCTCTTTCCAAAAACCATGGCTAATCCCAGTACTCCCTACTTAAAGCCCACCAAGCACTTTCTATTGCTTTTAAAATAAAGACCAATTCTCTAACAAGCCTATAAGGCCTCTATTCAAATGCCCCTGTTCTCTGTGCTCCACCCACACTGGCTTGCCTAATTTCTCCCATGCCCCAGTGATCCTCTCAAAAAGACCTTTACACATGCTATTTCTTCCATGTAGAATGATCAAATGCCATGCAACCACCCCTTCATCTAGCTAGCCTCTACATGACCCTCAGATCTCTGCTCCAGCATCATTTTACTAAAAACCTTTTCTGACTGCTAAGTTTAGGTGGTTCCTTTCTTTCTTTTTTTTTTAGGTGGTTCCTTTATAACAAATTTCCTCTGAACCTTATTCTTTTCCTTCCTCAGAGCATGAATCTCAATTTGCAATTGCATATTATGAATGGGATCGCTTAATTTCTCTGCATCCCAGAAGCTTAACATAGTAGTAGGTTCTTAACAAATATGATTGAATGAATGAATGAGTTAAATGACACCTCCTTTAACCATCCAAGATTTATGATGTCACAAAATAGGTCAAGGCCCCAAGTTCCACATAGTCAGAACAGGGATAGGTTCTTATCCTAGGTAGGGGGGATTGTAAAGCTGAGAACAACAAATAGGAAAGCCATCATGCAAATGTGTGGCTATCCAAAGTCACTCTCCTAGAGAAAAGGTCATGGGCTAAGAGAGAAGTCAGATTGAAAGGCTTTGAGAATCAATCCAATTCTGTTTGGAGAGTAAACCTCTGATTTCAGAAAGTCTGCAGCAGCAGCTTTGGAAGAGTTCCAGGGGCATTCTTGATTATCACAGGGCCAGAAAGCATCCTACTGGTATTCATTTGGAGGGCCAGGGAAACTAACAAGGCTTCAGTGTTGGGTCAAGCCCATGCCACAGACATTTTTCGTGCTCTAATGCCAACACAACCTCTGTTGAGAAACACCAAAGGGAATTTGGGTGGGGAAGGGCATAATACAATTACATATCCCCCTAAACAAGCCCCACAATTCTAAGAAACTGAGCACTCAATACCAAGAAAAGAGGAAATCACTGTTTATTAAGATACAGAGAACAAAGCCGTGGCACTGACAGCTGCCTCCTCCTGGTTTTACCAGTCCTGGTGCCAAAGTAAAGCAGGACCCTCATTGCCTGGCTATGGCTGGCATGCGTGCTTGCAAGCATGTGGATGCATACACCCTTGGACAGACTCTGGCTGGCGAGCGCACAAAAACATGTGGATGGATATGCGTGGTCCTAGACAAGGACGGTTGATCCTTACCCTGCCATGTCTTCTGTCTGGGGAAACTTGGAGGCTTAGTACTGGTTCTCATGGAGCCACCAACTGGATGGATGCAGATCCCCCCAGCTCCCCAGTCTGCATGCCTCTCTTACCAATTCCCAATTTCATCTGCTGATCCCCCAAGATCAGCAGATGAAAAATAGAAGTGCTAGAAAGTCCCCCAAGCAAAAGTCTGTTGGCATGCTTTCAGGAGAGTCTGCACTCTTGGCAGATGCCTTCTTGTGGGCTACCTCTACTTTGCTGGTGCTGCCCCAGTGGTGCCATTTTTACATCTCCACTCTAACCACCTAATAGTCTTGGGCAAACAGCCCGCCCCCACTCTGTACTGTCTGCCTGCACCTCACCACCAGAGCAGCACTGAGCAGCCCTGCCCCACCTGCACTTGTCACATGATCCTACCAGAGGCAACAGGCACCAGAACCCACACAGGGGATGCCTCCCTGAGCACCAGGCTCAAGTCATGGGGTGGGAGGAAGGGTAGTGGTTTGCATTTCTGAACCCCAAGAGTCTGAAATACTTGGAGAGACAACTTAAGAGACAACCAAGAACTAAGGTGAGATTAACAAAGAGATTAATAAGGTTCGTCTCCTGCACAGAGGTATCCCTTCAAGACAGGGAGAGAGAGCTGTTTCACATAACACAAGGAAACAGACACAGTCAAGCAAATGAGGAAACAAAGAACTTGTTCCAAATGAAGAAACATGATAAAATCTCAGGGGAAAAAAAAACTTAATAAAATGGAGATAAGTAATTTACCTGGTAAATACACCTGATAAAGAGTTCAAATTAATGGCCATAAAGATGCTCACCAAACTCGAGAGAATAGAGGATCATAGTGAGAATTTCAATAAAGAGAGAAAATATAAGAAAGTACAAAGCAGGAAACCCACAGAGCTGAAGAATACAATAACTATACTGAAAAATACACTACGAGCATTCAATAGCACACTAGATAATACAGAACAGATCAGTGATCTGGAAGACAAGGTAGTGGAAATTACCCAAACAGAACACCACAAAGAGGGGAAAAAAAAAAGAATTTTAAAAATGAGGATAGCTTAAGGCATCTGTGGGATGACAACAACAAGCATATTAACATTCTCCTGAAGGAGAAGAGAAAAAGGGGCAGAATACTTACTAGAAGAAATAATGTCTGAAAACTTCTCTAACCTCAGGGGAAAAAAAATCAGACAAGCAAGTCCAGGAAGCACAGAGTCCCAAACAAGATGAATCCAAGGAGTTCCACACCAAGACACATTATAATTAAAAATGTCAAAAGTTAAAAATAAAGAGAGAATCTTAAAGGCAGCAAGAGAAAAACAACTGGTTACATACAAGGAAATCCTATAAGACTATCAGGTTTTTCAGCAGAAATTTTGCAGGCTAGAAGAGAGAGACGTGATATATTCAAAATGCTAAATGGAAAAGACTTCCAACCAAGAATACTCTCTCTGGCAAGGTAATCATTCAGAATTGAAGGAGAGATAAAGAGTTTCCCAGACAAGAAATAGCTAAGGGAGTTTATCATCACTAACCCGGCCTTACAAGAATTATTAAAGGGACCTCTTTGAGCTAAAAAGAAAAGGTCATAATTAGAAATAAAATATACCTCACTGGTAAAGGAAATATAGTAAAGGTGGCCGGTCAACTTCTTATAAAGCTAATATAAA
Organism: Procyon lotor; assembly: GCA_028646535.1. Taxonomy (NCBI): domain Eukaryota; kingdom Metazoa; phylum Chordata; class Mammalia; order Carnivora; family Procyonidae; genus Procyon; species Procyon lotor. Next base: position 113,630,539 of record CM053611.1, read on the forward strand.
AGTTAAAAGAAAAAGGTAGTAAAAATATAATTAGGTAAGGGATACACAAAATAAAAATATGTCGAAGATGTTAAAAACAAAAACTGAGGAGGGAGTAAAAATGTAGTGCTTTTAGAATGCAGCCAAATTGAAGTGACTATTAACTTAGACTGCTATATAAACCTCATGATAACCATAAACCAAAAACTTATAATAGATACGCAAAAAATAATTAGAAAGGAACTTAAACATAACACTGAGAAATGTCATCAAACCACAAGGGAAGAGAACAAAAGAAGAAGAAACGAACAGAGAAAAGCTACAAAACAAGCAAAAACCAATTAACAGAACAGCAATAAATATATGCCTATCAATAATTAATTTAAATGTAAATAGACTAAGTTCTCCAATCAAAAGACATAGTGTGGCTGAATGAATAAAAGAATATATATGACCCATCCATTCGCTGCCAATCAGAGACTCACTTCAGAGCTAAAGACATACAGACTGAAAGTGAAGGGATGGAAAAAGAAATTCCATGCAAATGGAAATGAAAAGGCTGGGATAGCAATATTTAATATCAAGCAAAATAAACTTTAAAACAAAGACTGTAACAAAAGACAAGGAAAGGATTACATAATGATAAAGGGGGAATCCAACAGGAGGTATGCACCCCAAAGAGGAGCAGCTAAATATATAAAACAGTATTGACAGATATAAAGGGAGAAATTGAGAGCAATACAAGCATAGTACGGGACTTTAAAACCCCATTTACATCAATGAATATTTCATCCAGACAAAAAAAATTAATAAGAAAATATCAGCCTTAAATGACATATTAGAACAGGTGGACTTAATAGATATTTATATAATATTCCATCCAAAAGCAGCAGAATATACATTTTCCAAGTGCACACAGACATTCTTAATCAGGGTAGATCACATGTTAGGCCACAAAATAAGTCTCAACAAATTTAAGAAGATTGAAGTCATATCAAGCATCTTTTCCAATCACAATGCAGGAAACTAGAAATCAATTACAAGAAGAAAAATGGGAAAAACACGAGCACAGGAAGACTAAATAACAAATGGGTCAATGAAGAAATTAAACGTAAAATCAAAAAATATCCTGAGCCAAATAAAAATGGAAACACCACAGTCCAAAATTTATGGATATAGCAAAGACAATTCTAAGAGGAAAGTTCGTAGTGATATGAGTCTACTTCAAGGAATAAGCAAAAAAATCTTGATTAAACAAGCTAACTTTACACTTAAAGGAACTAGAAAAAGAAATGCCCAAGGTTAGTAGAAGGAAGGAAATAATAAAGGTAAGAGTGGAAATAAATGAAACAGGGACAAAGAAAAGATTAATGAAACTAAGAGCTGTTTCTTTGAAAAGATAAAGTTGACATGTTTAGCCAGACTCATCAAGAAAGAAAAAAAAAAGAGGGCTCAAATAAAATAAAAAATGAAAGAACTTATAACTGATACCACAGAAATACAAAGAATCATAAGATACTACTTTGAACAAATTATACACCAAGAAATTGGGCAATCTAGAAGAAAAGGGTACATTCCTAGAAACACATAATACTCTGAGACTTAATTATGAAGAAATAGAAAATCTGAATAAACCAGTTACTAATAAAGAAATTGAATCAGTAATCAAAAAACTTCCAACAAACAAAAGTTCAAGACCAGACAGCTTCATTGGTGAATTCTACCAAACATTCAAAGAAGAGTTGGGGCACCTGGGTGGCTCAGTCATTAAGCATCTGCCTTCGGCCCAGGTCAGATCCCAGGGGCCTGGGATCGAGCCCCGCATCGGGCTCTCTGCTCTGCAGGAAGCCTGCTTCTCCCGCTACCATTCCCCCTGCTTGTGTTCCCTCTCTCGTTGTGTTTCTCTCTGTCAAATAAATAAAAACTCTTCAAAGAAGAGTTAATACTATCCTTCTCAAATGATTCCAAAGTAATTGAAGAGAAGGGAACATTTCCAAACTCATTTTACCAGGTCAGTATTACACACAAAAAATTATAGGCCAGTATCCTTGATGAACATAGATGCAAAAAATCATCAATTAGATATTAGCAAGTCAATTCAACAATACATTTAAAAAATGATACTCTAGAGCAAGTGGGATTTATTCCAGGGATATAAGGATGGTCCAACTTCTACAAATCAATCTATGTGATACATCATATTAACAAAATAAAGGATGATGATATGATCATTGCAATACATGCAGAAAAGCACTTGACAAAATTCAACATCTATTTATGATAAAAACTCCCAACAAAGTAGGTACAGAGGAAACATATCTCAACATAATAAAGGCTATATATGACAAACCCATAGCTATCATACTCAACAGTGAAAAACTAAAAGTTTTTCCCAAGATCAGGAATAAGACAAGGATTCCCCCTCCTCACCCTCTTATTTAACACAGTATTGGAAGTTCAGCCACAGCAATTAGGCAAGAAAAAGAAATAAAGGCATCCAAATTGGTAAGGAAGAAGTAAAACTGTTCATATTTGCAGATGACATGGTACTACATACTAAAAAACTCTAAAGACTCAAAAAGAAAACCTTATTTGTACTAATAAATTAATTCAGCAAAGTTGCAGGATACAAAACATAAAAGGCAGCTGCGTTTTTATACACTAATAATGAACTATCAGAAAAAGAATTAAGAAGATAATCCCATTCACAATTGTATAAAAAAAATAAATTCCCTAGAAACATATATAACCAAGAAGGTGAAAGAACTATACTCTGAGAACTGAAGGACACTGATGAAAGAAATCAAACAAGCCACAAACGAAAAGATATTCCATGCTTATGATCGGAAGGATTAATATTGTTAAAATGCCCATACTACCCAAAACAATCCATAGATTCAATGTAATCCCTATCAAAATACCAATGGCATTTTTCACACAACCACAATAAATACTGTTAAAATGTGCATGGAACCACAAAACAATAACAACAGCAAAACCAAACAAGCCGGAACAGCCAAAGCAATCTTCAGAAAGAACAAAGCTCAAAGTATGATACTCCCTTATTTTAAATTATACTACAAAGCTATGGCAATCAAAACAGTATAGTACTTGCACAAAAATAGACACATAGATCAACAGAACAGAGAGCCCAGAAATAAACCAACACAGAGACAATCAATTAATCTACAATAAAGGAGGAAAGACTATACAATGGGAAAGAGACAGTGTCTTCAACAAATGGTGCTGGGAAAACTGGACAGCCACATGCAAAAGAATGAAACTGAACCACTTTCTTATACCATACATAAAACAAACTCAAAATGGATTCAACTTGAATGTAAGACTTGAAACCATAAAACTCCTAAAAGAAAACATAGGCAATAAGCTCCTTGATACCAGTCTTAGTGATTTTATTTTTTGAACCGGATTTCACAGGCAAGGGCAACAAAAGCAAAAATAAACAAATGGGACTATATCTAACTATAAAGCTTTTGCATAGCAAAAGAACTATCAACCAAAGAAGGCATCCACAGAATGGGAGAAAATATTTGCCAGTCACATATCTGATAAGGGGCTACCATCCAAAATATATAAAGCCCTCATACAACTCAATAGCAAAATCATAATCATAATAAATAGCCAATCAAAAATGGGCATAAGATCTGAATTGACAGTTTTCTAAAGAAGACATACAGATGGACAAAATGAAAAGATGTGCAACATCAGTAATCATCAGGAAAATGCCAATCAAAAACATAATGGTGTATCACAGCACACCTGTCAGAATAACTATTAGCAAAAAAATAAATAACAAGCGTCAGTGAGGATGTGGGAAAAAAGGGAATCCTGGTGCACTCTTGGTGGGAATATAAATTGGTATAGCCATTATGGAAAATAGTATGAAGATTCCTCAAAGAATTAAAAATAGAACAACCAGATGATCCTGCAATTCCATTTCTGGGTATTTACAAAGAAAACAAAATACTAACTCAAAGAGATCTGTACACTCCCATGTTCATTGCAGTATTATTGACAATAGCCAAAACATAAAAGCAATAGAACTATCAATAGATAAATGGATTAAGAAGATGTGGTATATATACAATGGAACATTACTCAATCATAAAAAAGAATGAGATTTTGCCATTTGTGAAACATGGATGGGCCTGGAGGGTATTATGCTAACTGAAATAAGTCAGAAAGAGAAAGATAAATACCATGTGATTTCACTTATATGTGGAATCTAAAAAACAAAACAACTGAACAAACAAAACCAAACCAGACTCAGAGATACACAGAACAGACCCATGGTGGCCAGAGAAGAGGGATTTGAAAAGGGGTAGGCAAAATAGGTGAGATATCATATTAATTTTGTATGGTGATGGGTGGGAACTAGACTTACTGCGGTGATTATAATTTATATAAATCTTGAATCACTATGTGGTATCCCCGAAGAAAATATATCACTTTATGTCAATCATATTTCAATAAAATTAAAAAAAATTGTCAACTCAATGCATCCCCTCATGACTAATAAAATCTTATAGCATAATATGGTCTAATACAGTATCGTATATCATATAAATTATTATGGTCTTTGTAAGATAGGTAATGTTTTTCAACAATCACATTGTTGTCTAATATTCAATAATTACATGATTTCTTTTTCTCTGATAACAAACCCAATGCATGATTACTATAGACTGTTCAGAAAAGCACAAAGAAGAAAAAATTGAAAATGATTCATCTTTTCCCTATACAGAGAACATTAATGTTTGGTGACTCTTCTCCCTCAAGCACATATAACAAATTCTTTTTAATATAAAATTGAGATCTTATGATATAGTCTACTTTTTGAGTGGCTCTTTGCATTGAACAATATTTCCATTAGATGTTCCATAACATAGAACATTTTTTTGGCTATATATCATTCTATTGCATGGATGTCCCAACCATCATTAACCAATCCCTTTACACTGGACATTTGTAAGCACAATCAACGCTCACCTCAGCATCTCCCCCACCCCACTAACACTTTCCCTTAGGAGAAATTCCTGCAAGTGAAATGGCTGGGTCAAAGGATACAGTTTTTGATACTTATTGCTAAATTGTCTTTCCCAAGTTTCATAACATTACAGTGTGCACCCTCACCAGAGTATAGGAGTGTTCATTTCCTCCAGACACTTACCATCAGCCAGCGGTGGTTTCTCTTGACTCTTCCATTTTAAATGCATCAGGCCACGTTTAACACAGTGAAATTCATCTTTGGAATTCATCACCATCCCGGGTAGCCTACAGATACACAAAAGACAGGCCTTCTGAAATGACCAGGGAAATGAATGATGTATCTCAACATGAACCGAATGCTGAATTAGGTTTTGCAAAATAAGTGATAAAACAAAACTCTTTTGCTGACATATTAGGGATTAAAATTCTGGGCATGACCGTGTTTGTATAGTTAAAATGACTGATTAGTCAGTGACAATGTCCCAAAGGCTTGTCACTCTTTCCACTTAGTTTCTGGATGCATTGGCTCTATGTTCCAGAGGGTTGTGTTTTTCAAATATTACTCCAAGCTTTATCCTCCCACCATTTCATGTCTCCCAGCTCTCATCTGGGGTCCTTGGTGCTTTGTGTGGCCTCCCTGAGCTGAGGAAGAAGACAAGAGTGCCGTCTAAGCCCTCCTGGGACAGCGGAGTTGAGATTCCGCCATCCACCTGATGCAGGGTCCACCTGGGCATGCGTGCACTGCCTCCCTGCACGCTGACTCACACCTAGGGAACAGCCATGGTGTTTGATGCAGGAAAATACCAGTGACTCATCTTCCTCTGGGAGGCTGAGCAAGACTGTGGCCTTTTCCTAAGGTGAAGGTGCCTCATTTGAAATTCATCAAAAATTCCCAATGTCTCAAACAGTTCCTTCCGTCTGAGAAGACTGTATAAGAATCAGTCACATTTGGCTATGCACATTTGGCCATAGGAAGTTCCAGCCCTGGAATGTAATCATCATATTGAACACCTAATTTCTAAATTGAGCTTGTGATCAAGACTGTTTTATAGGAATATTAATTGCTTCAAGTTTGCAGCCAGAAAATACTTGACAGCCTAGATTTTATGGCTGGTTCTAGATAATGGTGACACATTTCTGAGAAATGTATCTGCTTCCTAACTCCATAAATTGGATGCTGTTTATAATAATGCAGCTAGAGCAGTCGCACTTTATCATAAGAGCTGTTGTCCCCATGGAAATCATTATTCAGTGTATACTTGATAAACCGGTCATCATTCACGGGCAGAAGAGAAATTGATGTGGCCCATTTCTATTTACAGGGGAATGGGCAATACGTCATCTTCTTACTGGACTGAAGTTCATCCTACCAGAAGGACTATGTTGCCTCCTGTGTGTTGCTCAGAGAATTTTGTTAATGCCATTAGTCTTATAGGACTAAAGCCCAGGGCTTGAGAAGAACCACTCCTGAGCTCAGACTTATTTTCAGAGAACTAATTCCTAGGAAAACCTAGGAAAGAGATTTCCAGATACAAATTTCATCTTGTACTTCCCAAGGGAAAAAACAAAGAGGAAGCGATGGATGGCGATGAGGACTTCGCTCTTCAAAGTTGGCCGGGTCATGATAGGCAAGCCACGATGACTTCATGTGCAGCCAAATGTAGGAAAAAGATGGTCAACCGTGAACTGGTAGAGGGTTTACGGTTGAGGCGAGGCCTTCCATCCTCATGGACGTGTGTTCCCCACAAGGAACATGGTAACCTCTCCCTGGAGATTAAAATCCTTCTCAATGGAGAACAAGGCATCACTGCCGGGGACAGTCATGCTGTGGACATCACCCTGTCCTGACTCGTCCTGCAAGCTCTTGGTCGACAACCATGGGTGACAGCACTGTTGTCCCCGGAGAGAAGGCTGCCCTGGGCCCTGGCTGCTGGTGCCATCTACCAGCTGAACAGGTGCCCTGCTGAAGTGCACAGGGGCCATGTGTCCTCTGAATGGCGGTCAGGCTGGGTGTGGGTTGTGAGCTGTCCTACTCACGAGGTCTCAGGTTCCTCTGGGGCCACTGAGACTCCTCCCAGCTTCCAGCACTTTCCAAGTTTCTATAACCTAACCTGCAGGCTGCACAGCCTCCCTCAGTTTTTCAGCCTCCCCTGACTCACCAGAGGGAGCCATATTGAATTAATCTGCAAGGATTTATGGTGACCCAGCTGCATGCCCACCTCTACGCTGAGAGAGAACCATGATCCCATTTGTAGGGTCCTTCTATGTTTCCAAACACTTTTACGAAAATTATCTTGAGGTGACACAACCAACGGTTAGAGTGTGAGCTCCAAAGACCCAGCCGGGCCCCTGTGCACCCTTGGCGGCCTCCTCAGGGCTGCAAACACTGCTTTTTTGCCTGCAAAGCAGGGCCCATCCTCATGGCCACGCAGCTGGTTTCCATGAAGATCAAAGGACATAATCCCTAAGAAGCGTTCATTCGATGCTGGCTCAGGGGATTTGTTCACAACCTTCCTCCTTTACAGGTGAGGGGACTAAAGGCTGGGCAGCATTCCTCACTTTTTGGTACTATGGGCATTTGAGGCCAGATAATCTTTGGCCAGAGGGCCGGCCCTGTGTGGTGTAAGACGTTTAGCATCATCCCCGGCCTTGGCGTGACAGAGGCCGGGAGCTCCAGCCCATTGGTGACAATCTAAAAAGTCTCCCAACATAGCAAAATCGCGTGCCCCCCACCCCTTGCTGTTGGGAGTCACTGAGGTGGGATAATTTGAGAGCCAGGACCAGAGTCCAGGAGCCGAAGCCTGTAGAGGACCCGTCCTCTGTCACCACAGTATCTCTCTCAAAGGATTTATTAGAGTCACAGAGACAAAAACACCAGCAGATTCCGCCTTAGGGCCACAGGAGTTGAGAAAAGGGGGCATTCAAGATGGGGTTCTGATTAGACGAGGACAGACAAGGGAAGGAGATGGAATGTGGCCTGGGGGAGGGAATGGCCTGGCCATTCTATGTGGCCAGGCTGGAGGGAAGACCAGGTAAGGTGTGGCTGCTGAGAGAACGAAAGGCAAAGGCTGGAGTTGGGACGCATGGGGCAGAAGGGCAGAGGGGCCCACTGTGAGGAGAGGCGGGGGGGAAGCCAGGCCTCAGGGAGCCAGCAAGGAGCTTGGACCCAATGCTGAAATAGGTCTTGGCAGGGTGGTCAAGAGGGGTTAGAGGAGTGTGCCCACAGGCTCATGTGAGGATATCTATCTGGGATGGGACAAAAAGGCCTGTGTGACCCGGAAGAGGGGCCAGCCTGTCAGAGCTGACCACGAGCAAGCTGCGTCGAGACTGAGAGAGAGAGATGCCGTGTACTCAAACCTCGGCAAGGACTGCGTGGGCGGTGGGCCGCCTGCCTGCCTCCAAGGACCCAGGCCCTGCTCTGGGCCTCACTGTGCTCAACAGCTGTGACAGATGACTTCTCCCCTGAGACTGGCCAATTACCACAGAAGCCATTGTCCTTGCCCCTGGCCTTCCAGAGCCAAGCGAAAGATCTTTGCTCAGGCCTCTTCCTGGTTCTGAGGGGGAGGGGACAGAGGGGTTTGCTCTAACTGCCATCTGGGGAGTCAGGATTTCCTGAGGCAAGGGGCAAATGCTTCACACTCCTACTCCCCAGGAAATCCGCCCCGAGAGGCAACGAAAAAAAAGCAGCACCCTTTGGGTCATTGGTCTATTTTTATTCTATGTGGCCAGACTTGATGCTTATCTGCCTGTACCTCGGTCTACCTGTGAGGATTTCAACATGATGTGTGTTCAGGAAGACGTTCGAGAACTTCCAGCTTACCCATTCTGGGGGACTGTTGACAGAACCCAGAGGGTGCTAACGGGGGTGTCGGTGGGGGGGGGGGTACCAGGTTGGGCAGCTTCGGAAAGCAACTGGTGACTGGTCTCAGAGAGCAGGCCTTTGTCATTTCTCGCTATTTCAGTGACCAGACCTTTCCCCCAGAGCAACACGCCACGCACTGAGTCATTCATGGAGGGGCTCACATATGTATTCGGAAATACTGGCCGTTGCCATGGGCTGGGATCTGTTTAACATGGAAGATCTGAGTGAAGACGCCAACAGCACACGGACCTAACGCGATAAAGCTCTCCTGAGCTTGCGGCAGGTTGTGCCACAGGCCATGAAGGGCCTCTGGTCTAAACCGTGAACTTGGAAGTGGCCCCCAAGCACAGAAGTTTGCTTAAGTCAACTGAGAGGAGCCGGTGCTACCGAAGCATGAGCCACTGGACAAATTCTGTCTTTCTTTCCTGTTATCAGTCATCTTACGGTGCTGAGAAAAATGCCTGTCGGCTTTCCGAGTCTGCTTCTCTGGTGCAGATGGCCGGGCTGGCCGCCGCTGGCAGGGCCTCTTGCCGGGTGCCATGGAGGCCGGCTGCCGGCAGAAGGGGCCTCAGGCCCGTCCAGAGAGCCGGCAGCAGGCAGAGGTGCGTGTTTGTGCTGGGAGCCAGCCCAGAACACGCTAGAGGATGAGCTGATCGGAACACCATTTGGCTCAGTCCCCACTCGCGGGACTGACGGAGCCTTGAGTCCACGATGAAGTCACTCACAATGGAAAGTGCCTGGCGATGAACAGAGATTACAAAACCAGAGGAAGGAAACTGCAGGCGGGAGGGGCCCATGGGGACCAGGAAGGCCTGCTTTTTCTTAGAGCGGGCATCTGAGCTGGTGCCAAAGGCCCACGGGGTTCACGCTGGCCTTCGGAAGCTCCGACCCGGCTCTGGTCCTCGTACCAGGCAGACGCTGGTCATCCTGAAGCTGGAAGGGTCTCAAGAGGACGGGAGGGTGAAGCCTCCCAGGAGCAGCGGCCGGGCAGGCTGGCAGTGCACCCCCGCTGACTTCTCCAAGCTAACTCATGGCCCGCTGAGGACTTTAGGAGCTGGAGCCATTTTGGCGCACAGAAGAAGGGACAGTGCAGGCAAGGCTGAGATCCCTTCTCCAGGGAGCCATGCCTTCCAGAGGCAGAGATGTGACCGCTTAGGAAAAGTAAATGTGACTTCAGCATCTTTCCTGCATTATGCAACCCCAGCAGGGGACCTGCCACTTCCCCCGCCCTTGGGTCTCTGGAGGTTGCCCAGAGGGAGAGCAGGACCAGAAAATGCTGTGACAGGCTCACATTTAGGAAGGTGCTCATCAAACACTAAACAGCCCCTCATCACTCCAGCTCAGGTCAGGCGAGGCCCTGCCTCTGCACCTTACAGGTGGCACCCCTGTGAGCAGGAGGGCCTGGGGTCTGCTGGTCAGGGAGGCCACTCAGAGGGAGTGTGCGCAGAGCCGGTATGGCTTGGAGCAGGTTTGGTGCAAATTACAGGCCACATGGGCCTCCCCTACCTCTCTTCCTGCCCCTTCCTGAGCCCAGTCCACCAGCCAGGCCACAAGGCCCTGGGTGTCTGCCCTGACGGCGTTCTCAGGTCTGGCTTTACCAGGAGGCCCTGGAGCCACCACGGAGCACAGAATGGCTGCTCGGGCCCAGCCCTTCCCCACCCCTCAGGGATGGCGCTGAAGCCACGGTGGCCTGGGCCCCTTTTGCCGGGGATATTAAGTAGATAATCATTTATTCACCAGTCATAACACCGATCCATGGCCCATGAGGACTCAGAGCTAAGCTGATGAGCAGCAGGCAGCAGGCCTAATCAGAAATTCAATATTCTCTACCTTTCTTTTCTAGTAATGATCCAAGCCCTTTCCCTGCAGTGTGCTGAGCCCAGGAATGGGACTGTGGGGGTGCAGTCAGTCTGGCGGCCCTCTGCCTTCCCGGGTGCCCCCTCCACCACCTCCAGGCCTCCCTTCCCAGTGGGGGAGGGGGACTTCCAGCCCCGCAGCTCAGAAACCGGGGCCTCCAGCAGCAGCCGGGCCCAGCGTCTTCCATCTCCTCTCCACACCTGCCTGAGCTCCCCTTCCCCCACCTGCTTCACTACCACCCCGTCTTTTAAACAAAGCTGCACTAGCTTCTAGTGTGTTTGTAAGCGAGAGTCAGGCCTAAGGGCAAGACTATTAGCTATTTTTGTCCTTTCCTTATTTACTTTTTCAAAGACTGCTTCACCATGTGCTGTCTGAGCTGCCCAGGGCCTAACTGTAAAGGAGATAAGCTACGGCCACCATAGTTTATCCTCCACTTTCTTCCTTTCCTCCTGCTTGTCAGCACCCCAAGAGCCCTTGTCCTCCAGGAAACTGGCCCACAGACTCCTGAAGGTACACCCATCCTGGGGGAATTTGCACTTCACAGGCTGGGAGACCGCCCAGCTCCCACAAACACGACCAATACTTCTAGACTAGAGAGCAGAGCGGCGCTGTTTCCTGGGTCCTTTGCATCACAGCATTTGGAATATTCTGAAGGCCTCTGTTATGGGCCCACTAGTAATACCTGCCCACTTCCTTGTGTCTGAGCTGCCCTCCCCTCCTTGGCCTGTAGCCTAAAGATGGGGCATTCTCTGTGTTCACCTCTGTCCTGGTCTCCAGACTTGCCTCCCCATGCATGTGGGTACTGAAACGCTAAGATGCCACGTTGCAGTTTCAGAAAGGCCTCATGTTGAGAGAACGGTCCCTCCCTTCTGACTCTGCAAGGCCAGTATGGAGGCTTCTGCGTTCCCTCAATGCTGGGCCCCTCCCCGATTGCCCTGGGCCTCGGAGGGATGTTTGGAGGGTCTTCTGGGCAATGTGCTGACTGAAAACAGAGGCCTCAGATCGCTGGCCTGAGGCAGAGATCCAG
>CM053611.1:113642773-113679738 GCA_028646535.1 Procyon lotor
AATGGTGGCCTCCCAGTCTCCGGCCCAGAGGAGCCGAGTGTGGGCGCCCCGATCCTCCACACACCATCAGAGGAAAGCCCTTATCACTCCCGTCTCCCTCTTCCGTGGTCCGTGCTCTGTGCTCAGCTAGCCCGTGGCGGAGCGCCTCTATCTGTGGCGCGCGGCCCCGTCTGGAGTCCCCTAACCAGCAGATTCCTGCTGCGCACTCTCACACAGCTCCTCCCGGAGGAGGAAGGAGGGGGTATCTCCAGAGCTGCCTCCCGTGGGGTCCCCGCTGGAAGTACGGCTGCCCTATATGGACTATATATGTCTCAGTTCCTATAGTCCAAAGTAGGCCTATGCGGTGCTGCGCGGCTCCTTCTCTGCCGCCGGCTTCTCCTCCCCGATACCTAGGAGCTCTGCTGCACTGGGGCTCCCCTGGTCCCTCGGTGACCCCACGGGTCCCGAAACCACACTGTTCCCGCAAGGGCTGAACCCCCGGTTAGCCTGCAGAGTGATGTCCCTCAGCGGAGCGGACTAGCAGTTCCGGATTTTGTGCTCCGTGGCTCTGCGGCTGCTGGGAGCCAGCCCCTCCCCCCCGGGGTCTCTCTTCCCGTCGCTTTAAATTCACTTTTTCCACACGTCCTACCTCTGAAAGTGGTCGATTTTCTGCTTCTAGAATTGCTGTTCTTATTCTCTTCTCTCTACTGTTGCGTTTGCCGGCTTTCAGAGTGATTTCCTCCTCTTTAGCTGGACTTCTGATTCCCAGGGCTCTCTGTGCCTCCTACACCTCTGCCATCTTGCCTTCTCTCTGTCCGCACTCACAGAATCTTAATAGCAGAGTATTCTTTAAGATCACATACACTTGTATATACCATTAGTTCTTACAAGCACTTTTAATTGCAATGATAAAATTTTCTAATACAGGACTCAGTGACATTAATTAGTAAATAACGACGTAGGTAAAGGTAATATATAACACATATATCTGTCCTTGAAGTTCCTAAAAAAGGCCATCACTGGAATATCTGTTTGCAAAGCATCTAAATTAAAATACACAAATGGGTTTCATTAAAAAGATATTTAAAACTTCTAGGTAGAGTTTGGCTAATTAAGTGATTCAGATTAATTAGTGGTAAGTAGGGACACCCAGATAATGCATATGTATTTAGTATATTGAGTTTAGAACTTTAAAAAAGAAAAAAAAGCGTGACAAATCAGTGAATAGAAATTGCTATTAATTTTTCACCAGGCCATTTTGTTGAGAAATAGAAACTGTTGCTGCTTTATGGTGGTGTTCAGGACTTCAGATCCTTTGTTTTCCTGAATACGTAGCACTAACGTGGCATTGCAGAAGTGTTGGGTTGAAAGACTAATAGAACAGCCTTTGAAATATACTTTGTGAAGTAAAGGGTTGGCACATGATGATGGGTCTACACCATACTTGTTTTAATAGGTTAGAAAATATTCAGGTGTTTACTAAAGTACTAGGCATGAGCTGGGTGCCAGGAGTACCTGTTCGTTTGAGAATTACAAGGTCCCTGCCCTCATGAAACTTACATAAAAACAAGAGACAGACAAGATCATTATGACTGCTATGAAGAATCTGCCATAGTAATGAAATGGGGAGTCATTGTAACTGGATTACCTTAGGCTGATCATAAGGTTTTTCTAAGGAAATGACAATTACCTGAGGGTGGAAGTGATAAAAAGGAGCTAAGTTTAGGGGAAAGGATGGATCTCTGCGAAAGGTATAGAAAACTATAAAAGGCTCTCAGGTGAAAATAGGATTTTCGTGGAGTTTAATAAAGCAGGAAAATTGCTTGAAGTGGAATTGGAATGGGTAGACAGCTCACAGAAGGCAAGAGGCACAGCAGACCATGTTGGGGTGCACTGTAGGTCTTCCATAGCACTGTGAATAGTAATTGCCATTTGCAAACTAAATTTTAGCAGGGTGGTTGATTTTAAAAAATAAAATCTCTTTCAGATCAGGTATTTGGAGCCAATCTTGCTAATCTTTGTCAGAGAGAAAATGGCACAGTGCCAAAATTTGTGAAGTTATGCATTGAACATGTTGAAGCGTATGGTAAGGAAATGAATTTTTTTTTAAATTTTTTTTTATGTTAAGCACACTAACCCATTGTTTTGCCATCAAAAAGATTTTTTATGATTTTGAGGAAAAGCACCTTGTTTGCAAAACTTACATGTTTCATTGGTTACATATATCTATTTTAAATTAAGACCTTTTCAGTCACCTGTTGAAACTCAGCACGTCTGGCTGATTAAATGTATGGGATTCTTTGAAGCCATTTGGAGTTGGCCTTTGCTTAAAATGAAGAAGGTGGTTATTATGAAACTGAGTTTATTAGGAGGTGATTTGACAGTGTACAAGATAGGCGATTGTATTTATTTATCAAGACCAAGTTGCTTCTCTTTATAATAAAAATGAGATGACATTTTAAAACTTGTTAAATCAACTATAAAGTATCTAAATAGACAAACCTTAATGTCATTTCCTGTTAAATAAGACAAATCAATTTATATTTTGGTTGATTTTAACATAATATTTATACTAGTTTTATATAAAATAACTATCATGATGGTACTCACATTAACTTGTACATCATCAAAAACATCTTGTACAATTAAAACATTGGCATAATTTGTAATTTCTGTCAATTTCAGATCATGTCTTTGACTTTCTTGTTAACATGACGATAGAGACACTGCCTTTGTTTGAATTTCTATGAATAGCACATCAGATAATGTGCTTTGTTAAATGTTTACAGCATTATCATTTAATGAATATTTGGACTTTTTAGGTTTAATTGGGTGAATTTCACATGATTCTATCCCACATATAAAAAGAAATGAATAAGCTATATCAAATGATCAGTTTTAATTTTAATTGGTTATTAAGTTTATTATAAGTGCTTAATAGGATAACCATTTTTAAAAGAGTACTTAAAATGTACATTTATGTTATGAAATGTGCAAAAAAATGGACAGGCTGGTTTTATCTTTTGGTTCCTTTACTTTCTGAACTATCCGCAGGTGTAGAAGTTTATCTTAAATTGTTAGTATTTCAAGTTTAAGAAGATGATTTTTTTTTTTTAGATGATCCACAGTTTACATGGTAAACAAAGTAGAATTGTTGCTGTTTATTAAATAGAATTCAGAGTGTATTTCCACCCCCTCTCGCTCTGCCAAGCATCTATAAAAATGCCAGTTAGAGGACAAGAGTATTTGCCCATTTGATTTAGGTTCATGTTAATGAATAAGGATTCTGAAACATTCAAGCATCTTTAGAAGAGGAAAACACCTACTTTAAACAAAAATATTGTAATTTTCTCTTAGGCTTGGATATTGATGGAATATACAGAGTAAGTGGCAACCTTGCAGTGATCCAGAAACTGAGATTTGCAGTCAATCATGGTAAGATCATATTCCCTATTGTTATGTGCAAAAAAGCTCTCATAGCTTTTAGAATTGATTTAAAGTTATTCAAAAAAATTTCCTGTTCTGTTTTTCAGATGAGAAATTGGACTTGAATGATAGTAAATGGGAAGATATTCATGTGATTACTGGAGCACTCAAAATGTTTTTTCGAGAATTACCAGAACCTCTTTTTACATTTAACCATTTTAATGATTTTGTTAATGCAATTAGTAAGTATGTCATTACACTCGGTGCTTTTTCTACATTTGAAAGTCCTCTGTACCAATTAAGCCACTACATTGTTTGATCCTTTTTTTAAAAATTATTTCAAAGGATTGTTTTATTTCAGAAATTTTAAATGTGACCACCAGATGTCACTGTATATTAACCAAATGTTAGGTTCTAAACTATGTCACTGTTTTCAGTTTCATGCAGTCTCTCATTATTATCTTTTTTTTTTTTTTTAAGAACAAGAACCAAGACAGCGAGTTGCTGCTGTTAAGGACCTTATCAAACAGTTGCCAAAGCCAAATCAAGATACAATGCAGATTCTTTTTAGACATCTCAAAAGGTAAGAGGTTCACCACAGAAAAGAAATAGTAATTAGGGAGAAAAAAAGAAAAAGGTAAGAGAAATGCATGGTTATGAGGTGTGGTATAGAACCCATGAGGCCAGGGTCCCTCACTCACTGGTTCACATCCCAGCTGTGCAACTTGCTGTCTTTGTAACTTGAGAAAGAGATCTCCTTTGGGCCTTGTTCCTTGTAGGTAGATGGTCTGGTATGAAAAATACTTAAAGTAAATGTTATATGCGAAGCATTTATATAATGCCTAGCGTGTAAGTGTTCAGAAAGTGTTGTTTAACCTGAAGATGAGATTTTGCTTATTAAATGAGGACTATTAAATTACTTTAGAAAAAAGCCATCATGGCTTTCAGGTGACTAATTGGCATTTTAATAACTGATTTTTGCCTTCTGACAGAACACTAGAATAGTAAATTATGCCAGTGAAGGAGATTAAAAACAAACATAGAATTAATAAAATGAAAATTTAATCTCTATATATTAATGAAGTTTTTTTCTCCGTCACCCTAGTGGAGTAATTATTGTTACCTGAACTGTAGTTCATACCTAAGTCTGTGTCTCACCTTAAACACTAAGCTGAAATATCCCACGTAGAAAGTTTGTTAGAGTGTGTATAATTATACCTTCCAGCTGTGTTTATCCAAAAGAAACCTTCATATGACATTTGGACTGAATTCTACTTGGTTTTAAGTAGCTTCTATGTATCTTAGGAAAATGAGCATGATTTCTCATTTCTGAATTCAAACTGTTTATAATACAATTTGAAGAATTTTTCCTCTTGTATGTCTTATTTTCTCTTTTAACAATTTATTTTTCCCCCCCCTTAGAGTTATAGAAAATGGAGAAAAAAACCGAATGACTTATCAGAGTATAGCAATCGTTTTTGGTCCCACTCTGTTAAAGCCAGAGAAAGAGACTGGTAATATAGCAGTTCATACTGTCTACCAAAACCAGATTGTAGAATTAATCCTACTGGAAATAAATTCCATCTTCGGGCGTTGATTCTTACTGAAGACAACCTGTGGAATAGAAGCTGGATCCATCAGATTTCAAGCTCTTAAACATGATGTATTTTATTTTTGGACCAAGCAGTGACTCTTTGATTTTGCACTTTTTTGAGGGATCAGAAGGGAATGGGAGAGTCAAGATGTGTGTTAGGCCCTCATATTTGCTGCTTTGTTACAAGTTGATATAACTGTGTGTAATTTTGAATTAATTTTATCCTGAATGTTTGCATTTCATACTCTGAATTTCAGTAAAAATCAAAACTTGCAGTTCTAACCAGTCGTATACACTGGATAATTTGGTAAGAAAACTATATATGTTTTTTTTTCTTTCAAACTGGATAATGTAGAATTTCTTCTCATGATTCGTTAGATTCATCACTTGATAGAACCATACTCACTATCCGTTATTTTGAAGACGCTCTTGGGCATTCTAAACAAAATGAAGTATATCCTTTTTGAAACCTGTGTATTTCTTTTTCAGAGTTTCTGCATGCAGTGGCAGTCTTAAGTACTACAATTCATCATAACTCAGATGTAATCTCTTGGCGAAGGCTTGCCACCTTCACTGTGTTGCACACTGTCCTTACTGGATGGGAGTCTTAGTCGCTTGTTTGGGCAGCACACTAATATTACTTAACACACTGTGATATACTGGAGTTTAATTTAGCATAAGTCACTTCAGGGTATTTTGGGGCTATCTGTGCTACCCTGATTTGTAGCTAACAATCCTAATTACATCTAGTGCCATACTGAGTTTTTGGTATGACCCTGTGGAAACAGACCTTATTTGATGTAAATATAAGCTAAAGACTTAATGTCCTTTAGCTTATGTATATAATTTTGTTGTATAGTTTCAGAGTACATTCTAACCTGACATTTCTAATCATGATATTGGTAATCTTTTCCGTGAATATTAGGTTTCCTCCAGAAATAGGCTGTTATTTGAGAAACTTAACTGTGTGCACTTTTAGATTTTAATTACATTTACAGGCAAATCACTGTAATGCAAATGGTACTGGAAAAATACTGAATAGACTTGCTAAATGGTAAATGCACTACAAGAAGAACCTTTTAGATAATTTAATATGTACAGAATACATTAGAAAAAAATTTATTACAGAATTCTAACTGCAGTATGAATAGTGGAAACCCATATGTAAATTAGATGGATGTCAAATGGAAAATGACATTGCTAAATTTGAGAATTTCTTTTTACATTACTAATGTAGATTGATTTGTATAATAAAACAGGGTTTGGAAGGTTTTGTTACAGAGAGCATGGTCTGTTGAAGATATTTTAAGATGTATTTTTCTAGATTAACTGATGTATATGAAATGTCTAATCCGAATAAAGAAAACTATAAGAGGTTTAGAGATTTTCCATTGGAAATGTGCATTTTGGTTTTTAATTTTAATTTTGCATTTACTGGCATACTCTTATACCTCATTTTTAAAAAATCAACTGAATCCAAGATTTCTTGTGGTAAATATATTTTACTCATTTTTTCACACCTTTTTGACTCCCTGCCATGCCAATACCTCCTAGGACCACTCTCCCCCCTCCGATTTTTATTTCTTCATCAATATTTGAAAGTGAATGATTTGTGACCAAGACTCCTTTTCTTAGAATTGTATTTGTAATTAACAGGTTGCCTTCCTTGGGAACAAATAGTTTTTGTACAATCTGCCTAAAAATCTCTTGTGAGTTTCGTGGTAAAAATATTGTTGTTGTGGTGGTCTTGTTAAATCGGTAACAAACCAAGCTACTTGATAGCTATGGAAAGCAGATTGTTTTGGGCAGGGAGAAAAGGCCCCAAAATGAGAATGTTTATATTTGCCTAACAATCCTGAACAATACAATACGCTTTAGAAATGGCCTATATAGTGATTGTATGCCAGCAAAACCATTAGACTCAAACCAGTGATGCTCCTTCTCTTGGTAGCTGTGGACATAACAAAGATTAAAATTGTCCTGTGTTTCTTGTTTCAAAGTACATATGTGTGTATGTGGAGTCCTAAATGTTTTATTAGTCTACAGCTAATTAGTTTATTGTAATATTGTATGTACAGTGAGATCAATGTCTTGTGTTTTCATCCTTTGTGAATTAAAAATTCTCACTTGTTTTTTTTTGTAATAACAAAACCAGTAATATTTTCCTGTCTTGACAACTTGATTTTTAGTAGACAATATATTAAAGGCTGAAATAAATTGTCAGTGGAGTTTCATTTGCTAATAGACCTTCCTTCAGAATGTCATTTTAGAAAAGTAGTTGGAAATGAAAAGAAATAGTATATTCAGATGTGTAAATTACACTTAATTAGAAGAAAAATATTTAAATTTTACAACTATAACGAATTTTACCTTTTACTCTGGAAAAATGATGTTACTTTTTAGTTAGAGGCAAATCTGCAGATTTTTTTTTTCTTATGGGAAAAGCACAAATGGAATAATTCAGCCAAACTGGGCTTAGGCAGATGGGTATGTACATGCTCATGTGGATGTGTATGTAAATGTGTGCGTGCGTGTGCGTGTGTGTGTGTGTGTGTGTGTATGTGTGTGTAACTGCTTACAGTTACAGTGCAGATGAAAACTGAGGAGTAGTCATAATGGCAGAAACCTGGAGACCTTTTGCTATTTCAGTTCAATGCCAGGTTTCTTTGTCAGCCTGTGATACTAGATGTTAAGATAGCAGTGAGGGGAAAAAGTTATTCCGTAATTTTGCTAAGAGATTCTTTTCCAGCTCATGGGAGAGTCCCTTTAATTAAATATTTAAAGTAAACATGTAGTTCCCCATGACACTAATTTCTCCAATATCTTTAGGCATTTAAAAAGCACAGAGGAGTCTACAATATGTCATTTTAGTAACGAGGAAAATAAAAATAGTCAAATGGGTGTCATGCTCTCACTGCCCTAAAAGTCAAATGCTCAAAGATCGTATCTATATAGAGAATTGAAAATGGGTAGAAAATAAGATTTTATGGAGTTTGCTAGTCTCTCTGAACTCTAGCCATCAGCTCTAATGATCCTTTTTTATAGGAAGCACGTTTCTAGTACAAGACTAGAGACGTTAATAGGGACTGTAGCCTGTATGTTACATTCCTGGGTGTGGAGCACAGTTTTGTTTTTGTTTGTTTTTTAAACAGTATTCGAATATAACTAATACAGTTCTGGTAAATGAAACTTTAGTTTTAAACCAAAAAAAAAAAAAAAAGAAACCAAAAAAAACCCCAAAAACCACCCCATGAAAAACAAAAAGTGAAGGGGGCGGCAAAACAAAATCAACAGCCTTACAATAATGGTGAATTAGAATCTACTGGAAATTCACAAGCTGCAGACCCCGGCCAAGCAGAGTCAAACTCAGTATTCTAGAGAAGGGGGAGGCACAGAATGCCTAATGAGACATTCTGTAACTACTAAAGACAAGGGACTTCTCCTGAAGAATCTCAATTAGTCTTCTCAACTGCAGTTTTGTGGGCCAGTGGTGGCTGTAAATATATTCAGCTGGATTGAGCTTTTACAAATTAGCCTTATGTGAATATGGCACTTAAATGAACTCTTTCATTTCCTTCATTGCTTCCCTTCTCCCACAGGAAAAAAAGGAAAGGAAAAAAAAAAGCACTTTCATGGTACTCTCATAAACAGAGCACTTGTAGAACAAGGTAACTGTTTAGCAAACCACTACAAAATGTATTTAGAATCTAAAGTCTGATTTCTTTTTTTTCTCATCAATCTCCCCCCCTCACCCCCACCCCACCCCACGCTTTATTTTACTTCCTCTCTGTGTTTTCAGAAAAACAGTTTCTGGTAAAGATTTTAAAGTTATTAATGCTGGTTGCTAAATCATGTAAAGTTCTATTAGTAGTGGCTCACACTGCAAGTAGCATTGAAACTTATAATGTCATGAATCTTGTAATGTTGATAAAATTCCTGGTGACATCGGAGCAACAAATGAGGCTGTGGAAGCTCTTATCAACAGGGCCTTTGCAGAGGTAGACCTCAAACTCTAAGCTCGTGGTGGAGTGACCAGTGAAGACTCAGCATAACATTCAAGGCCTCCTTTCTCCTCCTGGGCATTTTGAGAGATTGTTTATATTTAGGGAATAGAAATGAGACTCTTAGACACTCAAGTAAAACTGAGTCTCATTGATTAATAAAGCAGGACAGAACCAATAGGGACCCTCACATTCACCGCCTTACCTAATGGAAACACAAAATGATCAGCCTAAAACTGAAGGGAAGAAGTATTTTGATTAGTTACATTATGTCTCCTTAAAGTTTGTGATCGATTTAAGTAAAGCATATTTGGCATGTTCAAATAATACCATTTGAAGAAGAAACTAGTAACTTCTCTACATATTGGGAGCGTCTGTTTTCAAGCTAAGTTAATTTTTATTTGTATGGAATATTGAAACTTCTTTCTTTTATATATCATGTACATCTATTATAAATACAGGGGTAGCGGGGGGGGGCGGGTAGATAGTGCTTTTTGCTGGTCCCTCCTGGTTCTAGTTGTATAAATCGTAAACCAGCATCCCTCTCCCTCCTCTGGCAAATCATCAGACTTCAGTGGTTCTCTTTCTACCTGCTGACATTCTGAACTGGCCATTGTGTGTTCATTAATCTCTATTTAATATGCGTATCTGCTTTCACTTGAGTTCTGGAACTATGCTGTCCAATATTGTAGCCACTGGCCACGTGTGGCAACTTAAATTTCATTAAAATGAAATAAAACATGAAAATCCAGTTAGTCACAGCAGCCACTCTTCAAATTTTCAATAGTGACATGGAGTTTATGGCCACCATATTGGACAGTGCAGATATAGAACACTTTCATCCTCACAGAAAATTCTTCTGAACAGTGCTTTTATAGAAGGTTGGTTGTAAGGAATAAGCAATTACAAAACACAAAGTTCTTTCAAAAAAATATGTGCTCTATAACATATTTCATAATTCTCCCTCATGCTTATCTCAAGTACATGACACTGAAAGAGTTTAAAATCTTTGATTTTAAAGAACATATTTATAAAGGTCTGCCAAACTTTGAATCTTTGTCCCATAATATGCTCTCATTAGGGGGTTTGGAAGGGGGTCTGATTTGACTTCTATTACAGCTCCATTAAAATCCTTGCAATTTGATGAAAATCCGTTTGAAACTGCAGCTTAAGAAAAGCCTGAGGTGATAGCGTTCTCTGGGAAATGTAGGAATGCTATACTGAGATAATATTTCTGAGATTATGTCACAGTATTCATATATTTTTTTTAATTTTAATTTTAATTTTTTTTCTTCCCCAAATGTTTATTTTTTCAGTGTTACAAGATTAATTGCTCATGCACCACACCCAGTGCTCCATGCAATACATGCCCTCCTCAATACCCACCACCAGGCTCACCCAACCCCCCACCCTCACCCTTCCTAAACCCTCAGTTTGTTGCTCAGAGTCTACAATCTCTCATGGTTCATCTCCCCTTCTGATTTCCCCCCAGTCAATCTTCCCTTCCTTCTCACAATGCCTTCCATGTTTTTCTTTACGCTCAGCATGTAAGTGAGACCATAAGGTAATTGCTTCTCTCTGCTTGACTTATTTCACTCCGCATAATCTCTTCCAGTCCCACCCATGTTGATACAAAGGTTGGATATTTGTCCTTTCTACTGGAGGCATAATAATCCATTGTATATATGTACCATATCTTTATCCATTCATCTGTTGAAGGGCCTCTTGATTCATGTCACAGTATTCTTACACGGAGAGTTTAGGAATTTTCACCTTGGGAAAGATTTTCTGAAATCATATTTTAGAAACAGAATAATTGATGAAAAATGGTTCTGGGGCGCCTGGGTGGCTCAGTCGTTAAGCATCTGCCTTTGGCTCAGGTCAGATCCCAGGGTCCTGGGATCGAGCCCCGCATCGGGCTCCCTGCTTGGCGGGAAGCCTGCTTCTCCCGCTACCATTCCCTCTGCTTGTGTTCCCTATCTCACTGTGTTTCTCTCGGTCAAATAAATAAAATCTTTAAAAAAAAAAAAAAGGTTCTAATTAGAGGGTTCCCTTGAGATCCAAGTTCCCTGACCTTGTATTTACCTTTTTTTTAACTTTTATGTATTTATTTGTCCTTTGACAGAGAGCACAAGTAGGGGTGTGGCAGGCAGAGAGAAGCCGGCTCCCTGCTGAGCAAGGATCATAATCTGAGCCAAAGGCAGATGCTTAACCAACTGAGCCACTCAGGTATCCCTGCTTTTGATTTGTAATAGTGCCCTTTATGAGGTAGTGGAGATCTTGAAGAACCTATGTACAAAATTTCTCTTTAAATGAGAGTGACACCTAGCCACGGATACAGGGAAATTTTTGATAGTCTCAAAGTCAGTTGATCTGCACATGATTTCACCAGATGCTTACTCACACATGACAGTGACATGGAACATAGATTCCATAGACTAGATGGTAATTAGCAGTTTTCATCTTTGTCTTTATCAAAATGTTTAAGGGTCCCAGGCTAGATTCTTTCAGAGATGGTACTTCTGTGCATAGTTGACATATATAATGCTCTGGTTGAAGACGATGCTACTGTTGTATTTTCATCCTGTTGTGAAGGCTTTCTGTTGATAAGCATCTTAATATTTCTAGGTAGTGAGTTTAATAGTTGGTTACTTATTTTTATTAACCCAGCCCATTGTCAGAATGTTTCAGTTCAGATTTAAGCAAATCTGTGAAGCTTTGCCATTCTAGTAAAATTAACTCACAAAACCTTCCTCCCATCTGCTCATTAAGAAGTACGTTGGAATATGAAATGCTTCTTTCTGTGTCTTTTCTTCTGCCTTCCTTTTATCTTCCCTCCTGTCTCAGTAGTTGCTGTTTGCTTTAGATGATCAGATGAGTGGCTACTCAACAGAGGCTGTTTTGAGACTTATTTGAGGCCCTTGTGTCCAAAGTGTTCAGGTTTCCTGGAGGAGAGTTAGACTTAAAGAGGAATCAAAGGCCTCTAGGGAAGCCAACGCAGCTGTGTCAAAGAGGAAACTAAAGCTTTTATAAGGAGCAATCCCGGTGTCTCTGGATGACCTAGTTCTGGCTGTGAGGTTCCCAGAATTCAACCCATTATGTTAGATGACCAGATCTGATGTAACATTTCTAACATCTTGCTGCATCTTGTGACTGCCCTCTCTGATCATGTCCTTGTCTCCTGACTTGTTATGTTAGCCAAATTGATCATCTGAGCATTACCAAAACGGTGACAACCTTCTTTATCTTATCACTCTAAACGCTGTAGCGTATTCTGTTGGCATGAATGGTTCTACAAAGCCAGCATCAGACAACATGCAATTGCTGTTTAAAATGATGGGTAGTACTGAAACAACTCCCACTGACTAGGAGGTTGGGAAGAGAGTTAATACAACAATCTGCTGAGAACCCATTTATTCATTCAGCAAATTCAATGTATTTGTTTTAGGTGTTTAAGCCTAGTGTTAATCTCTGGGGATAAAATGGTAAAATCGATGGAATCCTTGCTTTTATGTTTATTGGTTTGAGATTGGTAATCTGACAACTGGTATATATTTAATTCTGACATATACCTGTTTTGAGTAGGTGCATTCAAAATGGCCAATCTTAAGTAGTTTTATTAGTGTGCCTTCCAAGTTGGCTACTTGTGTTGTGGTCATGCCAGTCTATTGAGATTGAGCTAAGATTTATGGCTACATAATTGGGTAGCATGTTAAGAATGACGTAATTCTTGGGCGCCTGGGTGGGCGACTGCCTTTGGCTCAGGTCATGATCCTGGAGTCCCGGGATTGAGTCCCGCATTGGGCTCCCAGCTCCATGGGGAGTCTGCTTCTCCCTCCAACCTTCTCCCCTCTCATGCTCTCCCTCACTTTCTCTCTTAAAAAAAAAAAAAAGACGTAATTCTTGAGTACTTGTTGAGGTGAAGTAAGGTGAGTTTGTCAAATACAAGAAATGTTGCAGGCTTTGATGAAGCATAGTTTCAATTGGTGAGGCCTGGTTTTAAACAGATGGATCATCCTGGCATGAAACAATAAGATGTGAAGTGGAACATTCTCAACGAAAGTGTTAGGAAAGGCATGGATTTAATAACAGTAGTGGTTCCACAAGAAATCCACACCCTACTTCTGTATAAAATTAAATACATGAAGAGGCTTCCGGGAAGATGGTGGGGGCAACAACATAGTTTCTCAGTTCACACATTAAAACAACAACAGAATCACATTGATACATTGATGGTAAAACTAGTTAGTGAGGTATCTTCACAACCCTCCAGATACCAGTAAGTGGTATCAAAGCACCAACACCTCCAAGATATGCAATGATAGTGGTGTCTTAGAGCGAGGAGCAAGGAAGAGACAACAGGGTAGTATCTGTTAGGCCTAACAGGAAAACCACAATATAACCATCAGGACTCAAGGGGCTAAAACATTCTAGCCTCTGGGAATTCTCAAAACCAACTTGCCTGAGCTTTCTTCCAGGACAAATCACATTGAAGAAAAGTTGTGGAGAGTGGAATCAAAATTGAGCAAAATTGGACAATAGGCCAAAAAGATTGTCTAGTTCAAAATGTGGAAATAGAGCCAGGAAATCCCAGGAATCCCGCTGTCTTTTTTTTTTTTTTTTAAAGATTTTATTGATTTATTTGACATCACAAGTAGGCAGAGAGGCAGGCAGAGAGAGAGGAGGAAGCAGGCTCCCTGCTGAGCAGAGAGCCCGATGGGGGACTCGATCCCAGGACCCTGTGATCATGACCTGAGCCAAAGGCAGAGGCTTTAACCCACTGAGCCACCCAGGCACTCTGCAGTGTCGTCTTTTTTTTTTTTTTAACACAGCAAAAACAACACAAGAATGAATCTGTTAACGAAGCTTTTCTGAATCCTATTTCAAAAGTTCAAGAAAGTTAATTTTTACAAAAATGAGCAAAATAATAGTATCAAGGCCAAATCCCATATAAAATTATAAGAAAAAAGAATAAGCAAAGTAACATCTGTGGGGAAAATGGAAGCATGCCAGAAAACACATGTCCACAAAAGAAAACTGTAACCTATTATTGCAAAAGGAACTCAAAGTCTTTAAGAAATGACATAAGACATGAAAGAACAACATAAAACAGAATTATAAGAATTAGCTTGACAAATCAGAAAAGAATTAGAAATAGAAGGAAGTATTTCAGAGTTGTAAATAGAAACATAAGAACATATAAACAAAACAATACCCTAAAAGGAACAGAGGGTATAAAAATTTTTTGTTTTTAAATTTTTTCTTAAAAAAATTTCCCTGAAATCAAGGATTTAAGGAAAGGTTTTTTTTAAAGATTAAAAAGTTTCATTGAAGGGGCGCCTGGGTGGCTCAGTGGGTTAAAGCCTCTGCCTTCGGCTCAGGTCATGATCTCAGGGTCCTGGGATCGAGCCCCACATCGGGCTCTCTGCTCAGCGGGGAGCCTGCTTCCCCCTCTCTCTCTGCCTGCCTCTCTGCCTGCTTGTGATCTCTCTGTCAAATAAATAAATAAAATCTTTAAAAAAAAGTGTCATTGAAGATAGGCAAAGGAGATCAAACATGGAATTACTGAAATCAAGACAAGCAAAAGACAAATATTTCAAGAACACTGAAATTAGGAAAGAATTGAAATTCTGTATTGGAAAAGCACAGCAAATAACTAATATTGACCTAAAATAACCAATACCAAAACATAAGCTAGTGAAATTATTAGACCATAACGAAAAGCAAATCTTTTGGGTATCTATTTAAAAAGGGCATGTGATTTGTATTAGATTATCAGAATTTTCAAAAGTAACACTTTATACCAGATGAAAATGGAGAAATATATCGATTCCATTCAAGTGAAACAGATTAAATAGGAAAGGCAAGTTGTGTGATACCAAATAAGGCATTTATTTGTAAAGGAATGTGTGAATCTAAGGATTGGAAGCATGGTGAAGAGCCTTTAAGAGAAAATGAAATATGCAGCACTTTAGTGTAATTTACATGATGCCACTTACCTATTTAGAAAATTTGAATGCCTGCTTAATATAGATTATATAACACACAAAGAAATCATCCATTGAATTAAGGCCTTCAACTGTCCTGATGTCTGCTAAAAGTGCCTTTTAAGCTATATTCAGATTAAGATGTACAAGGCCTACATCTCCAGCAAACAAAATAATCTTCAAATAGGGAGTATAAAATAAGTAATGTAGAAATGTGATTGCAGAACAAAGAAAAGCCATGAAAAGTTTTAAATGTCTCTATCCCCAGGACCAGGCCACCTATAACCCCAGTATGCTTCTGCTTCTTGAAAAAGTTGCAGATAAAGTCCAAGAACATATGTCAGTGATGTTTAATAGATAATAAAAAAAAATTCGAAAGTCTCAAAATGGACAATTTTTTCTGAAGTTAAAAAATGGTTGATGAAAGGAATGCTGTAAATACAATCTTGGATTCAGCAAAGACTTAGGTGAAATTGCACACAATGTCCTGGGGAAAAAGAGATAAAAATAAGTTATCTTCTGTTATTTTTAGGGAAATATCCAGCTGTTACATAGTCAGAGTACTAATAAAGTAGCTTGGTGATATACTACCAGAATGCTTTTGAGTGATCTAAGACTTTGTCTTAATACCATGTTGTTAAAAATTTTCTGTTAATGACTTAAGGCATTTAAAACCTGCAGATAATACAGAACTGAGCAACGTGGCTGACATAGTATGCAGAATTATATTAATACGCTTATGCTTTGGCTGCTGTGACAGATTAACTTGTATCAGATGAACTTTCCAGCTGAGAACAACTAGAAAAGCTGGATAACCTTTTTAAATATTACTAGGGTAGGGGCGCCTGGGTGGCTCAGTGGGTTAAAGCCTCTGCCTTCGGCTCAGGTCATGATCTCAGGGTCCTGGGATCGAGCCCCACATCAGGCTCTCTGCTCAGCAGGGAGCCTGCTTCCCCCTCTCTCTCTGTCTGCCTCTCTGCCTGCTTGCTATCTCTCTGTCAAATAAATAAAAATAAATCTTTAAAAAAAATATTACTAGGGTATAATTTACATACAATAAAACACTCCCACTTTAAGCATCCAGTTTGATTAGTTTTGACAAATGCATATACCTGTGTAAACCACAACCACAATTTTCATCACTCCCAGAAATTCCATTTGCGCCCTTTCAGCCAAAATCTATTCTCTATCCCTGGTCCCAAGCAACCACTTTCTATAACTATAGATGAGATTTGACTTTTTCCTGAGTCATGTAAATGTAACCATACTACTTCACTCTTTTCTGTTCATCTTCTTTGACTCAGCAGAATGTTTTGTGATTCACCAAGAACTTACGATGTGTGTACCACAGTCTTTTTTTTTATTGCTGAGGAGTGTTTCGTTTTGTGTCTATACCACAATTTGTTTATACATTCATCTCTTGAAATTTATTTCCTATGGAGAGGGAAATTATTGGGAAGGAGGCATAAGAAGTGATAAAATGTGCCATATTTTGATAGGGGCATGGGTTATGTATTTGTCAAAGTTCCTCAAACTATTAAGGACTCTGAATTTCCCTGTATGCAAATTATGCCACAATAAGAAAAGAGGGCGAGAATGTGTTTACAATTTTAAAAGTAATTTATTCTCTATGCTGGACCATAGAATCATCCAGAATATCCACTTGGTAATTTTTCAGAAACAATGTTTGGCATTCATTTAAAAAATAGAGAATAAAGCAGTAGTTGATGAAAGTCAATAGAAAAAATAGATAATAGAAACTAAAGTTACATGTGAGTTCCAAATATTGCCATTGTCCTTCTTTACAAAAGCTGTGATTAGCATGTTTAAGACATTAAATGAAAAGATAAAGCATTTCAGTAGAGAACTAGAAATTACTAAGATTCAAATGGAAATTCTGGTACTGAAAAATATCAAAACTGAAATTAAGAACTCAAAGACAAGCTTACATATTAGACACAGCTAAAGAAAGAATTGTACCAGAAGATATGTCAAGAGAGAAGCTGGAGATTAAATCAGTCACCAGTGGCCAGTGATTTGATCATTCATGCCTATGCAATGAAGCCTCCATAAAAACCCAAAAAAGTCAGGGTTTGGGGAGTTCCCAGGTTGGTGAACACATGGAGGTACTGGGACAGTGGCGCACCTGGAAGAGGGCTTGGAAGCTTTGTGTCCCCTCCACATACCCTGCCCTATGCATCTCCTCTATCCAGCTGTTCTTGACTGCTATTCTTTCATAATAAACCAGTAAAATGCTTCTGAAGAGAGCTGGGTGCTGCTCTAGCAAATTAAACCAAAGTGAGACCTATTAAGACACGTGTCTCAGTCACTTTTGGATGAGTTTGTAACTAGGCTTAAGGCATCAGAGTATGTGTGACATTTATTGATCTAGTCTGTATTGACATACGATTTTCAAGGTCTCTGTCCTATGTTGCTTTGGGTTGGGATAACCAACCCAGAACTGTCAGCTCATTTTGAAAATGACTACATTTTGCGCGACATTCAAAAGGGAAAGAGAAAAACATCTTTCACTTGGTGAATATGGAAGTTATTTGTCCAGAGACTGCCCTGTTTCCCTTCATTTCACCTAAACAGAGAGATCAATCTGCATAGTTTTCTGCTTGTCACACCAGTCATCAATAAAAGGCACATGGTCTCTTTCTCCAAGTAGCTGAGTCTGCTTGAAACTTTAATAGTACTATTTTATGAGCCAAACTGCTTCAAGTTTTTCTTTTAGAGAACGGTTATATTTTATTGAGAAAAATTGTGCTGCCAGGTAATGGAAAATAAACATTAAACACTGATACTATCATCCCCTTGACTTGTCTAATTTTCCTAGTTCATAATGCATTGTGGCTAGACTGATGAAATCAAACCGTTAATGGTAAATTACCTGTCAGACTGATTTGTCTGCTCTGTTCATTATCTTTGGTGAAAATACGTCTGAGATGGTGTGTGTGTGTGTGTGTGTGTGTGTGTGTGTGTGTGTGTTAATTTCCTTCAGCTTAGGGTAGGAGCTGGAAATGCCTCTTTGCAGAGAGTAAACTTAGTGTGCATATGTTTAAAATAAAATAGCTATCTACTCATAACCTAGTTTAGATGTTCAAAATATAATCATTGAGCTCTTACTGTTTTGAATTTTTCTTGTTTGTATTAATTAGTCTCAGGGTCTTAGAAAACAGCCATGGAAACCCTTCCGGGTGTCACTCTTCATCTTTACTACCCAGAGGGATTTTAAGGGCACACCTGTACACACCACTGTGTGAGGCACCGGACAGAGTGGCTTTTCCCGCTCCTTGGGTGACTGAAGTTGAAGGCAGCTTTGCCATAACTACATGAAGACCTTCCAAGGAACAAAATGGAAACTGTAAACTGATTCCAAAGTAGACTGAAGTGTAATTCTCTTCAAAGACTTAAGAAACGGTACTTTTGGATCTGGATACAAGTGGCAAAAATTTAAAGCTGTTTTTTGTCTTAAGGTTGAAAGATCATTTTTATTTTATTTTTTTTAATTTTTTTGAAAGATTTTATTTATTTGACAGAATCACCGCGAGCTAGGGAAAACAAGGAGAGGGAATGGTAGCAGGAGAAGTAGGCTTCCTGCTGAGCAGGGAGCCCGATGTGGGGCTCGATCCCAGGACCCTGGGATCATGACCTGAGCTGAAGGCAGACGCTTAATGACTGAGCTACCCAGGTGCCCCGAAAGATCATTTTTAAAAACCTTTCATTAGACGAGAAAGAACGTTCTTTAGTGTCAGCCTCTCCTCCCACGATCTTCTGGAACTCAAGGACTGCTTGGACTGCGTGTGTGTGAGCGGAGGGCAGGGGGAAAGCCATTGAGAACCAGGCAGACGTTGGGTGAGATGAGGCAAGTGGCACCATCACCAAAGGGACAGGAACAGCTCTGTGAGAGGCAGGAGGCAGAAGGCTTTGCAGAACTGGGGCACCCCGGCCCATCCAGGCTCTTTATACTGGGGTGTGCTGTGCTCTGTTACATTTGTTCTAGTGAATTTCGGAAGGACATGAACACTAGAAGAGGACCCCCGATGTCCACTCCTTGATTCCTAGCCAGCCAACCAGTCAATTCCAGGGGGGACGTCGCTGCCTTGGAGCCGTGCTGGGCCACGTGGGGCTCTAGGAGGACACGGAGGCATGGGGGTCGAGAGTGTGCGGGCACTGGGAGCAGAGTCCTGAGTTCAGATCCCAAATTTCCCAATTGGAGTGGAAGCAAATTTCTTGAACCTCTGAGGACTTCAATTTCTTCGTTTGTAGCATAAAGACCTTAGTATCATCTTCACAGTTTTAAAAATAAGGATTACATGAGATAATGTATTTGGAGCACTTTGCATAGCGCTTGGTTTATAGTAAGGAACCAAGAAGTGCTAGTCATTATAGCACACGTTGATACTACTCCAGCTACAATCCTCTAATAAAATTCCTTACGTTGTTCATGTATTGAGTTTTCTTTGGGCCTTAGAGCCCCGGGAAGTACGTGGCTAGGTCTCATTATTCCATTATACAAGAGGAGAAACTAAATTTCAGAAAGATCAGTGCCTGACAAAGGGCACAAGACAAGTGTCAAAGCTGGGACAAACTGCGTCCTGAGCTCCTGCAATTCAGCCATTCAAAAATAATTCTGAGTATTTCCTATGTGTTAAATGCTAGAACTTATGATGAATGTTACCAGATATGTTTCCTGCTACCAACGTGTTTAAAGTCTTGTGAGGGACAGAGATATTAATCAAATAATCACACTGATAAATGTCTAATTCAAAAACGATTAAAGCGCTCTGGAAGCAAGGAAGTTTTATAAAGGCATATTTACAAAGGGGCTTGACTTAGACTTGGGGGCAGAGCAAGTTTCCCCGAGGAAATGCCTGTGGAGCCAAGGTCAAAAGGATGAGCATAGTTTAGCTGATCACAGGGAGAATGGAGAGCCCCTGGGGAAGGGGAAGGGCCGGGGGCAGGAGAGTGTGGGAGCCTCCAGGAAATGGGAGGAAGCCAGTGCAGCTGGAAGATCCAGAAGGCAGCAAGGAGGCCGAGCCTGGGGGGTGGTAATGGTGGCTGCCAGCACTTCGGGACTCCGTGTCTGCCGAGTAGGCTGGGCCCATCCGGGACCACCTTCTACCAGAGTCCGAGCTTGAATGTCCCTGTGAATCTAGGCTGCAAATCCATCCTGGGGCCGGTGGCCAGGGATGTGCTGTTCCTTCAGTTGTCTTCCTTGCCTGGATCACTAGCTGCAGAGCCATCTTGCCTGTGCCCCTCCCACCCCCCCGCCCCGAGCTGTGTGTGCATGTGGGGTGGGGAGGATGAGTTGGGCCCCCATGGAGCTTCCATGTGGCGAGGATTTCCTGTTGGGTTCCCTGTCTTGGTGCAGTCCCAGACCTTGCTTTATGTTTCCTTGCCCCAAAAGTCTGTTAAAGCAAAACCCATTTAGTTTGCCCGTTTTAGCACCAGACCTCAAGGTAAAAGCAATGCTTTTTGACCTGTGATGATGTAATATTCTGCTGCTCCTTGGGTTTCCCATTTCCCCTTCGAGTCTAGCCTGGTGGTTACTATCTGGTCAGCTTAGTGATGCCTTTTTTTTTTTTAAGATTTTATTTATTTATTTGACAGAGAGAGAGATCACAAGTAGGCAGAGAGGCAGGCAGAGAGAGATGGTGAAGCAGGCTCCCTGCTGAGCAGAGAGCCTGATGTGGGGCTCGATCCCAGGACCCTGAGATCATGACCTGAGCTGAAGGCAGAGGCTTTAACCCACTGAGCCACCCAGGCGCCCCTTAGTGATGCTTTTAAGGACTTTGCTTCTATTTTATGCAGTATTTTCCCCCCTAGTGGGCAGCTTGGTCTGAAAATCCAGTTTGCTATTGAAGGAATCAAAAGTCCATCTATGGGGCGCCTGGGTGGCTCAGTCGTTAAGCGTCTATCTTCAGCTCAGGTCCTGATCCCAGGGTCCTGGGATCGAGCCCCGCATCGGGCTCTCTGCTTGGCAGGAAGCCTGCTTCTCCTGCTACCATTCCCTCTGCTTGTGTTCCCCCTCTCGCTTTGTTTCTCTCTGTCAAAAAAAAAAAAAAAAAAAAAGTCCACCTATTACTGACTTCTTCTCTCTCAGCTAGTGGAAGCCTTAGGAGTTAAGGAACTGAAGAACTTTTTGTTATCATGGAAAAATATAAAGCATATTATACATATATAAAATGTATATTATACATATACAAAAATTACAGCATAAGATTTACCATTTTAACCATTTTAATTGTATAATTCAGTGGCCTTAAGCACATTTGCCATGTTGGGCAGCCAGTACCAGAACTTTTCCATTATTCCAAACAGAAAGTTGATACCCATTCAACCACGACTCCCATTCTCCCCACCCCTACCCCTAGTAACCTCTAATTACTGTCTCTATGAATATAACTCTCCCAGGTGCCTCATCTAAGTGGAATCATACAGTATCCACCCTTTTGTTCTGGCTTATTTCACTTAGTATGATGTTTCCAAGGTTCATCCATGTTCGTTCATAGCTTGTCAGAAGTTTCCATTTTATGGCTGAATAATACTAAGCACGTATATACACACTCGGTCTGTCCCATCATCTGTTGATGGACACTTGGGCTGTTTCTGCCTGTAGGCTGTTGCGAATGGTGCCACTGTGGGGTACAGGGCTCTCAGTCCCTGCTTTCAGTTCTTTGGGGGTATACACCTAGGAGTGGAATTGCTGGGTCATATGACACATCTGTGGTTTAACTTTCGGAGGAACTGATCATGTATTTTTTCACGTCACTTTTTATGACATAAACTTTATGCTCTGAGGGCTCCTCCCCCGCCCCCCAGCACAGATCCTCAAACCTGAGCTTCTCGGAGACAGCGTCCTAACCATGAGCTCCTAAAACTCCGACGCCGGATGTGTGTATGTGTGTGTGTGTGTGTGTGTGTCTGCACAGACGGTACTTTTGTGGATCTCACAGAGCTGTCTGTGTCTGCGTCAAGAACCCTGCCTGGCATGTGGAATGGATTCCCCTTGATGAGTGTTTTTACACTCTGCCCTTCTGAGGGTTGTGGCCTTGGAACACAGCATATGAGAATCAGCTCTCCCTTCATCTGGACCAAGTGTCGAAGGCTCCGAGCTCTGTCAGGAGCCTCGGCTCTGCCCTGGTTTCTAAGGCTGAGGATTGGAAGTTCGCGGGTGGGTCTGCCTGGAGCAGGTCACACACCGCCCCCTCCCCCACTACCCACCCCCACCACCCGCCCAGCCAAGGCGTGTCCCTGCGGGGGGCCAGGCACTGGCCAAGGCTGGGAGCTCGCGCTGGCCTGAGTGCTTGTCCTCACTCTGATGAGCACCAGTGGGCTTGGGTTTGTTTGAGGATCTGTGCTGGGGCGGGCACTTTCCGGGTCTTTCCAGAGGCTAGATCTGGAAACAATTGAGTACTTTTCTCTTTTATTCCCATTAGGTGTTTCTTCCTTTTTAACAATTGTGGTGGAATACACATAATATAAACTTAATCATTGTAGCCGTCTTTAATTGTCTGGTTCAGCGCCATTAGGACATTCACAGCGTTGTGCAACTTGCCCATTAGTTTTGAAAAGATCTCCAAAGAGATTTTGCCTTTCTAAATACCAAAAAGGGTTTTTCCTCAGGGAAGCAGAGTGCTCCCCAGTGGTTGTGATTTTTCATAACTGTGCACAGCATTACAAATAGAATAGGTACACACCGCATGGCAGACCCCAGGCTGTTGAAGAGAGCACGGGAGCCACAGCCGGCCCTTCTCCTCCTCCCGCCTTCCTCCTCCCTCTACTTTCCCTTCTCCCCTCACTTCCCCCTTCCCTTTGTTTCCATAGTATTGGAAGTCAATACCACCGAGGTTGTTCACCTCCTCCCTGAGGCACCGGCATCTTTGATGATGTCTGCAGGAACGGTGCTGCTCTGTGAATAATAGTGATTAATTCCTGCCTTTGTCTGCAGCAGGTGATGGGGGTGGGGGGCGGGAAGCCAAAGCAAAACTGAAGAGCTGGAGCCGAAGGCTTTATGTATGCACTTATTATTTATTTTACCCAATAACACATTTTTAAGTGGTTAGCCCTATTAGGTTTTATTTCCGGGCGGTCGTCTCAGACCAGGTGCCATGTCAGAAATGTTGCCGCCACAAAGCGGAGACCTGACCTGGTCCTCTTGTTGCACTGAGCCCTGGGCTGGCCAGCAAGGGACCTGGGCTCTGCTCTCAGCTCCAGCATCAACCTTGGGCATGTCCGTGACTTCTCTGGGACTAGTCTCCTCGTGCAAAGTGACAGAGACTGCTGTGGTCTCCTCCGCTCCCGTGGTGGGACTGCCTTTCTTCCACCATTCCGGGAGGAACGTCCCCTCCATGCTCTGCACAGTCTTGGAATCAGAATGGATAGCGCTGGAAGGAGAGGAGGGAGCGAATCCGGTGCCCCGTTTTGCAGACGCGTTGATTGTGGCCGTCCAGGGAGAAATGCCTTTTAGCCGAGGCAGACCCTGGGGCCCACTCGGGTCCCCTCCAGACTGCAGGCCCGTCTGCACCTGGTGGGGCAGCCTTGGGCTCGAGTTGGCAGCCCCAGGGCCCGAGATTCTCCCAGGGGCCCTGCACTGGGAGATTGGGGGATCCCTGGGGTTCTTGCCCCACCTCTGCGGCTCAAAGCCTGGCTTTCAAAGTTGTAGGATAGCCAAAGCCCCACCCTCTCTTCTTCCTTTCTTTTTCTTCCTTTTTACCCAGGCAGCGGGCCCGTTCAGACCCCCCAGGCTTGCAGGAGCCTTCCCAAAGATGCGGGCCTGTTGTTGATTTACGGGACGGGGCTCCTCCGCGTGCGCCTGGCTGCATAACTTAACGGGATCTGTCACCTCCAATAGCCGGCCACACAGCTGCGCGCAGGAGCGGCTGCCTTCTCTGCCTTTGTTTGGTCTCCGCGCTCATCTCATCCAGCAGCCGTGGGGCCCTCGCTCCTCCCGGCCCCTTGATTAGTACTGGCTGTCTCTGCCCACCAAGTGCTTCGGCTGGCTCGCGAATATACAGTGTCTTGCCCACAGTTTACGATAGCGACAGTGAGCAAAGGTCGTCCATAAACAGTGAGTCGTGGGTGGTAGCATTAGCTCTTAAAAATCATAATCATCTCTCCTGGTGGCCTCTTAAATGTGTGTGGGGCTTTGCTTCTCATCCGTAAAATAGGCTACTTTAGACAGAGGCTCCAGGGTTGGCAAGTGCACAGAGCACATATTTGGCCTTTGGTGCCTCCAAAGAGAGGACAGCTCCCAATCTGGGCGGGTGAGAATCTGTGTGCTCCTCAAACGTTTCCACTCACACACGAGCACTCATGCATTCTCCCCCATGCACACGCGCGCACACACACACACATACACGCACGCACGCACACACACAGAGACACACACACTCCCTGGCAGGCATCCGAAGTCCCATGGCACAGTGGGCTGAGCGTCGGGGCCCCAGGCAGCTGGTGTGTGGGCCACAGACATGCACAAATGGCTCCCCTTTCCCTCCATGATGGCTCCCTGTCTACTTGCCAATCTTAGCGCCGTCTCCTTTGTCCCCTACCCCCTCTCAGAGAATGTCTGCTATCATTTGATAAGGCCTCGTCCAGGGACGCTCGTGTTGGAAACCCTGCTGGGCTTGCGGAGTGAAATCCCGCTGAGTCAGTGGGTGGCAGACGTCTCTGAGGGCCCCATGCCTGTGGCTGCCAGCCACTGGTCACCAAGCGCCACACCCGTGTGCCCCATGCTCAGAGGCCACGGAGTGGACCTTGGGACAAGAGCTAAAGTTCCCTGATGACGGGTCCCAACATAGGCAGGGCTGCCTGGAGGAAGGAACACAGGGTTCCCAGACAGACAGAGAGATACTCCTGCTCGCCTGGTCCTGGCTGTGAGACCTTGGGCAAATTATGATTTAACCTCTGAGCCTCAGTTTCCTCATCTATAAAAAATGAAGATGAAAGAACCTACCCTCTAGGGGCTGTTAATAGGATTAAAAGAAAGTGTGTGTAAAGGGCCAGTTGTTTTACTGGGGCTCAACACACGGCAACTCTAATAAATACTGTTATTATTTTATTGTCTCTTTGGCCCAAGGCTTTGATCCCGGGAAGAGGAAATAGCAGTGGGTCACAGAGGCTGACAGACCCAGGGCTGATTTCAGCAGCAAGGCTCTCATGAAGCCGAGCCCTGACTCTGGGTGCCCCCACCCTGCCCCCCTCACAGAACGTCTTGGTTTGCCTCCTGCCGTGTATGTGAATAACTGTCACATGCGTGTGTATCCACTTTTTTTTTTTAATTTAATTTATTTATTTGTCATAGAGAGAGAGAGAGAACACAAGCAGGCAGAGACAAAGGGTGAAGCAGGCTCCCTGCTGAGCAAGGAGTCCGATATGGGACTCGATCCCAGGACCCCAGGATCATGACCTGAGCCGAAGGCAGCTGCTTAACCAACTGAGCCACCCAGGTGTCCCTGTGTATCCACTTTTATGGATAAAATTAAATCATCCTATATATCCTGTGTTTGGAACTTTTATCACTCAGTGTATGGTGACTATTTTCCCATGTCTTTATGTATCATCTGCTTTAACATAATTTCTAATAACTTGGCCCCCAAGGCAGGGTGCATGTAAGACAATCGCTGGGGGAAGAAAATACTGCAACTTCCTTTCAAAGGTCTTTTTATCCAAAACCTGAGAAAGAGGGTCCTGGGGAGTTGGGCCACAGCGCCCCCCACCCTTTGTTTGCTTTCAGTAAATTGCAGTTTACTGCAGGCTGTGAGTCAAGATTAAGGAGATTTTGTCAGATTATATTCTTTGAAATAATAACCTTCATAAATGAACAGGTGGCCCAAAAATCTTCCTGCGAAGTAAATGTAGAGCATGAGAAGAGAAAGAGAAAATAGCAGAGTGGATTCTTCTTCAACTTCTAGCATGAGCTCGTCATAATTCTTATTAAATGTAAAAGAAAAAAAAACCCCAATATCATAAGATCTGAAAAGTCAGCCCAAAGTGTACTAATATCTTGAGAAGATTATGGGAATAATGGATATATTGTGATTTCATTCGTGATGGTCTTATCTTAACCGTGTATTATATACAGAGTTAGTAGCTAATGAGATTATCACCATAGGCAAGATATGAAAAAATAAATGATAAGGGTCAGTCCCAACATGACCCCAATGTTTAAAGTCATACAATATTTCGGTACTGAAACATTTTTGCTAAGCTACTAATAATAATTGTTTAGAAGCTTGAAAGCCACATACCAGGGAAAAATTGGCCAGAATAACACACGGACGAAGATGTAGGGATGAAGTGAAATGTAGTATTTTGTCAGAAAATATGCTGGAAGGTGCAAGGAAAGCAATTGGCCGGATGTTTGAAGAAACAAGTATGTGAATACAAAATGCGGTGTGGCCATGTTGCCCGCGGAGTTGGAGGAAAGTCCATATGTTTCCAACATGATTCAGTTGTGGCGGTTGCCAAGTTCTGCTTCAAAAACAAAACACATGAATTATGTTTTTGTAAGCCACCGTAGGACAGATAACTGAAGGACATATATTCTGAATATTAAATGAAGTCTTCAGTAATGGTTAAAACAACAACAAAAACGATGCAGATAGGACACCTGCTTTGCCTTCAACAGGATTCTTTTTTATTAAGGCTTTATTTGTTTGTTTGTTTGTTTATTTATTTATCTATCTTGGGTGGGGGTGGGGCAGAGGGAAAGGAAGAGAGAATCTTAAGCAGACTCCTCACTGAGCACAGAGCCGGGTGCAAGTCTCAGTCCCATGACTTTGAGATCATGACCTGAGCTGAAATCAAGAGTCAGCTGCTTAACTGACTAAACCACCCAGGGGCCCCAACAAGAAGATTCTTGAGCATCATTGAACAGATAATGGCCTGGCATGGTGGGGAATAGCGCTGTCCCTGGAACCTGGATGTCACAGTTCAAAATCCAGTGCTGCTGCCTGTTAGCTGTGTGACCTTGGGCAAGTTACCTAGTCTCCCTGTGTCTCAGTTTCCTCCTCTGTAAAATGGGGATAATAATTGTATCTACATGACAGGGAGCCGCAAAAAGTAAATGAATTCATATATGTAGGGTGCTCAAGCTATTCCCAACATGTCGTAAGTGCTCAACAAACATCAGCTGTTAATTTATACCACAATTAAAATTTACTTATAAACTATTATAGCACAGGCTTTGAAGCTGAAAGTACAACACCAAATATCAGTGATGTGGCTCAGTTAATAAAATGAAGCTTTTGATATATAATAGAATCTTCGTAACATTTCATATATGAATTCATTATTACATAAATATATATCATTTGTATAATATATATGATATGTTCATATAATATCAAATACCTGTAACATGTTGTAATATTAAGGACATAGAGAATGAGTAAAAAACCTTTTTTTAGTCAAACTGTGGAAAGAGCCAAGAAGCCCTTCAACAGATGAATGGATAAAGAAGATATGGGTCATAAATACAATGGAATATTATGCCTCCATCAGAAAAGATGAATACCCAACTTTTGTATCAACATGGAGGGCACTGGAAGAGATTATGCGGAGTGAAATAAGTCAAGCAGAGAGAGTCAGTTATCATATGGTTTCACTTACGTGTGGCGCATAAGGAAAAACACAGAGGACATTGGGAGAAGGAAAGGAAGGGTGAATTGGGAGAAATCAGAAGGGGATATGAAACATGAGAGATTGTGGACTCTGAGAAACAAATTGAGGGTTTTGGAGGGGAAGGCGTGAGCCTGGTAGTGGCTACTGAGGAGGGCACGTATTGCATGGAGCACTGTGTGTGGTGCATAAACAATGAATCTTGGAACACTGAAAAAATAAAATAAAATAAAATTTAAAAAGATTTTATTTATTTATTTATTTAAGAGAGAGAGAGAGAGAGTGAGAGAGAGAACATGACCAGGGAGAGGGGCAGTGGGAGAAGCAGACTCCCCACTGAGTGGGGAGCCTGGTGCAGGATGAGCAAAAAAAATCTCTTATGTACACAGAAGTAAGATGTGTACTGTGTAGCAAATTACTTAAGAGTTAATAAATATAAAAATGAGTTAGGAATTTTTGTGGCTTCCCATTCCCTGTTATTTAACTTTTAAAAATATCAATAATTACATGGAATTTGTCTCTTCGAATTATGGTGACATTTTAAAAAATGAATAAAACATAAAGCTTTTTGAAAGAAATAGGGCATTTTGATTTCCAATGTTATATGACTCTATTGCTGGAAAAAGTGCAGTTATATGTAAAAATTCTATATCTGCTTTAAAATGCAGAAACCAAATTTATTAACTTGTTTAGAGATCTTCCAGTGAAATTTTTAGTGTTTTGGATGCATTCGTTTAAAGTGTAAGAAATAGGGGCGCCTGGGTGGCTCAGTGGGTTAAAACCTCTGCCTTTGGCTCAGGTCATGATCTCAGGGTCCTGGGATCAAGCCCCGCATCGGGCTCTCTGCTCAGCGGGGAGCCTGCTTCCTCTCTCTGCCTGCCTCTCTGCCTACTTGTGATCTCTCTCTCTGTCAAATAAATAAATAAATAAATAAAATCTTTAAAAAAATAATAAAGTGTAAGAAATATAAGACTTATGGATTGATATGATAGCAGAAAATTTACTTAGCTTAATTTCAATAAAAATCTCTCTATACTTAGCATTTGAGGATGAAAAATTAACTTCTTAATTAAGAAGTGTGCCCAATTATGCTTTTCTTCTATTTGTATCTGTGTCTTTATGAAAGATTGTTTCCAATTATGGTGACTCTTGTAACCAAGTATAAAAATATATTGATCTTTCAATTGTTCTATCACCAAGTGTTAAGCTAAGATTTTAAGAAATAATGGCTCATGTCCAATACCATGATGCTCTAAGCCAAAATATTTCTTTAGCATTAATGAGTAAAATAAAAACTTTGGAATATTGGTTAAATATTCATATTGTATGTTTTGTAGTGTACACACGATTTTTAGTTCAGTCGTATTCATGTATAACTTATTATAAACAAATGCATATTCACTTAGCAGGATGCAAACTCAAAAATTCTGTCTGACAAGAGTATGTAAGTTTGACTCAAAGTACAAGAGACTACTTAACTCCCTATTGTTGGGCACTTAAGTTATTTCTAATTTTTTCCTTTTGCCACATTCCTGCTTATTTTCTGGGATAGATTCCTAGACGTGGAAGTGCTGAATCAAAGAGAATGTTCATTTTAAGGGAATATTTTTATGTTTTTGTGTTACAAATTGAAAAGAGAGAGCGAGTAAATCTGTAATAATGGATGTGTCCAATGCCATCGATGAGAATGTTTATCTCCCGTAACCTTGGGTTTGGTGGAATCTGATTTCATGCTAGTAGGAGGGGAGGGCTGTGGTCTGTCTCAGGGCACAGAGCCGAGGGGCTCTGGGGGAGACAGTTTTGGGGAGGGATCCCAAGTGACCACAGACAGTGGCCATCAGGAGCATCCTTTGCTTCCAGGCTTTTCCTGCTGGATGACAAACTCCCTGGGGACTGAGGGGTGGGATGCAGGATGGTGTGGGAACATGGTTGTCCTGCTCAGAGGTGGGGACAGGAGGTCAGTGAGTGAGGTTCTGTTTCTGGAAACTGTGGGATGATGATTGTTTACGTGCTGCGATGTCTA
The DNA here is from genome assembly GCA_028646535.1 of Procyon lotor. Classification (NCBI taxonomy): domain Eukaryota; kingdom Metazoa; phylum Chordata; class Mammalia; order Carnivora; family Procyonidae; genus Procyon; species Procyon lotor. The sequence continues at coordinate 113,672,414 of CM053611.1, forward strand.
AGGATCAAAAGCGGGTGGGAAGAAGCCTCCTCCACTCTCTGGCCATGTGGAAAGCATTCTCTCCTGCTGGAAGCCTTGCATGAGAACAAAAGCAAACCTTGCAGAATGCTTTCAAGGCCCTGCATCTTCTTGTTACTGGTCTCTCAGCCTTTTGCTAACAGAGCAGAGTGAGACTTTCCACCAGAATCAGAAAAAACAGATTTCTCCAGCAGGGTGGGCTCACAGCAAAATGGTGGCATTTTGTTCTCTGTTTCCTGGTCCCGCTAAGCCAGCATGTTCCATAGGAAGCTTTTTTCTCTGCCCAGACGCTCAGACAGAGTCCCTCCTAGCTGAAGGTATTAGCCTCACAGAAGGCATTCATATATTGGTCTTGAATTCTCGAGGCGCAACTTGGGAGTGGGGGACAATGACGTGGTCAGACGAGGCTTTTGGTTCTTCCCCCTACCACACCTTGTGCAGGTGGGTCTTTGGGAGTCAGAGGACCGGCCTTGCAGTGAAGGTGGGAGGGCTCTGCCTCTATCTTTTTCTGGTCCCACAGGGAGCCCTAACCTGGGCTCTCAGGAGCCCCATTCCCTCTTCTTTCTTCCTGGGTCCTCCTAACCCTACCCAGAGCTGGAGGGGAACTGGAGGAAGGGTGGAAAGTCTGCAGGCCCATGGGGGGGTGGTGACTGTAGTTGTGGGGTCTGAAAAGACAGTAATTGAACTTGCCCTCCAGAAGCAAAGAACTTGGGGAAATGGTGACCCCCTGCTTCATGTCATTTGTGTAGGTGTCCAGGCAGCCAAAGAGACTGGAAGGTATATGGAGGGAATCTTCTAGAATAATAAGGGGGTGGCTTTAGAGGCCAGAATTACTTCTCTGCTGGGCCTCTGGATCCTCTGAGACCTCTGGTCCCTACCCTCTGAGACCTTACCCTGTCTGTCTGCAATCTGCCCCAACTTTCTCTCTCTATCCACGCACGTGTGTGTACACACACACAGAGGTTCCTTCCGTCCACCCGTTCCAGCCAACTGGCCAGCCATTCATTTGTTTTTTTCACTCGTTCATTCATTCACTCATTCCTTCAGTCCATAAACACGAGCATGCTTTGAAGCACATGGCGGCAGCGGAGAGAGGTTTGCAGGCTCTGACCAACGGTTCATACAACCTCGCAGGTCAGCAGGACTATGGACAGAATCTTAATTCAGAGCTCTGCAGGTCTAGAAACTAATTTTTGTTCACTTGTCCAGAGGTCCATTCCAAAGAAGCTGTTAAGAGTCTGATTTTGTAAACCTAACGGCCAAAAATCAGTTGTACCCCAAGCTAGACTGGGTGGGATAACCAGTCCCAGTGCTCCCTCCTGGGCAAGTTAAAGTCCAGAATGGGGATGTCGACTCAACATAAGTGAATGGATTGCTTTTCTTCACGCCAAGAAGACTCCTCTCTAGATAATGCTGCGGTCCATTAGCCACAGAGCAGCCCTTTGAGTGGTGTTTACAAACATAAATCAGATCATGCTTCTTGCCTGCTTAAAACCCTGCATTTGTTTTTCATTGGGCTTAAAATAAAATTCTGGCTCCTTACATAGGAGCACAAAGTTCTGCAAGATCTGGCTCCGCCTCCCCTTCCAACTCCACATCCTGCCATCCTACCTCTGAGCACTTAGCCCCAGCCATCTACCCACCTTTCTGTTCCCTCATGATCCAGCTGAATGTCTCACACTGTTCCTGCACTGGGGACCTGTACCAGCAGCTCCCACTACAGCTCGCAGCCGGTTTGCTCTAGGGGCAAGGGCTTTCCTTGTCTTATTCGCCAGTGTATCCCCAGCGACCGCACAGAGTAGGTGCCCAAAGGGTTTGTGAAATGAATGAACAGCACCAACTACCAATTGGGTAGGCTCTTCTTTGAATACGGTGGAAAAGATTTTGAACCTTGCTCTGTAGGGTGGGAAAAGGTACATTTTAGCCCTTTATCTTCTCTTCTGCTCCCCCTCCTCCCCCTCTCTCCCTCCTTCCCCTCTTCCTCCTCCTTTTCCTTCTTCCTTTGGTTAGACATCACCACAAACTTCCAATTTCTGTGCAGATGGTTAACCAGTCTGGCTGTTTGTCTCTTTCAGAACAGTGTTGGAGAAATTAGGAAAAGTTGGATTTTAGAAAATAAACTAGAAGAAAACTAGAAGAAAACCACGGGGAGCCTGAAATGAGTACACATGGTGGGGGAGGCAGGTGGTTGCATCTTGGGGCAGAAGGTGGGCAGAGACAGCAGAGCAAGGGTAGGCCAGAGGAAAGCTTCTGAGATTCTTCCTGTGCCTCACAAAAGCTTGACCATTTTATGAGATTGTAGGGGAGTCCAGTAAATGCCTGATGCTGGGGTAGAGCAGGTGGCCAAAGAGGTAGGCCAAAGAGGGGAGGTGGGTTTGGTAAAATGAGGAAGTTTATCCTTGGATGACTGCGAGACTTCACAGGTACCAAATCCAACTGATTCTGTGTTGTGGGTTTGGGATATCTGGGGAATAAGAGAATCCAGCCATTAGCCACTATACTGCTGACCTAATGCTTCATCACTCTGCCTTGAAAGGTTTGGAAAGCTTGTCAAATCATCTGCAAGTCCTGCAAAGTCAAAGCCTATGTGTTGCAGAATCACTGGAATGCTTTAGAGTTTCAGATTGTGGTCAAGTTAAAGGCAGCTTCTTTCTTCAAGGCATTGACCTTGGCTACTATCAGAAAACTTAGATTGGTCCTTGCCACCAGTTTCTGAGGGCTGGATTTGTAGGTTGCCAATTTTTATTGGACATTATGAGAGGATGAAAAAGAGGGGGGAGGCACGGAAAACTGGGGTCCCTGGGGGAAAGCAAATGGTCCGAGCTGTCCAGCATGGTGGGGCAGAAAAGACGTAGCATTTCTGCTCTGCAAGCTGGGCTGCCTTGCACAAGTCCCTAGTGTCTCTGGGCCTCAGACTTGTTATCTGTAAAAGCAAGGGGTTGCTGAAGGAGATTGTTTATTGCCCCTTCTGGCTCTGACATCTGACACTTCAATCAATCCTCAGCCCTGAGCCATTCCACATCTCCTTGGGTTGGATGGCAAATTCATCTCCCTTGCAGATTAAACACCTATTGATTTTTTTTCCCTCTGGCAAACGGGAATGAGACAGCTATTTTTTCCGCTGCAGACAGAAGGAAAGAGAAAACAAAGTCAAACCAGACTCCCGTTCAGTGATTTTCTGCGCAGGCCTGAATGCTAAAAAGCACTGGCTCCCAGAGGGTGACTCAGCTTCCGCAGCTCAGAGAAATTTGGAGTTGGAAGGGTCCCGACAGACTATCCAGTCCTCTCTAAATTGAGGAAACAAAGATCCCCAGATGGGAAGTGACACAGAAATAGGTAGTGATGGAACGCAAACTCAGTCTACACAGGTATGCATACAGGATGAGCGCAATCTGATGGCTCTTCGCTCTAGAAACCCTTCCAGGGCCGGCTATTGGGAACAGTTCGGGCTCTCGTATTGCTCCTTCCTGTAAATAGGATGAGATAATCCTGCTCGCGTTTTGCCTCTGTGATTGGAGTTTACGTTAACCTCAATTAAGTCATCAGCCTAGCTTTCCGGTAGAGCACGGCTTTGGAAAGGAGGTGTCTCTCCACCCTTTGTAAGGAGACGCGTGCGGTGATTGGCGGGTTCGGGGAGCGCCGGAGCCGACCACCAATAGGGAGCGCGAGGAGGCGGGGCGTCCCGGGGCGGGGCGGAGCCGCGGAGCGCCGGTAGACGGGCGTGGGGCGGCGCGAGGGCCAGCGCGGTCGCCGTGGTTACCGCACCCCGGGCTGCGCGGCTGATCAGTAAACACTAATTATGCCCGCCACCCAGGTGCCGGGGCGGCGTGTTGGAGACTGAAAAACACCTCAATCCCACTCCGGGACTTTGGTATCGTTTTTAATTGTACGGCTCCCGTCCTCGAATCTGTCCAAGTGCATTAGTATTACGTGCAAGGTTTCCCGACAGGACTTTGATGGGTGTTGCCCGGAGAAAAGCTGCTTTCCCGGGCAGAGAAGAGCCTCCCCCAGAGGCCTGAATGGACGAGCCCCGCTGTGCCCGCCTGGACCTGATGCAAGCGCTTGGGTGGTCCTTCATGGAGCAGAAACATCGTTTCCTGTGTGACGGCCCGTCATGGCCCAGGTGGACGGCCACGGAGACACACGCGCCACCTCCCCCAGAAATCTGCCCCAGGCCCAGGGTGCTGGGGAGCGGCTTCCCGCAGGGGACGCACATAGAGCCCCACTGCGATACCCAGACTCTTCCGCCCCAGCACCGTGTCCCCCGTCCCCACTGTCCTGCCTGCGAGCAGTGGGGACACCAACGCGTGCACAAGGACGGCCACGGCCACGACCAGTCTCACGCACGCGGGCCAGCGCGCACTGTCCTGCCTCTCACCGCCATAGCACCCCCTAGCGGGGACGACGTGCGCCCTCACAGGCGGGCCGACTGACCCACTGGACCCCAGCCCCAAGCTCCCACCTTCCCCCGCTCCAGCTCCAGCGCCCGGGGCTGCGGCTGCGGTTGCGGTGGGCTTGTTTGATCACTTGCTTTTCTATTTCTCCTGCATTTATGACCCTGCTGACCCCCGGGGCGAGGACAACGCACCTCATCTCTAAGGTCAAGGTAATGCCCATTTCCCAAGATCATTCACAGACTTCACAATGTTGTTTTCAGGACAAAACGCTGCAGTCAGCACTAAATGTGACCTTCCCCCAACCGAAAGAATAAAAAGCTGACGAGGAAAACGAACGCTCTTTATTAGAATGTAGAGGTCAGTCTTCTTAAGTGAACACAATTCTTCTCACTTGCAACCTGTTTTCAGTATACATCCCTTGCGTTCCGGGCTTGTCTCCCTCATCATTTTAAATAATTTCCTTTTTTCCCCTGCTGTTCCCAAGACACAGAACCCCTAATGAATTGCACCACGTAGAAAATGGACCCATTTGGGGCACCTGGGTGGCTCAGTGGGTTAAGCATCTGCCTTGGGTTGTTCAGGTCATGATCCCAGGGTCCTGGGGTCGAGCCCCACATGGGGTTCTCTGCTCAGCTGAGAGCTGCTCCTCCTGCTTGTGCTCTCTCTCCGTGTCAAATAAATAAATAAAATCTTAAAAAGAAAAAGGATCTATTTGAAATACATCAATTTGTAAGCTTAAATTTTGTGAGAGGTTAGAGTAGGTTCCAAGATGAAGGGGCTGGAGGGACAGGAACATACACCTGTGGGATCATTTTCTTTCAGATAAAGTGCCTGAGCCTTTCAGCACACTGAGCCTACTCTCACGCAAGCAAATGTGCTTCATCATTATTCCTGCAGCGCTCGAAAACCTAAGATGACTCCTGGTTCTGACCTAATTGTACTAGAAACAAAATCTCTATAGTCCGAGGCCTGGAGGTACAGGTCTCATGAAACCAGCCTGCCTGCAGAAGTTGTTCCTACTTCCCTGCTTTGCCCTTTCCAGAACACCTTCCATTCATCCCTCAAACTCCACCTGCAAATTCCCCATCTCCATTGAGTCCTGCAGTTCAGGACTTCGCCGCTTTTGCCTCCTCAAGTACCGCAATAAGGGTCTTTCATATGGGAGGGTTAGTCCAGTCCTGGGTAAGAGGCCGCTTACCCAGGGTAAGGTTCCCACAGGGTTTGGTTCCAGCCTTCATGGGGTCCTCGGTTTGCGGAGCAGCGTGGGAAGGTTTGAGGAAGAAGGAATTCATCTCTAGTCAGGAAAGAGGAACGCAGGTGAGCTAGGAAAGTTGAGGTCGGTATCTGTAGCAACTGAGACCTGTTTGGGATTTGTCCCAAGCTCCATAATAACCCTAGACAAGTCACTAAAATAATTTGGAGAGCTGTGTTTTTCCCTGTCAATTTATGACTGGCCGTGTCTGGCCAAGAAAAAGGAGGTGGAGGAAGCCCGCCAGGAGCCATTTGCCAGATGACTCGGCAAATAAGGCTGAGTCTGAAACTGAGGCAGGCCAGAAATTGCAATTAGCGTGGAAATGAAGATCTTTTCAGAGAAGAAAATGGCGCCAGCGCTTGTTCTCTATTGTCTCGCCCGTCCTCTGGCGCCCACCCAGACAGCCCCGCGACAGCCCCTTGGCTCGCAGACTTGTGAATACCCAGCCAGGATAAGAGGGAGCACTCACCCGTCCTCACCTGCTTCTGGAAGGGTCCCGCTGCCTGTGGTGAAGGGAAACTCAGGGAGGCCCGTGGGAGGCAGGTCCTCCACAGGGAGGGGGAACATCTCCCCTGAATGCATTTGGGCAGTCTGTTGCAGACCCCCAAATGGGGGTGAGTTTGTCTCTTTTCCATCTGAAGGTATTCATTCCCAAAAAAGCGCATGCCATCTGTGAGAAGGCTGGAAACCCTGAGCTGAAGGTAGAGGACACAAACTTAGTCAACATTTTTTTGGTGATAAAGAGGATAGGATTTTTTTTTTTCATTTTCATCCTGATTTTGTTTATAGACTATGGGTGGTAGGTCCGGCTAGCCTACTTATACTCATTTTAACGAAGCCATCCATCATTTGAGCTTTTACCAGGGACAGACTCAGGGCCGAGTGCTTTGTGGGCATAGTTTCATTTTATGCCCTTACTGCTCTGGTGGGCGTGCATCGCCCTGTGATGGAAGATAAACGAGACTGGGAGGGTAAGTATCCTACCCAAGGCCACACAGCTCCCGAGTGGTAGCACAGGACTCAACCTGGGGATCCTGACCCCACAACCCAGCAGCTCTTGGCACGACCCAGGGGGTACCGCGCCCTGGGAGCCCTGGCAAGGGAGATCCGTGCCCCTCGGGCCAGGAGGCATCTGCAGGGCCTGGCTGGATAAGCCCCGAGCAAAAATATTGCAGAAACAGGCCCCGGTGGTGGGAAGTGAGTCAGCCCCGCCCCCTGGAAGAGTCTGCAGCTAGAGGGTGGTGGGGAGGCGAGGGGGAGGTGGTTGCGAGCCGGGTTTGGGGCTGAGGCCAGGATCTGGGCTCCAGCACAGCCTCCCCGTGACCGTGACCGTGACCGTGACCGACGCTCTGGGGGCCTCCCAGCCCCGGGTTCTCCCACCGTCCGCCGTGTTCCCTGGGCTCTCTGTCCCAAGGCCGCTGCCGGTCCCCTCCCCGGTGGCCCAGGAAGGCCGCGAAGCGAAATCATCCACTGGGCTGTGCCCGGTTCCCTGGGTGGGGCCTGGGTGCTACCAGCTGTTTCCCGTGGGGGCTGAGCACCCAGCTCCCGGTTCCTGACCAGCGGGCACTGGGCCGTGGCTTGGGCTGCGTGGGGGTGACTGGGACACGAACGTGGTAGGGCAGGAGTGTAGGCATGGGCGGGGGGGGGGGGGGGGGCTT
>CM053611.1:113679838-113726385 GCA_028646535.1 Procyon lotor
GTCAAGTCACTGTGAAACCTCCCCAGGACTACTGAGGCCCCAGAGTGGCTTCCCTGCTCCCATCCTTACCCTCTTTTAGTCTGAGTTCAACAAGGCTGCCACAGACATCAAATTAGAACTCAGATTGGGTCATTCCTCTGCCAAACCCTCCGGGATTTCCTCTACATGAATTGTCTCCTGCCCTCCCCCTGATTGACCTCATCTTCTACCACTGTGCTTGTCGCTCCCTCTGCTCCTGCCTCAAAGCCTTGGCACTTGCTCTTGTCTCCAACTAGACTCCTTCCCCCATACCCCCATATCCACATGGTTGTTTCCTCACCTCTTCATGTTTTTACTAAAAAGTAACTTGAGAAAGGCTCCCCTGGCCTCCTTCTCTGAAATTTAAACCCCCCTCACACTTTATATCTTCTTTTTGTCTTCTTTTTCTCCCTATCGCTTGCTTGCTTTACACTTTCTTATTTTTCTTATTCACCTTCTGTCTCCCTGGCTAGAGTGAGGGCAGGGGTTTCTGTCTGTGTTGTTGTTTGGTTGGTGTCTTTCATTCTCTGCTGTATTCCCTGTCCCTGGGACAAGGGCAGGCACACGTTATGAACTTAACACATATTTGCTGAACAAATAGATGAATGAATGAGTCCCGCAATTTACCCCATGTCATGGGAAGGACCTAGAACCTTCTGATAGGACAGGAGGGTGGGGGGAGGCTGAGGAGAGGAGGGTGGTTGAAGTAGACATGAAGGAGGCCATGTGGAAAGATGAGGAGAGCAAAGACCTAGGAGCTAAAGGTGGATGTCATGAAAGAGGGATCCCCCTCTGTGTCACCCACGCCCTCTCCTCCATTATCTACTGGATCATTGTGATGGGGCCCTAGCACCTGGTATCAGCTTGGGGAGTCCCACAGGAAGCCCTCCTGGAGATTTAGGAACAGAATGAGATACACAGAGGGTGTGGAATGTAACTTTCACTGTTGAGCTGCTATGAAGGGGCCCCGTCTTAAGGAACAGGAGGCCAAGAGAAAGCCAAGGAATCCTGTGGAAACCAGATGCCATTGGCATCAGGGCGGGAAGTGTCTCTCCTCTGGTGGGGCTGCCCTGCCCACCTCATCAGGAGTGTCACCCTGATGGGCCCAGCAGGAGGGTCCAGTTATGCTTCTACCTCTTGGCAGCAGTTTAAAAAGCACAAGCTAAAGATACAGAAACAAGAAGAAGCCAAATGCTCATCAATGAATGAATGATTGGAAGACACGGTACATACACGTAATGGAATATTACTCAGCTATGAGAAAGGAGGATAGCCTTGCCATTTGAGACAACAAGGATGGCTCTTCAGCACATTAGGCCAAGTGAGATAAGTCAGAATGAAAGACAAGTATGATATGCTCTCACTAGTGTTCTGAATCTAAAAAAGTTAAGCCTGTAAAAAACAGAGTAAAATTGTTGCCTGGGGACGGGGCGGGGGAGAGGGGCCGGTGGTGGTACAGAGTGATGGTATTCAAGGTACGTTCTTAGTGTGTATATAAGCCACAGAAATCTAGTGTACAATATAATAAATCTAGGCAATAATATTATACCATGATTATGTAATATGATAAATATCGGTACATTGGCAAGCCTATTACAATGTACAAAATGTATCAAAGAAATGGGCTGTATGCCTTAAACTTATGCAATTTTATACGTCAAATTTATTTTTAAAAAAGTACAGGCTTCTTGTCCCCAGATTATGGGCTGTCTGGGAATTGGAGTTACACGGGCCTGGGATGGGTCCTGACTCCAACTTTATTCTGCGTGTGATGTTGGGCAGGTCTCTTTAATAAAAAGGGAAGAAAATGAGGTCTAATGAGAGTGGGCTACTGGGGGAAGTACAGCCATAATATACGAAGTGCCCAGCATCCAGGCACTCAAGAAGCCCCACCGAGCCCTATTTTCTTTTCTGTCAGAGTCACATTCAGAAGCTGGGATGTTGTTTAACAATGTACTGATGAAAGCAAGACTGCAAGAGGGACTCTGAGAAGCGGCTCTGGGCTCGGGCTCCCGCTGGTTCTGTGTCCTGGGCAGGCTTCTCCACTCCCCACAGCAGTCTCTGGAGGAAATGGAGGGGCTTGAGCTCTGCGACCCCTGCGGTGCCTTCCAGCTCCAGGATTCTGTGATGAGTGGCTCTGGGCAAAGATGGGTTTTATTTTATTTATTTTATTTTATTTATTTTATTTTATTATTTTATTTTAATTTTATTTATTTTTTCAAAGATGGGTTTTAATTGGACTCCACTGAAGGGAGGAAATAAGAGGCAAGGGGCCATCAGACTTCACCAAGGGCCTTCTTCTCAGAGGCCTTCTCCAGAGTCGGTAGGCATTTGCGTGTTAGCACACAGCAAACTTTGAGGAGCTCTGCTGATATCCTAAGTGCATGGTCACTCTCACGGAGGACCTGGCCTCAGTCTGGCAAAGGGACCAGGGGCATCGCTCACACAGTGGCTGCCTGGTCAGCGAGCCTTGAGACTGGCTGTGCCTCAGGTTCACCTAAAAGCAGATTCTCAGGCCCCACCTCATGCCTATTGGTTTAAGTCTCTGTAGCGCCCATATTTTTGTTAGTTTCCCCAGGGGATCCTGATAGTTCTATAAGGATGTGCCTTTGGGACCCACCGGAGTAGGTGATCTGTCACGTAGGCTGTGAGATGGACAGGACACATGTCCTCCTAAATGTCTTTGCAGTGTGATGACAGAAGGGGACATCTTGACTTAAAGTGTCCCTCAATTGACGGGCCCCACCCCCACAGATGTGAGAGCACGGTGACCAGGGGTTATGACTTGCTTCTCTGGTGCTTTGCTAGGCCAACTGGGGAGTGGCTCTCTGTGGGATGACATCACCCCGTAGGCAAGAGGATGAGCACAAAGGCAGGAAGGGGCTGTGTGAGTTCACTGGGGCTGCTGTCACCAAGTACGACATGCTGAGTGGCTTAAACAACACAAACCTATTTCCTCACAGTTCTGGAGGCGAGAGTCAGCAGGGCTGGTTTCTACTGAGGCCTCTCTCTTGGCTTGTAGCTGTCTGCCACCTTCCTCTGTGGCTGTGCCCCAATATCCTTCGAAGGGCACCGGTCATATTGGATTGGGGCCCACCCTGATGACCACATTGTAACTTGATCACCTCTGTAAGGACCGTGTTTCCAGATACCCCCACATTCTGAGGTACCGTGGGTTAGGGTTTCAGCAGATGAATTTTTGGGAGACATGATTGATTCCTAGCAGGAACACACAGGGGCTGCGTGGAGAAGAGAAGGGGAGCAAGGGGCACGTGTCTTCCTGTTTCCAGGCTTGTCCCAGGGCCCAGCTTGCCTTCTCTGCACTGGCCTCTGTGGGCTCCCCGCCTCCACACTTTCCTTGGAAGGGAGCGCTGGGCTCTCCCTCTTGTGGTTCTGATCTCATTTATTCCTCACAACCTTCTATGAGGCAGGCAAAGCCTGTTTATCATTATTTTGCAGGAAAACCCAAGTTCAGAGAAGTTAAATGGTGTATCTCAGGATGTCATGATTGGCACCCAGATTTTCTGGCACCCAGAATAATGTTCTTTCCGCAGGTGCACTGGGCACCTGCTTTGTGCACTCTGTCTGTGTCCTTGGCTTCCGGCGACTTGGGTGCAATGTCTGAGCCTGGCTGAGAGCTGGCAAGGGAGGGTGCAAGGAGAGATTTCAAATGTCTGTCTGTCCCTCCCCCCTTCCTCTTTCTTTCCTTCTTCCCTCCCTTTTCTTTTCTTTTCTTTTCTTTTCTTTCCTTTTCTTTTCTTTTCTTTTTCCTTTTCCTTTCTTTCCTCTAATGTCCTTCCCTTTCCTTTTTCTTTTTCTTTTTTTCAGCTTTTGTTGTTATTTGATCACCTCTTACTTTCTATTCTCTGATGGGACTCCTGGGAGAATAAAGCGCTTTCTGTGTATACAGTTCAGTGTTTTTCCCTTTTTGGCCCCATTACAAGCATGAGACTTGCCTAATTAATTATTAAGAATCCCTGTTCCATTTGCTTGGGTGTGGATGGTGAGACGGCTAAGGAGCCAAGGAGAGGAGGCTCTTCTCAGGCTGGGCCTCAGGGAGCAGAGCTTGAGGGGCTGGATGGCAGAGCTGGGAATTAGAGAACTCGCCGGAGGAGTCTGTTTGCTCCACAAACACTGGGGTGCTCGCTGTCCTAGGCCACAGACAAGCCACAGCCATTGCTGTCACTTCACGGAGCTAGAGAGGGAAGCAGTCAGATGAACAGAGGATGCCGTGAGGATGTCCTCACAGAGGACAGTGCCGTGAGCAGGGTGATGGAGAATGTGCACAACAGGGCCGTGCAAAGGGCGGGAGAAATGGGGCCACGACAGGGAATGGGGAGGGAGCTGGGGGCTAAAGAAGGAGTTGGGCTGGGTGTGCTGGTTATTCCTGGCTGGGTGCACACGCACGTGCACACGCTGCTGTGTATATATATGCTGTGTGGACAGGTGTGTGCGCATGCACGCGCGCACACACACACACACACACACACACACACTGGCTCTTGTGAGGCACAGCGCATGTTGTGGTCTGCATTCCCTGTGGGAGCTCTGTGGGAGCCCCAGAAATCCCGGGCTGCCTGCCAGCCCTCAGCCAGCTGTGAGGTGCTGAGACCAGTATGCTGCAGGCGGCCGATGACCAGTGGGGAGAAACGATGTGGGGCTGAAGTGTCACAGGGCTCCCTGGCCTGTGGCCACCCAGAAGCCAAGCTCAACTAGCTATGAGTTTTCAGATGCATCTCTGAGTCACCAGGACGATGGGAAGGGAAGTTAATGCCCAATCTGCAAAAAGCAGAAACCAGAAGCAAGTGGACCCTGATCACAAACCATCAAAGGGTGGCCTGTGTGGGGCTTGCGTGCGACTGTCTTGTCCCTCCGCTGTTGTATTCTGACTTGGGGACTTCCAAAAAGGAGCCTCCTTGGATTGCTTGGGCCAGCAGGAGAGTCCCTTCCTGCAGGAGAGTCCCTTCCTGCAGACAAGGTTCCACTAGTCGCTGGGGAGAAGGTTCCCATGCTGACTGGGCCTGGAGGTCCCATTCCTGTCACCTTCTCCACGATCTCTGCTTCGTATTCTGGGCACAATCAGCAGTGTGCCTGGAGAAAAGGAAACCCCAGGTTGCCTGAGAGTCTTGGGCAATGTAAATGTCTGGGCCCCTTAGTCAGTCTGTAAACTGTTCTCACTGGCAAGGCGGAGGGCAGAACTGCTTGTTTGTTGGTTTTTAAATCCGTATGCTAATCAAAGTGTGATGACAGGCTCTTTCTTTGCTTCCAACTGGGCTGGTAGAATTGGCGTTGGGTCCCTGATAGAGCTTTTGCCCAAGAGCCAACTCCCCCAGCTCACCGGCCTGAAGCCCCAGCCCACCCCCATCCAGTCCAGGAGCTTTGGCCAAGGGAGATAGAAAAGCCGATGGGGGTGGGGGTGGGGGTGGAGGTGGAGGGGCTGCTCCTCCAAGAGCCGCCAGGGAGGCTCCAGCCTGGTGATTTAATGAGAAGTCCCCTTGTTCATCTGTCACTTCCGTCCCCCAGGGCCCTGTGCCCCGAGTCCTGCAGCCCAGCACTCCTCCCGGCGTCTGACAGGGGCGGCAGACCAGACCAGGGAGCCAGGAGGGGTCCTGCACTGCCCTGGCCGGGGGCCCAGAGCCGCTGGGGCCGGGGAGGGGGGCGGGGGCGGGGAGGGAGCCGCGTGTCAGGAAGGGGCCGGAGCGGGGGTGGGCAGGGGAGCCCGGGCAGCCTGGGACGGCCGCCAGCAGACAGCTTTGTTTCTTCGTGGCAGTTTGCTTGTGATACTTCTATTTCCCCGAGAAGCCAGCTGAGGGTGGGGGAGGGGAGAAGAGCCAGGCTTGAAAGGGACAGACTGTGGCCGCGGAGAGTGGGGAGCCCGGGCTTGGCACAGCTGCGGGCTAGGGTCTGCCTGGACACCCCGCCCCCTCGGATCTCTTGCATCCGCCCTTCAGATCTCGTGGCCAGGGGAGCAGATGTCTTGCCGGAGCGACTCCCCATCAAGAGCCCCCCCCATCCCCCCACCACCGGGCCTCCCCTCCTCCCTGAAGCGCAGCAGGGCGGGCGCCAGGCTGAGGGATGGCCTGCCAGCTGTTGGCCCCCTCGGGCGCTGGCCCTGGCCCTGCCTCGTGTGTGCCAGGCGGCAGGTGCCCTGCAGGGTGCTGCCCCCTGCAGCTTGTGTCTCGGGGCTGGGGCGCGCAGGGAGGGGGCGGAGGGGGTGTCGGTGATAAGGGGGCTGCTGGGGGTGGGCAGCAGGTTGTTGAGAGGAAGGGCCGCTGTCGGTTCGGGATTCAGGCCTAGACCCTCTCCCGAAGGTCCTCCACCAGCCACACCTACAACACGGACCAAGTACTGGGTGGACAAGCGGATGGAGTCTTGGCCTAAACCGAAGATTCCACGTAATTCTGTTTTCCCTTGGAAAAAAATGGCCTCCAGCCGCGGTCTCCTTTTCAGGCCTCAGACTTTCCCAGGGCAGCGAGTCGTGGAGGAAGGAGCAGGTTAGTGCCAGGAGACGTTTCTCAGACTGTTCTGGCACAGCCTGCTCTGAAGCCGACCCTGAAATCGGCTAGGAGCCCCGGAAGCGGCGATGGGCTCAGCTGAGCCTGGGGCCAGGACTTCCCCAGGCTCCAGCCACTCCTGGGACCGCCCACCGCCCGGACCTGCCTCCCAAACCCTTCAGACATCTTCAGATGGTGGGGAGAGCAGCTGCCGAGGGGAGGTCACCATGGTGACTGGCGACAGCCAGCAGCCCCTCCCTCCACCCTGCAGCCAGCCCCCCAGCCTCCAGCCCCCAGGGAGCAGCAGGACCGAGGGGCCTGCCCACGGGCTGCCCTGGGGGCCTCCTTTCAGCCATGCATTTCTCTCCATCAGCCTCAATTTCAAAAGCAGGGTTCTAGTTGAGGCAAATGGGCTCAAAGTGTCCCTGGAGCATTCTAAGGCATTACAAATGTAAGGTACTGTTGCTACAAATAAAATCAAACTCATTATTCGGGAGATAATAAAAATTAGGATGTTAAGAAAGAACCTGGTGGAGTCAGAGTATCTTAATTCTGTTCTTGAGCGTCCCCCCTGCCTTGAGATTCATTCATTTAATGAGCCTTTCTGGTCTGCTGAAATCTTTGCTTTATTTTAAGATCATTTGCTTTCAATGCATTAGAGGTGAAGAGCTTGGAGAGACTCCTTTCTTGGAAATCTCCGGCTATTTCACCAACAATCAAGGCTTCTCTTCCCCACGCAGAGCAACCCAAATTATTCCCACTGGGGCTATTTAATGACTGAACATTTTTTTTTTCTTTTAGAATGACATTGACATAGCTGCTCAAGAAAGTACCATCGGCTGACGTATTTGGCTCTTGCAAGTCCACTCGTGGATAAAGAAGAGAAAGAGAAGCAAAGCATTAGAGGAGAGGGCTGGAAAGTCATGGGACCCTTGATCAAGAGAAGAGAACCAACAGCCAACTTTTAAAAAAAATACACTACTTTTTACCTTTTTCGAGGGTTTATTTCCCATATCTTTAATCATCTCTATTGCTCTTCTTTGAATCCTTTTTAGTTTTCAATGTCCTTTTGAAGGGATGTTAATCAAGAGTACCCATTATTCTGATCAGAGCTCAAGTAGCTACACTGTTTCATAGAAGAACCACTCTAAGTCATACAAGTATCCTTTATTATAGCCCAGGTGATCAGGCTGTCTGTCTTTCTTCTCTTCTAATTATTCTAACATTTGGGGGCACCTGAGTGGCTCAGTGAGTTATTGTCCAACTCGTGATTTCAGCTCAGGTCATGAGCTCATGGGTCATGATCTCATGGGTTATGAGATCAAGTCCTCAGTTGGGCTCCACACTCTGTGGGGAGTCAATCTGCTTGACATTCTCTCTCTCTCCCTCTCTCTCCCTTTGCCCCTCCCCCCATTTGTGTGTGTGTGTGTGTGTGTGTGTGTGTGTGTGTGTGTGCATGCACACACTCTCTCTCTCTCTCTCTTAAATAAATAAACAGGTATTTTAAATCCCTAACTTGTTATTTCATGTTCAGCTTGTGGTCAGCTTGGGCCTCTGGATTTTCGTTTTTGTTTTCTGTTTTCTGCACCTGTGTTGAACTGCCAAGTATTTTTGTGTTAGCAGGATCCCTCTGCCATTCCATTTAGCATGTTTTCTCTAAAGCATAATAAACACACACAAAACTGCACATACATACCTATACAACTTGATATATTTCACAATTGCAGCCCATGTAACCAACGTTCAGATGAAGCAACAGACGAAGCCTCTCTGTGTCCCTTTACCATCTTTGCCTCCACCCCCCTCCACTAACCACTATCTAGAAGGATCTTGGGGCCTGAGAACCAGGGATTTCAAGCTCAGGTCCGTTCAAGCTCAGGTCCGTCAGCGCTGACTGCAGCTAAGTAACATACTCCCTGTGACATGCCAGGCTCTGAGTTAGAATTTTGCTAAGAACCATTTATTGGTTATTTTGTCCCTTTTACTCCTCAGAATCAACCTGCTCCTCCCCAGGTCAATTTGCACTATTGTATCAGGGTAATCTCTGAGGACACAATGTGTGTGTGTTTCTGCATTAGCCCTATGGGGAATGACTTCTGTGTTTATGAGGGAAAGGATTATGGAGTGTTGTGTCTATGTTTAGGGAAGCCTTTAATTCAGATGTTCAATTCAGCATTTAATCCCTAGTTGTGGTTTGTGCTAGTACGCTGTGGGTGTGACAGGTACAAAAGGTGGGGACACCCCAGGGGCTGATCCCTTAGAGCTAGTGTTCCCCAGCCTTTGTCACAACTTGGTACCACAGAGATGACATTTGTATGGCAAACTGGGGTCAATGGAGAACACAGTTTTGTATAATGGGTGACAAAACATGAGACCACGTTTTACACCATTCAGATACTTACAACAGTTCTATTTATGTATATATTTATATTTAAATCTACATACATATTTATATATGTATAAATATTATATACATATTTAAATCTATAACATTTAAATATATTGAGTAAATGTGTAATACCTGTATCTATTGTATACATTTTTATGGAAGGACTCTAATAGCTCTTTCTTTTCTTTGTGTCATATGTAATGTTGATTTGTGTGTGCATGTTTGATGACGTAAATAGAATTTCAAATCCAAACTCATTTATTTCATATCATCTATTTCAGAACAAAAACATTCTAATTTGCAGAATGAACATGCATTGTTATCAGCTGGCTTGGGCACCACTAAAAGGCGTATCAACCAAAATCTCAATTGAAGTACGCAATGTACGGAAAGCTGGAGATTGAGCTGAGCCTGGGGGAGCCGCTGTCACCCCCACATAGGCCACAGCCCCTGGGTGCCTGGAACCGTGAAGTCCTGCAGCAGCTCACAGACTCCTTGCCCACGAACAGCAGCTGCAGACTGTGGCAGGCTGCGGTGGTGATGGCCAGGTGATAAAGGCAAAGCCATAGGTGTGTGGTGTTTCTCATCATGCGTGCTGCCGTCAGACCCCATTCTCCCCAGCTGCCCTCCAAGGATCCAGAGTGGGGGGGCCGCTCCAGCTGCTCGGGGCCCCCCCTCAGCTGCCATGAAGGATTTGGGGATCGTCTCCCATGGCATTCCTGGAACTCGTCTGCATCCTTCCAGCTGGCTCACCATTTGGGACTTTCTTCCTAAGATGTGTTAGTGACAGATGTGCTAGTCCCATACTCTAGAACCGTCGCCTTAGTCCATTGGGCTACTGTCACAAATTACGGGAGGCTGGGTGCCTTCTAAACAGCAGATGTGCATTTCTCTCAGACTTGGAGGCCAGAAGTCTGAGATCAGGGTGCCAGCATGGTCAGGATCTGGTGAGGACCTCTTCCAGGTTGTAGACTGATAACTTCTCATTATAGCCTTACATGGGAGAGAGAAGAGAGTCTCTGAGGTCCTTTTTTTTTTTTAAAGGCCACTAATCCCATTCATGAGGGTTCCACCCTCATGACCTACTTACCTCCCAAAGTCCCACCTCCTTACACCATCACAATGGGGGTTAGGATTTCAACATACAAATTTTGGGGAAACACTTTCTGTCCATGGCCCCCCTCTCCACCAAGCAACCTGGTTGTGCCAGGTGAGACAAGGAGAGCCCTGTTGGACGACTTGATCATCTCTTGAGAAGGCTTGTGAAATGTGTCTGCATGTGTGTGGTGCTGAAGACTTCTATACCGGATACAGACAGGCAAATCACAAGTTCAAGGGCTATGAATCAGGCCCACGCAGAACAGGTGAGGATTGGCACTGGTCTGAGGGAAAATATCCATTCTAAATTCAGCCTGACTAAACTGGGCTGTATCACAGAGGGTTGGATAGATTATTCAAAGATTTATTTATTTGAGAGAGAGAGAGAGCACGAGTGAGTGAGAGAGAGAAGGCACAAGCACAAGCTCATGGTGCACTCGAGGGGGGCAGGGGCTGGTAAGGAGCAGAGGTAGAGGGAGTGAGGATCTCAAGCAGACTCTTGGCTGAGCGCAGAACCTGCCCTGATGTGGGGCTTGATCCCAGGACCCTGAGGTTATGACCTGAGCTGAAATCAAGAGTTGGATG
The DNA here is from genome assembly GCA_028646535.1 of Procyon lotor. Lineage (NCBI taxonomy): Eukaryota > Metazoa > Chordata > Mammalia > Carnivora > Procyonidae > Procyon > Procyon lotor. Next base: position 113,690,423 of record CM053611.1, read on the forward strand.
TCCAACCGACTGATCTACCTAGGCGTCCCAGATTATTCAAATGGAATAATTGAGAAGAATTTAATAAAGGGACTACTTACACATGTATTGGCAGGGTTAAGGGAAATGAGCAGCAGTTAGTGAATCGACTTGGGAGTAGGCGCCATTACCACCATTTTGCTTAAAGAGAAGAGGAAGAGGGCAGGTGCCAGAACCTGGAGCCAAAGGAGTCGTGCAGCAGAGGCTGTAATCTTTGGTAAAGGAATGTGGCCCCCGACAACTGGTGATGGGATGGGAAGGAGCTGATGGAAACATGCAATGACCTCATTGTCCTCCTGCCTCCAGTCTCCCATCAGAGCCCACCAATCCAAGTGGATGCTGAAGACAAAGGATCCCATAGGCATGATGTGCAGAGGTCAGCTTCCTGGAATAGAGCACAGAGTGGAGGAAAGAGAATATCCAGCACTTTTCACACTTTTGCCCTTCACCATCCACCTTGTCCACCTGAAGATATCAAGTCCCCAACATGAGGATGTACAAAGTATTATTAGATACTGAAGGACATCACACTCCCACCTGAAACCTAAGATGTTAGCCATAATGCTCTTCATGTAAGGTTTGGGAGTAAAGTGAGGAAAAGAACCAAGTAATTAGCATAAAAGCTGCTATAATCCTCACTTCTGTAATCCTCATCAGCTCATGAGCCCTGAGTTGATAATGGTGGTTTCCTTCTTTTACCACCTGTCACACATTCCCTAACTCTTGGCCCGCACTTCACCTCATCAGGGTTCCTTCCCCTCATTTTTCATGATCGGTGTCCTCTGTGGTCCTATTTTTTTTTTTTTTTTGGTTTGACTCAGTTTCCCACTGGCCACTAATCTAGTAAGAGAATACTAAATGGTGGCCTGTCAATTCTTGGCTTCTGCATCTAGTCCTTCCCAGCCTCGTTGTGTAGAGGCAACCCGATTTCTCCTTGGTAATCAGATCAAATGCCTTGGTGAGTAGCATGACTCTTTTCTGACTGTTGGAATAGTAGAATGAGAAGCTGAAAAAGGTTAGAAGGCAGTATCAACTTTGTCCTAATGGAACCTCAGCCATGTTTTCTGGTTCTTCCCTTGCACACAAGGCCCTCCTCTGAGGCCACTGAGCTGAAGGTTGCAGGGATCAGAAGCAAACATCTCTTAAGAGGGTACAATAGTGAGGGGCCACTCCCATGTCCACCCTTGATCCCCAGACTTGGCCATTCTGGTTATGAGCCAGCACTACATATTGGCATGGTTGAAGGAATGTACCATATCCTAGTCTACTGGCTAGCACCCAAATTTTGCAGACCGTTGTCTTCCAGAAGGCACACTGAGTCTCTGATGGGCCATTCCACTGGGATCTGATGCTGTCTATTTCTTGGTGACAGGGCATGTGAAAAGAATTTAATTGGAATAAACCCTCTACCGTACTTTCTTTGCACTTCTACCAAATGGGCCTCCTGGTCATAAGCATTGTCATCTCTAGTGATGAATAAGGCATTCTGCAGGGAATGATAGTGCTGGTAGAGTGTTGGTTATGAGTAGGCAAAGTGAAAACAAATGTGGAGTATGTATCTACTCATATAAGGACGAACCACTACCCCCCCATCTCTCCCTCCCCTCCCCTCAATGCTGGAAGGGATTCAGTGTCATTGACCTGTCCCTAGATGACTGGCTATTCAGCTCAGGGAATAATACCACACTGGGAACCCAGCACTGATCTCTGCTGATGGCAACAAGGGCGTTCAGCAGTGGTACTGCTTAGGGGAACCCTGGTGAGGCAGAGTCTGTTGTTGAGACGAGCATGGCTTCCATCCCAGAAAGGGGTGCGCTAAGCTACTCCGTACACAGTCCCAGTGATTTAGTCCCAGTCTGCCCTTGGGTAAGCACTCACACAGAGCACGAATCTTTTCACAACCACGGCCCATTCAGTGAAGTCTATCCAAACGCCCCTCCCTATTCCTCTTTGTCACCAATTTCCCCTCACAGAAACTTCAAGAATAATGTTTGACTGAATATCAGGGTACAGTGGCCCAGCTAAGTTGATACAAAAATTAACCATCACACTGCTCATGCCACTTACTTGTGCCTGAATTGGTAGATAAGATAACGCTCAGATTATGACGGTGGTGCTACTCACATAGTCACTTGGTACCGAATCACCAAGGGTTCAGGGTCTATCAGAACCTAGTGGCAAGGGGCACCTGGGTGGCTCAGTCATTAAGCGTCTGCCTTCGGCTTAGGTCATGATCCCAGGGTCCTGGGATCAAGCCCTCCATCGGGCTCCCTGCTCAGTAGGAAGCCTGCTTCTCCCGCTACCATTTCCACTGCTTCTGTTCCCTCTCTCGCTGTGTTTCTCTCTGTCAAATAAATAAAATCTTAAAAAAAAAAAGAACCTAGTGGCAAGCGGGAAACTGCTTTGCCAACAGAGAATAGTTGTCAGCAGAAGGGGCCATACATGCCCACCTTAGAGATCTCCAGGTAGCTCTCCTATCAGAGTTCTCCCGAGCCTACCGACAGAATTTTGTATAGTCTATGAATGAATCTTCTCTAGCACTGGGTCTGCTTTCTCGTGTAGTCCCAGATGCAGAGCAGCTTGCACTGTGACCAGAGTATTTCTTGAACTGGCATCTCTCAAAGCTGATAGCTTGAAAGGGCTGGAGCGGCATATATAAGGGTGGTATATGTTATTCCCAAAAACCCACCATTCTACCAAATACTGTAGGAAGTGCAAGATGTAGCAATTTGTCATTCATTCCTGACATCTTTTCGACCCCAGGGTTCCTAGAAACATCACAATATGGAATACCTCTAAAGTTTCATGGGGTTTATTTTTCACCCCCTGAAATGCATGTTTCTTATTAAGGCACCTAAAATATTTGCCACTGGCTGCTCACCAGGTCCAATTAGCACAATGTCACCAATGAAATACAGTCATCTTTTTTTTTTTTTAAGATATCAAAATGATCAAGTTCTGTGGATTGCAGTATAGTCTACAAAGCCTCTACCTGAAGCTTCCGGGGAAAGTGTACTGTGGTCCCTACCAGGTGAAGGCAACCAGCTTTGCTGTTGGGAATTGAAAAAAAAAAGAAAAAAAGAAAGCCTTTTCTAGGCCAATAGCTGCATGGCAGGTGTCAGGGGTGTTTTTCTTTGTTCTGGTTAGGATACACGTCTGGAATTACAGTTGCAATTGGCATCACCATGGGACTGAATTCTCTATAGTCTCTAGTCATTCTTGACCATTCATCTGGTTTCAGCCAAACATGAGGTAAATGTTAATGTGTAGGAATCGCCACTCTTGCATCTCTGAAGTATTTGATGCTTACACACTAATCTGTGTGTTTGCCTCAGGAGTTTGCTATTTCTTTGGGTTCACTATCTTGGCAGTGGGGGAGAGGGATGCTCCATTTGGAAGGGGACAGTTCTCACTTGGAACTGCCATCATGGCTTTCATTCCATGGCTTGGGAGCCAGTGTGAGATTCTGGGAGTTAGTAATATTTACTATCAAACATTCTGGGACTGGGAAAGTCACAAGAGCATGGCTCCTCAGTCCTCTTGGACTTGTTGTAAGTCAGACTTGGACCACTGTTCCATTTATCACCTGATCTGCATGAGCTCACCCTCTGACTCGTGGATCACTGTGCCAGTTTGAATCTCCTGTGGTTAGCATGAGTTCAGAAACAGAATTTAACAGTCCCTGGAAATTCTGGATAGTTCCCTTTCCCCATTTTGGTTTAATGGTCTCTGGTCAGAAAGACTGGGGAATATTCACAGCCTAGATTTATGGCCACATTTCAGATGCTTGCTCAGAGACCTCCCTCTGCTTCCCCCCTCCCAAGTCAAGGGATTCTGGGCCTCTGGGCCCCAACATTGGGTGAATTCTGATTCTTCACCATGAGTTTTCCCATAAGACCCAGAATTTTCCTGCTTGTCTATGTCAAGCAGCACCTTAAGGGTCTGTACGTCTATTGCAGTCCTAGGGACCCCATGGTGAGTTAGCCAGGGCCAGAGACCACGGCAGGCCCACGCATTCCAATTAGCACTCCAATTTCACAGCTCATTATGGTAGTTGTGTCCACTGTGGCTTTGAGGCCCCTGGCCCCTGCAACACTGTGATCCTTTTTTTTTTTTTTTTTTTTGCATTAAAATCAGCAAGTTTAATTTCACTGCAACCTCTCCCATTGTCATTTCCTGCTGACAGAAAACAGCCAAAACCTTTTCAAGGAGGTCTGTGAACACTTCACAATGGAATTCTTCTGGCCTTGGGAAGAGAGTATCCTCTGGTCTCCTGGGGAATGTGGTTAAGGTGTGGCCGTGCATGTTGAGCAGAATAGATCCCCTCCAACATTCCTAACCTCCTGAATCTTCAGTTTCCCTCTCCTCAGAATGCTAGAAAAGTCCACATTAACGGCCAGCCACTGTTGAGTCCAGGCTTCTGTTGGCCGGTCAGGCTGTGACTGCCACTCCCGGCCGCTCCAGCCAGCACATGAAGTCCTGAGTCTTGACCGAACATCCTGTGTTGTTAAATTCTCCCATTCGATGTCCTTACAACTCCCCCCATATATGCTGCACGGACTCCTGCTGAGAGTCCCATAACCCTTTGGATGTGTAGGCTCTCCCTCCCTATACCAGCCTTTGTCTTTCTCCACCTGGGCTGTACTAGAACATAACTCTCACTGTGGGCCTGGAGACAACAAGGGCTGTGAAACAAGGTCCTGAGGTGACTTTGCCCCATCTGTGTCTGCTCAAATGCCTAATCTATGAATCAGGGTCCCACTTTTGCAATCAGTAGAAAGCCTATGAATTCTAGTAGGATGGAACATTGAATTGACTCTGCCGGTGTCTCACCTTTATAATCAGTCCTTGGGCATAGCTGTCCAATAGGAGATCTGTGACTCTATCCAAGCCGCCGTCAAAGTTTTCTGCATTTCCATCCATGTTCCAAGTATTCAGGACCCTCAATTTGTCCCTCCTCTGTATAAGGCACCCCACACCACGGTAATCACCATCATCAGTGTGGCTAAGCCCCTGGATCTGCCAACAATGTATCTTTCATCTGCATTCTTTTAATGCCACAAATGATGATAATTAGAACAACTATGATGCCACTGTATTTTACAGATTCCCTATGTTCTATGTCCCGGGCCATACATCTCAAATATGCGAGCAATCCAGTCCTAGAATCTCATCCGAGGGTTACTTTCCTGTAGGGCCATCCCTGGTACCCTTACTTTAGCAGTCAAGGTTCCAGTGGGAAAGGGATGGCACACTGAAGTGGGGTAATTGCAGAGAGTTTAACAAAGATATTTACAAAGTTGTGAGCAGCACTAAGGGAAATCAACAAGGTTATGGTATGGCACCCTTGGGCTGGAAAGAGCTGAGATCCCTAGTCTTATCCAGGTCTGAGTTGTTACTAGAACCTGGAGAGGGAGCTGTAGTTGTAAGAAGAGGCCACAGAAGAGGATATGGGGCCTTAGGAAGAAGGCTTTACTGTCAATCCTCAGCCCCAAAGGGCAAAAGCTGGGAAGGGGAGGCTGCTGGGTTATCAGGCCTGGACTCCAGGGGAAAACCAGCCTCTCACCCATGTGTTTGTCTGGGTGCAGAAAACCCAGGGGACTCCCATCAGCACATCACCCTGGAAATCCTCAAGCTCAGTGTAGACCAGCGACATGAAAATTGATAGAGCACACTTCCTGATTTGGGGGGGGGAAAAAGTCACCTATTAAAGATGTTGGGGGGAATATTCGGGAGGTTGGAATATAAGAATTGGAATTCAGTGATGCCCAAAAATTATTGTTAAGTGGGGTCATTTCTTGTGGACGATAGGAAAATGTCCTTACTATAAAAATGCACTTAAAAAATTAGGCACAGTGCCTCTAATATACTTTAAGATACTCTAGCCAAAAAAGAAAATATGTGGATACATACAGATGCAGGAGATGGGGCAAAATGCCAGGAGGTCTTTAATCTAGGTGGTAGGTATATGGGTGGTCATCGATTTACTCTTTCTTCTGTATGTTCAGAATTTTTCCAAAATACAAAGTCAACAACATGACAGGCCACCTGTGGCCTCCCATTTCCTCAAAAAAGTGGAAGCAGATGGAAGCATTCAGCAGCTGGATAGCTGTTTGGCAACACGGCGGGTGGGGGTGACACTGCTCAGCATGAGTCACTGGACCAGCCTGGATCGAAGAAACTCCGGGGCTGAGAAAAATGCAGATTCCTGGGCTCCTGGGTGGCTCAGTCGATAAGCAGCTGCCTTCGGCTCAGGTCATGATCCCAGAGTCCTGGGATGGAGCCCCACATGGGGCTCCCTGCTCAGCGGGAAGCCTGTTTCTCCCTCTCTCACTCCCTCTCTCACTGTGTCTCTCTCTGTCAAATAAATAAATAAATAAATAAATAAATAAATAAATAATCTTTTAAAATGCAGATTCCTGGGCCAGATGTTCTTGTGGGCACCCACGTATTTAGCAGAGCTCCTGGGTGAGAAGCACTAAAGTAATAAGTGGGCCACCGAACTAAAAGTCAAAAGTGAAACCATTTGATTCTATTTGCCACCTAATGGCTGTGTGATCTCAGACAATGTGCTTAACTTTCCTGAGCCCTGATGGTGTCCTATGTGAAGTGGTGCCATTCCATGCCTGCTACCTTCCCTACCTCAGTGGTTAGTTTATTTCATATTGTATGTTTCTTAAATGCGCTCTAAAGGGCTCTTCAGGTGTCAGGAGATATCCTACGAGGTGAGAAAGAATAACTATGGCTCACTGAATGCTCCTTATGCCTGTAGGCAAGTGTGGTGTGTACAGTATTTGGTTTGATGCTCATGAGGACACAGAGGGACACAAATGACACGCTTCTTACCGATGAGGAAATGCACTTGTCCTGTTGAATCCATTTCCTTTGGCTGCGCTAACAAATTAGCACAAACTTAGTGACTCAGATTACTTCATTCATTCATTCATTCATTCATTCATTCAATCATTCATTCATTCATTCATATTTGTTCTGGAGTTCAAAAGCCCTAAAATTGAGGTATCGACAGGGCTGTGTTCCTTCTGGAATCTCTGGGGGGACAATCTGCTTCCTTGCCTTTTCCAGCTTCTGAAGGCTGCCAGGGTGCTTGGCCTGGGCCTCTTCTTCTTCAAATCCATGAAGATGCAGCATCTTCATCCCTCTCCTCCCTCCCACCCCGCCACTCACTAACTCTCTCAGACCTTTGGTTCCCGTCTACTGTCACACCTTCTCCACTGCTTCCAACCCTCCCACCTCCCTCTTACAAGGGTCCTTGTGGTTACACTGGGCCCTCCTGAATAATCTAGGATAGTGTCCCTACCTCAGCATCCTTAACCTAATCGCTGCTGCAAAGCCCCTTTGGCCATGTCAGGTAACACATTTGCAGATTATGGGGATTAGGATGTGAACATCTTTGGGGGACTGTTATTCCCCGACAGCCATATACCTAGGGAGTGCCCATCGGATTCCAGAGCTCATGCCCCTGGGCTGCTCTCGCAAGGATCACTTGAGCCAGCGACGTACCAGATACCCTCCAGGCCTCCTTACAATCTTCTATACTGTTTAGTCTATCAAGAAAGGGGCTGATTTGAATTTCACCCACATTGTCGAATGTTTGTTGAAGGTAGACAACTGAAACATCGAGTCATGAGTCAGGAGAGTCCCGGCAGGTGGCAAAGGTGCAGCAGAGACTTTGGTGGGGAACAGAGCTGTGAGGCAGGACTCTGCAGGTGCGGTTGCACGGTCCGGGGCCCGGGGACCTGATGTTTCCCATTGCCCTCTGCTATGTCCCCGACGCATACACCTGCTTTCCCTTCCTGGATCGTGGAAGCAATGTTTACTCATTTTGGAAACTGAAAATATAAATGAGCATGAAGGAGGAAACGTCACCAAGTTCCCATAATTCAGGCAGATTTTTATTTTTATTTATTTATATTTTTAAAAGATTTTATTTATTTGACAGAGAGAAACACAGCGAGAGAGGGAACACAAGCAGAGGGAATGGTAGCAGGAGAAGCAGGCTTCCCGCCGAGCAGGGAGCCTGATGTGGGGCTCAATACCAGGACTCTGGGATCATGACCTGAGCTGAAGGCAGATGCTTAATGACTGAGCCACCCAGGCGCCCCTCAAGCAGATTTTTAAATGGTATGTTTGCTCTGGCTTTTATCCTACACCTTTTTATATGATCTAGATCATACATTATATGTAATTTTGCATCTTGCCTTTTTTTCCCCTTCAACATTATATGGTCAGTATTGTTCCAGATCATTAAAAACACTTTTTAAACATCATTTTTAATGGCTGCATTATTTACTTAGTCAATACATGCATTTTGGACAATTAGATTAGATTTTTTTTTCTAATTTTTTTTCGAGCGGTTATATATACTGCTTCAGTTAATATCTTTGTGCATCAATCTAGGTATAATGCAGTTGCATCTGAAGCTGGAGACAAGCTTTAAAATCGAAGCGTAAAGCCAAAACTGAGTATATAGGTAAAATTAATCTTGAAAAAAAAACCCTTAGGACAGCCTTAATCTATTAAGGCCACCAGAATCTCAGAAACTGAGAACTATTTGTATTCCTCTTTGCAATTCAGCTGTGACTATTTTCCATGGGGCAGTGGGAGAAAATACTGTTGAATAGGAAAGGTTAGTGAGGTAAATAAAGACATTTTCCCTCCCTCTATTCTTGTTCTCCCCCTCTCTCCAGCCTTTCCTTTCTTTCTCTTTTTCAGATACAGTTTAGTACACACATCACTCCCTATTTTGATTAGAGTTGATTCTTGAACGACAGGGCGGTTAAGGGGTGCTGAGCCCTCCACGAATTTGAAAATCTGTGTATAACTTTGGACTTCCCAAAAACCTAACTCCTAATAGCCTATTACTGACTGGAAAACTCGCTGATAACGTACACTGTCGGTCGACACATATTTTGTATATATCTTATATACTGTATTTTTAGAATAAAGCTAGAGAAAAGAGAATGTGATTGAGAGAATCTTAAGGAAGAGAAAATACGTTGACAGTACTGTCCTGGGCGTGTGGACACCGTAAGTTTCCGCCATCTGTGAATCATCTATCAGGACCTACAACAATTATCAGCTTTGAGGACACAAAACATTGCAGGTGTCATACGCCTAATGCCAGACATCACAAAGGAAACGATAAGTACAGTCTGTGTTTGTATGTATAAACTTCGATAAATTTTAACTTTTTGTCATAGATTTGTATTTTATGGTAGGAAATAATAAAATAGACAAGTACCTATATTGTATGCATTCATGCATGACATACCGGGCTTTTGCTTATTTTGTTCTTTGGACGGTTCTAGGATGCGTGGTCCATTTATGAGTTTTTTCAAACTGTCACAAGTCTCCCCCAAATTTCCCAGTATGTTTTCTGAAAAAAATTCACATATGCGTGGACGCACGCAGCTCTAACCTGTGTCAGGCATCTGGCTCAGCTGTATTTCCCTAGATCCGACGCTCTGAAGGGTAATTCCAGAGACAAAAGGGCTGCTGTGTGGTCAGTGCTTTAAGTGTTTAAGTGTTTAAGAGACACCCAAGGCAAGACAGCAGGTGTGTGTCCCCTAGCAGGTGACAACGGTCCAGCTATCCTCACTCTTAGAATCACTCTTCTCTGAGGGCTGACAATTGTTATGCTGAACTCCTGTACCTCTTGGTTGTTCTAATTTGAATTTCTTTCTTTTTTTAAAATTTAAATTTGACTAATAGTGAAGTGGAGCATTCTTTTTCCATGGAAAGTTCCCTCCCACTCCCCATCCATGGTTTTTTAATTCTTTCTTGCATGCTTTAATTATTTAAAGTATCTTTATAATTCTGGGGCTCTTATCTTTCTGTTTATTGAGAACTGTCTTTTCACATATATTGTAATTTGGGATCAGATGCCTGGTCATCTGGCCCACGGAGGCCCCCCAGGGAAGTTGTGCCTTTGTTTCTGGGGGTGGGGGGCTATGACTTTTTATAATATGTTCTTGGTTTGGAGTTCCTAGATCACTATGAGATGATAGTCTTCAATATAGAATGTCTCTGTGGACTTTCTTTCCCCACCAAAAGGCTAAGACCAGCTTCCTTGAGGTCCTGGTTTGTCAATGGACTGATTTTTTTTTTTTTTTCTGGTTCACCCTTTCACTTCAAAGACCCCTTTGTGGGGATCTTAGTTCCAACTGCCTCCCTTTCTCAGACCCAGGGCTGCAGCCCCTTCTCCTGGGTGGCCAATAATACTCAAATCTTTGGGTTTCCAAGGCCAGTCAACCCCTAGTCGTGACAGAAGGCATGAGCTCTAGCCCACCAAAGTGGTTTTATTTCCCTTCAGTTTCTGTCCTTCGGGGGATTTTCCTTATTTCTCCCCCTCACCCCGGCCACCCCCACCTCAGCTGTGCATTAAAAAAGGGGTTTGTCGTGTTTTACCCAGAATTGTCTTTGTTTTCTAACAGGAAAGCATTCAGGTTATCTGGTCTTATGGTGAGGAGAAGGTAAGTCCTTGCTCAGCAAAGACTTGGGGTTTGTGTGATGAGGATGAATCTCAGCAGGGTGGAGCTCAGGCTCTCGGCTCAGCTGACCTCCTCCACCTGCAGACTCTCCTTCCAGGACACAGCTCCTCTCCAGTCCTGAGTGGTTTCATAGTTTAGTTCCCAGGGGCCTAGCACAGCGCCTGGCATACTATCAGTGCTCTATAATTGTTTCTAGGGGAGGAATCTGTGTTCCGCTATTTTTCCTGGAAATATGCATGAAAATCAAGCTTAGAACTAATGTCCTTGTGGTTTTTCCACATTCAGTCTATCAGAAAGGCCCTTCATTTCTACTCCCAAGAAACATCGGGAATATTCCATTTCTCCGCATCTCCACTGCCACTCCTTCACAAAGGGCACCACTGATGGGCCAGGACAATCAGGGCAATTGGCATTCTCCTTCCAGACTCACCCACATCCAACCCCCTCTCCCCCAGCAGAGCAGAACAATCAGGCTACCTGACCGCTTAAACCCTTCCGATAGCTCCCATTGCCCTTAGATTAAACTGAGGGCTCTTTGCTGCGGCTGCAAGGTCATCAGTGACCTGAGACCTGCTGCCTCTCTTCATTCACCATCCACCCCCACCCTCCCCACCCCGACCTTGGCCTCTGTGCTGAGAATTCACTTTCAGTTCCTTGAACCCGTGACTTCTTTCCTGCTTCAGGGCCCAGAGCACTGTTTTGCTCAGTGTGGGAATCAGGAACTTCTAGTAGACTTTAGGAAGGCACTTAAATGTCAACAGTCTTTGCGTCCCTCAGGGGAATAATTATAATTTGCAACTATTTTGTCAGTTTGGTTGTATGTTTTTTGTGGTTATCTAGTTACCTCTTTAGAATGTAGCTCCATGTAGGGAGGGATGTTCTTTCTCTTTGCCATTGCTGGGGTCCATGACACCCAGCCTGGCATACAGTAGGTGCTCAATAAATACATGTTGAAAGACAGAGCAAATAAGAGAATGGTACGCTCTCTTTAAGGAGTTTGGCCTCTCTAGCTAAGGACAGCCAGGGTCTCCCATGATTTGTCAAGGTAAGTATCTCTTGGAACTCTCTGAATGGGATCTGCCCTGAATTTATTTATCTCTTATTTATTTATTCTATTTTTTAGACGAAAATCCTATTCAGGACCAGAATCAGAATTCTTCCTAGAGAGGGAATTTTCTTTGTTGGGGAAAATATCTTGACTGAGCTCTTTGGGATACAAGAGGACACTGTGGAAGGCGAGGTTTTGGCGGGGACCCAAACAAGAAGAAGAGCTGTTTAAATTGCCTTTCAGCAGAAAATGAGGAGAATCTTTATCTTCCCCTGAAAGGAACAGAGAGAGGAGTTGAGAGAGGACTGTTAGATGGTGACAGGCTGTTTGGGGTCAAACTTTTGACCAGAAGAAGCAGAAGCTCTCTCAGGAAATGGCTGGAACCGTGGGAGATTGTGAGGAGGGCACGGGTTCTGGCGGTAGTCCCGGCTCCTCCCACCTCTCTTTGTCACTGTTCTGGTGGTGACACCTCGGTGGAATGCTGGACAACAGGTCCTCATGAGGCTGCCCTCAAAGGCGGGGTGGGAAGGGGAGCAAGAAAGAGGTTTTCCTTTTGTATCATTTTATTTTTACTAAGAAGGAAAATATTTTCCAGGAGCTTCTAGGACACTTCCCTTCAGAGCATCGGCGAGATCTGATGTTGATTTCAGGTGCCCACACCTAGACTCACCCTGGCAGAAGACATGGGCCCATCATGGTTCGCCCTCTGGTCCTGTTGGAGGGCTCACCTTTGGAGAGCATGGACCCAATGGTTGAATAAAATGAGTTTTCATCAGCAGGGAGAAAGCAGAAGACGGCTGTTAGGTAGACAACAATGGTGAAGAGAAGTGAAGAGGTAATGGGGACGTAGCCAAATGAGGTGTTTTGATTTAGAGGGGGAGAGGCAGGGGAAGGGAAGAGAGGGAGAGAGAGAGAGACAGAGAGAGAGAGAGAGAGAGAGAGAGAGAGAGAGAGAACGAGAGAGTCCTAAGCAGGCTCCATGCTCAATGTGTAGCCCAATGTGGGGTTGGCTCGAATGACCTTGAAATCATGACCTGACCTGAAATCAAGAGTCCAACGCTTAACCGACAGAGCCACCTAGGCGCCCCAATGGGTAAGTGTTTCTAGTGTCTCCCTGGGTGTGTGCAAATCAAGGAGGGTGTGACTGTCACATGTTGGTCAGCATAACGTGAACCCAGGCTGTCAGATGGAGGCAGATATGACCATGTAATTTAAGTCCCCAAATGAATATGTGGAATCTCTAGAATGCTTTGGACGCCCATGAGTCATGGGAAAGAAGTTTGAGCCACCCTCGTCTAGATTTTTAAGTGGCCAGAAGATGTAGTCGACATGTTGGTTATAATTGCATTGCCCACTTACTGCAGAGTGAGACATACAGCTCCGGGGAATTCTCAGAGAAGACCCATAAGAGTGTCCTTTGGGTGTTGTTACATTGGCCTCGTTCCTCCTCATCTCTCGGCACTTGCCTGGTTCTTCTTACTCCTCCTTCCAGGAGTCCATCAAGGTTTGGGGGAAGTCTGTGTATCCATGGCACCTCAAGGCTTCCCCAGACCAGCTCACCAGCTGCTCAATCTCCACTGAGCAGGGAGCCCGACGTGCGGCTTGATCCCAGGACTCTGGGATCATGACCTGAGCTGAAGGCAAACACTTAACCGACTGAACCACCCAGGGGCCCAGGATCTTCCTTCCTTATCGGCTTCACATGCATGCATGGTCCCATTTTTCTCCTTCTCCTTCCAGGTCTGAATGGAAGGGAGAGCTTCCATCTTTAGAGGGACCCCCTGAGAGAGTGTGGAGAACAAGAATTAGGTGTCCACAGCTGGGAGGATGTGGTCCTGAGGGGGTGAGTTGGGGGTCCCTACACCAGTGTATTTCTCAGGAACTGAGCCCTTGGTCTAAAAGGAATTCTTGGGTGCATCTGTCCGTCATTGATAATTCCTGTTGGGGCTCCTGAGGCTTAGTTGTTTTTGATTCTCCCTTGTGTAAAGCCAAAGGGGCTATTAGGTAGCAATTGTAGGGAGCTCTGAATAAGACCTACAAAGACAGTTATTAAATTAATCTGGGATAAAGGCAAGAAGGGGCGCTAATTCTACCTGGCTTAACACCAGAATCATTTCTTTGGCATCTTCCTACAAGTTGAAAGTAAGGAGGAGCTCCAGCCCATACAAAGCAGAATGACAGCTGATGGTGTTACCTTAGCAGGGTCAGTGTCCCATCCCAGCCTTTGCTGGGACAGGCAGGCTTTCCACCTTAGCAAAGAAGGACTCAGTCTTGCTGGGCTCCCAAGCTCTCATAGCAGGTAGGAGGAGGCCAGTGCTGGGTTAATCTCTTCTCTTTGGTGCCTCAGATGCACACGGCCACACGGCCTTCGGGGCTGCTACCTCTGCTCCTTATATCTTATTGCTCCATGGTGTTAGGCTCAATGCCCCCAGTTTACCTCATGGTCCAAGATGGCTGCCTCAGCTTTATCCTCATGGCTGCATTCCAGCCAGCAGGAAGGATAAAAATGGATGACAAGGGCTTGCTTCTTCCTTTAATGACATCTATAAATTGCACACACTATTTCTGTTAATATCAAATTGGCCAGAAGCTGTCAAAGAAGCCAGGTGGCCAGTTTGCCAAGTGAAACAAAGGAGACCCCTAGGGATAAAAATTACAGTAAATGACAAATGAGTCAGGAGCAGGGGAACAGAATAATCACAGGGCCTGGGGAAGAAAGCAGCAGGGCTCTGGGCTGTGTACCGGGCTCTCTTTGGCCAACCTCACCCTGGGTCTTTGCAAGCCTGGGAAGGAGAAATTGAGGAAAGGCAGGTAATCCCGGGCAGAGGTGGGTGCCTGACATCTAGGTAGGTTAGCAAGATCTCCTTCTGCAGATTTCATGCTTGGAACTTTGGAGGTAATGGCTCTGAATAGAAACACTGCTTTGTTCTGGTACTTTCTCATCCTAAACAGTAATGCTGTTGGTAGCCAAGGTACACCCTGTATGGTGCCTCACTCACACTCAGGAGGCAGAAACATGCAAAGAGTTGTTTCCGTGAATGTTTACAGTTTCTGCTCTCCTGCCTTCTTGCAGACTCTGCTTTCAGCCTCAGTGGAATCCACACAAGGTGTGTGTGTGTGTGGGGGGGGCTGTTGCTGGAAAGATCTCCCCCTCCCTTTTTTTAAGATTTTATTTAGTTATTTGAGAGGAGAGTGAGTGAGAGGGAACACAAGCAAGGGGAGAGAAAGAGGGAAAAGCAAACTGTCCACTGAGCAGGGACCCCGATGTGGGGCTCGATCCCAGGACCCTGGGATCATGACCTGAGCTGAAGGCAAATGCTTAATCGACTGAGCCATCCAGGGGCCCAGGATCTTCCATTCTTATCGGCTTCACATGCATGCATGGCCCAATCTCCATATAACGCTCTAACACAGTTGTATTTATCTTTATTTTTGTAAGTATTGAAAGTGTTTTTGCTAAATGTTTTTATATCTGAAAAAATATTTTATAATTTCTTTTCTCTCTCTCTCTCTTTTTTTTTACACATAGAGGCTCAAAAATGGAAATGACTCATGTCTGCCTGTGTCCACCCTCCTGGTTTTATCTCAGCATTTCCGCTCTCTTGGCGCAGCACCAAAAATCAGTGATCTGGATGATTCCCCTGGCTCTCTCCCACCCAGCATGGCCTGTGCCAATGATTCTTTGCCCTTTCACCTTCCTTTTTCATCAGATTTTAGTGTTGGGGTTATGTGATTTGTTAAATAAGTTAGGTAACTTTTTTTCCTTTTTTGATACCTTCTGAAAAGGTGTATGTGACAAAGGATTTAATGTCACCTTGACAATGACAATTTAGAAGAAATCCACTGGGAAATGGCAGGTGCTGAGTCTACTTTGAAGGTGGTTCCTGCCTCCCTTCATCTTGTTGATTTCAAACTTTCCACATCTGGTCACATTGATTTCGGCTATTTTTATTTAGCAGAAAAAGCATTTTTTAAAAGATCTCCAGATTTATTTAAAAAAAAAAAAAAGATCTCCAGATTTATGACCATAAAATCATGTATAGTTTCAATCTTTTTTTTTTTTTTTAAGATTTTATTTATTTATTTGACAGGAGAGAGATCACAAGTAGGCAGAGGGGCAGGCAGAGAGAGAGGGGGGGAAGCAGGCTCCCCGCTGAGCAGAGAGCCCGATGTGGGGCTCGATCCCAGGACCCTGAGATCATGACCTGAGCTGAAGGCAGAGGCTTTAACCCACTGAGCCACCCAGGCGCCCCTAGTTTCAATCTTTTTGTCTTTGATGTCTATCATTTTCTCTTTACTCATCTTTTTTTGCGTTAAAACAGTTTTCTTTATTATATTTGCCAAATGTTAAGCAATTTTGTCTCTTGTCAAAGAACTAGATTTTTAATTTACTTATTCAATTCATTTTTCTACTAATTTATTTTCCTCTACTTTTATGTACTTATTTTAGTTTATTTCCTTTTTTTATTGCTATTTTAAAAAATAAAAATATTTAAAGCCATGACATTTCCTTTGAGTTTAGCTCTTTAAAAAAATAGACTTTTTAAAAAAGATTACTCATTTATTTGAGAGAGAGAGAGAACACAAGCAGGGGGAGTGGGAGAGGGAGAAGCAGGCCTGCTGCCGGGAAGGGAGCCTGATGTGGGGCTCAATCCAAGGACCCTGGGACCACAACCTGAGCCAAAGGCTGCTGCTCAACCACTGAGCCACCCAGGTGTCCCAATAGACTTAATTTTTAGAGCTGTTTTAGGTTGACAGCAAAACTGACAGCAAGGTCTACAGAGCTTTCCTATACATGGGTTTCTCTCACTCTCCAAAAGTAGAGCGTTTTCATGAAAACTTCTATAAAATGGCATGAAGCAGACTCCCTGCTTTCTGAAAGTTCATGTTTCACTGCTTTGTTTTTATGAAAGACCTACATTGGGGAACCCGTACTCCCTGCCCCCACATACGCACAGCCTCCTCCATATCAACACCCTCCACCAGACTGGTTCATTTGTTACAATCAGTGAACCTACATTATCTATCATAATTGCCTGAAGTCCAGAGGTTACCTAAGGCTTCTGCCTTTTTTTTTTAAAGATTTAATTATTTCAGGGAAAGAGTTTGTGGGAGAAGGGGCAGATAGAGAGAGAGAGAGACAGAGACAGAGAGAGAGAGAGAGTCTTAAGCAGACTCCAAGCTGAGTGCAGAGCCTGATGCAAGGCTTGATCTCATGACCCTGAGATCATGACCTGGGCTGAAACCAAGAGCTGGAGCTTAACAGACTACGTACCCAGGTGTCCCCAAGGCTTCAGTCTTAATGTTATCATTCTGGGTTTGGACAAGTTTGTGATGGCATGTCTCCACCATTATTGTTTCATACAGTGTAGTTTCAGGGCCCTAAAAATCCTCTGTGCTTCTCCTATTCCACTCTCCTCCCCTTTTAACTTTTTTTTGTACCCAACTGGTTTCAGTAATGGTCATATTTTATTATTTTTTCAGAATAGCCTATCACTATGTTCTTAATTTTCTTCTTAAATCATTGCTTCTTTGATGACTGTTTTTCAATATCCAAGTAATTAGGATTTTAAAAATCATTGTTTCTGTCTAGAGTACTGATTTTCAGTCTTCCTTCCTCCCTCCCGCTCTCTTTCTTTCTTTCAGTAGGCTCCACACCCAGAGCAGAGCCCAATGCAAGGTTCGAACCCATGACCCTAAGATCAAGACCTGAGCTGAAATTAAGAGTTGGACACTCAACCCACTGAGCCACCCAGGTGTCCCTGATATTCAGTTTTTAACATTTGAGATCAGAGAACATACGCTCAGGGGCACCTGAGTGGCTCAGTCGTTAAGCAGCTGCCTTCGGCTCAGGTCATGATCCCAGGATCCTGGGATTGAACCCTGCATCAGGCTCCCTGCTCCCCTGGGAAGCCTGCTTCTCTCTCTCTCACTTCCCCTGCTTATGTTCCCTCTCTTGTTCTCTCTCTCTCTGTCAAATAAATAAATAAAATCTTTTTTTTTTTTAATATTTATTTATTTGACAGAGTGAGAGAGATCACAAGTAGGCAGAGAGGCAGGCAGAGAGAGAGGGGGAAGCAGGCTCCCTACTGAGCAGAGAGCCCGATGTGGGGCTCGATCCCAGGACCCTGAGATCATGACCTGAGCTGAAGGCAGAGGCTTTAACCCACTGAGCCACCCAGGCGCCCCTAAATAAAATCTTTTAAGAAAAAAGAGAACATAGGCTGAGAAATTTCCGACCAAAATTTGCTTGGGAGAAAATTTGCTTTTGTTAACTAGCATTTCATCAATTTTTATAACTGCTTTGCATAAACCCAAAAAGAATGTGCATTTTGTTTCTTTAGGAGCCGTGAAATAATTCAACCTTGTGGTCAGGAAATATACTGTGTATTGTTTTCAATCCTTTGATATTCACGGAGTTTATTTTACTGTGAAGCCTGTGGTCTATTATGGTGAATGTTCATGTGCATTTAGAAAGAATATACACTCCGGAAGTTGGGATCTCTTCCATAAATGTTAAGTAGATAAAGTTAGTTGATTATTTGTTCATATCTTCTATATTTTCACTAGTATTTTTTCCATCAGTTATTGAAAGATAGATGTTAAGAAATCTTCCTCTATATTTGTGACTTTGTCTACTTCTCTTAGTAGCTCTTTTTTAAAAAATATTTTATCTTAAGTGGGCTCCATACCCACTGTGGGACCTCAGCTGTCCACCCTGAGGTCAAGAGTTGCATGCTCCACTGATTGAGCCAGCCAGGCACCCTGATTTCTCCCTTTAGCTTTTTAAATTTTCTAAGTGTAGGGGCACCTGGGTGGTTCAGTGGGTTAAAGCCTCTGCCTTCGACTGGGGTCATTATGTCAGGGTCCTGGGATTGAGCCCCACACCGGGCTCTCTGTTTAGCAGGGAGCCTGCTTCCCACCCCCCGCCCCCCGCCTCTCTACCTACTTGTGATCTTTCTCTGTCAAATAGTAAATGAAATCTTAAAAAATTTTTTTTTCTAAGTGTATTTTGAAGATCTGCTATGAGTTGCATATGCTTGTCCTCTTGATGAATTGATTCTTTTATAATTAGGAAGTGACCCTCTATCTCTAGTAATACTCTCTGACCTAAAAATCTGCTTTGTTTGATACTGCTTAGAGCTATGCCAATTCTCTCATGCTTATAATTTGCATGGTGTATATTTTCCCCCTACTCTTTCCTTTAAACCCATGTCTTTATACACAATAGCATATATTTCATCTTGCTTTTGTATCCTGTTTGTCAAATTCTGACCCTTAATTGAAATGCTTGTCTTATTTACATTCAGTGTGATTATTATATGATTAGATTTCTGTCTCCCAAGTGAACTGGTTATTATTCATCTAATTAGTTCTGTATTCCTTTGTTTCTTCTTTCCTGACTTAAAAAAGTCCCCACTCTTATGAAGTATTATTGACCTACAGAAGGCTGTACATATTTAAAGATTTTTATTTATTTGACAGAGAGAAACACAGTGAGAGAGGGAACACGAGCAGAGGGGATGGTAGCAGGGAGAAGCAGGCTCCCTGCTGCGCAGAGAGCCCGATGCTGGGCTCGATCCCAGGACCCTGGGATCATGACCTGAGCTGAAGGCAGACGCTTAACGACTGAGCCACCCAGGCACCCCGTCTGTACATATTTAATGTATACAACACTTGATGAGTTTGGAGATAAGTATACATTTGTGAAACCATCACTGCAATCTATGCCACAGAGCTATCCATCACCTCCAAAAGTTTCCTTCCACCCTCTTTTCTTTTTCTTCTCTTCCTCCTCGCACTTCTCCTCCCCCTCCACCTTTCCCTCCCCCTCCTCTTCCTCCTCCTCCTTCTTTTTTTTTTTTTTGTGGTGAGAACACTCAACACAAGATCTACTCTCTTACAAAATTTTGGAGTATATGAAACAATGAACTTTGGGCTCTGTGCTATGCAGTAGATCTCTAGAACTTAACTCATCTTGTACTCTTTGTCAAATATCTTCTTGTTTGCCGCTTCCCCTATTTCTTGTCTTTTTAAGGGGTGGGTAGGTTAACTGTGTATTTTTTAGTCTTCTATTTTTCCCATTGTATTGATTTTTTAACTATACCTTTTTGTGACTTTTCTTTTAAGGGTTGCTCATGATCTCCCTGCTAGTAATATATTACTTCTTGAGCTGTACAAGAATTCCATTTAATCTGTTTTGTGTTATCGTCTTATACTATGAAATCCACAATATTTTGGTTTAAATAGTCAGTGATGTTTTTTAGGTTATTTTTAAAAATCACACGCATGCTTGAACACACACACATACACTCATACAACTACAAAGATGAAATCTTTTATATTAACTGCGCTGATGTTTACCCTTCCCATTGTTCTTCATTCCTTCCTGCAGATTAGGGGTTCTATATGTTCCATCCGCTATGTCGTTTCCCTTAAGAAAGATATAATTCTTTCAGCCTGAAAAAACCTTTTAGCATTTCTTGTATGTCTTCTTGTAGTAATTCAGTGTGCTGGAAATGATTTCTTTAAGTTTTTGTGTGTCTGAAAATATCTTCATGTTGCCTTCATTTTTGAAGCAGCTTTGTTTGGATATAGAATTTTATGGTAGGAATTTGTTTTTCCTTTCAGCACTTTAAAAAAGATATTCTATTGTCCTTTGCTCTTCCATTGTTTCTGGTAAGAAATAACATATCCTCTGAATGAGTAAAGAAGATGTGATGTATATATACACAATGGAATACTACTCAGCCACCAACAAAATGAAATCTTGCTATTTGCAAGGACATGGATAGAACTAGAGGGTATTATGCTAAGTGAAATAAGTCAATCAGTGAAAGACAATTATCAAATGGTCTCACTCATATGTGGAATTTAAGGAACAAAACAGAAGATCATAGGGGAGGAGAGGAAAAAATAAAACAAGCAGAAAGCAAAGAGAGAGACAAACCGTAAGAGACTCTTAATCATAGGAAACAAAGATATCAAACAAACAAACAAATCATAGGAAACATTGGAGGGTTGTTAGACGGGGGAGTGGGGTGGGGGTTCTGGGGTAATTGGGTGATGGACATTCAGGAGGGCACTCGATATAATGAGCATTGGGTATTATCTAAGATGGATGAATCTCTGACCTCTACCTCTGAAACTAATAATACATTATATGTTAATTAATTGAATTTAAATTAAAAAATAAAAAAATAATAATTTTAAAAAAAGGAAAAAAAAACAAATAACATATCCTTCTTCCCTGGTTGCTCTTAAGATTTGATGTTCATATTTGATTTTCAGTAGTTTGATCATGTTGTGCGTAGGTGTGGTTTTCTTTTAATTCCCTGTGCTTGAGATTTGCTGAGTTTTTTGGATTTTGGAATTTGGATTTGGAAATTTATTGGCCATTATCTGCTCAAATATTCTTTTGTCCATTTCTTTCTGTCCTCTACCCTGGGACTCAAT
The DNA here is from genome assembly GCA_028646535.1 of Procyon lotor. NCBI lineage: Eukaryota > Metazoa > Chordata > Mammalia > Carnivora > Procyonidae > Procyon > Procyon lotor. The sequence continues at coordinate 113,711,456 of CM053611.1, forward strand.
TGCACATAGAGTAAAATGTCTGATATTTGATATTGCCTCACAGATCTCAAATTATTTCTTTTGTTCTTTTCGTTCATTCACTTTTATCTTTGTTTCAGTTTGGGAATTTTCTATTGCTCTGTTTGTAGCTTACTGATTCTTTTCTTTGCTGAGTCCAGTCTGCCATGAAGGCATTTAAAGGAGTCCTTTATTTGTAATATTGCATTTAGAAATTCCCTGCACATTTTCTACCCCCCTACTAGATACTTCAGCATATCTATCATAGTTACCTTAAAATTCTCTCCTTGAAAATTCCAAAGATGATCTGTCTGCTTCTGTTATTTCTTCTCTTGATCATAAATCATATTTTCTTGGTTTTTCATGTGTCTTATAATTTTTTATTGATGTCAGCCCTTTTATATAAAAGAACGATGAAGGGTAAAGTAAACGGTATTTACTTCCAGGAAGGGAAGAATAGAGAGACTGAGTTAAAATCTGTATAGTTGGGTCTGTATTTTATTGCAGCTTTATTTTGATTTGGTTGACTGGTAGATACATATGTTTTGAGAGTATAATCAGAACTTTCCCTTCTCTGGATCTTGATGTCTGAGTGAGCAAGATTCTGGAGAACTTGTTTTTATGGCTGAGCTGAGAGCTTTCTGAAGCATAGGAGATCTCTCACTTAGCTTAGGAGCCGGACTGCTAGAATTTTGAGTGGTGACAAGTTCTCTTTGTTCTTACCCCAGATTTTCTGTACCTGTCTGCCTAGAATTCCTGGAGCAATTTCCTTCAGCTACCCTTCCCTGCTTCATCTTGTGGCAGTCAAAAGTTTAGAGTATCTCTTATTGGTTTTTCTTAGCTTTCCTATTTTGCTCTGCTACCTTCATAGATTGGCTGCCTGAACTTGGTGGAAAACTCACATACTTCAGGCAATATCTTTTCCAGATCTTCCATTCTGCCTCTCAGCCTTTGGCATACTCTTCCTGAAAATTCAGTGAAATCTGTAGGAAATCCTTGGTGGCCAGAAACAGCCTGACTCTGTGCATGGGTTCTTGGGAATTCTTATCTGTAATGCTAGTTTACACATGACTGTTAAAAAGTTTTTGGAATTTCAGCTGGCTTCTCCTTATGCACAACTATGGAGGATTCTTCCTCCTCCTGCCATTTTACCGAGACCAGGCACAAGAGCAATGTTGGTATCTTATTTCCTACAGATAGCTTGGCACTTTTGGTAGTTGAATCCACTTAGGTGACTTTGCATTCTCAGCTCTCTGATGGGTTCTAAAAGACTATGATTTTTGTAACTTATTCAGTTTGTTTTGGTTGTCAAGGTGAGAGTGAGAATATCTTGCAACTTTTTACATCTTTATCAGAAGCAGAACTCAATATAACATAATTTGTTATAATCACTGTTCAAATCTTCCATCTTTATCTGCTACTGAAACATCACAAAGTCATTGGAACATCCCATGGCAATTTGTTTCAGTCAATATTTTGTGTATTTCTAGATTTTTTACATTATATAATTTGTTGCCATATTTGATAAAGAAAGAAAGTAATGTATTGAATAAATAAATCCTCAAATGGCTCTTTGGCACATTGTTAAACAAACAAACAAATGAAAACCTACAAAATAAATAATTCTCTCAAATTCAGTTGATTTTACCTTTTTTAATATGAAATTGTTATGTTGTTTTAATGGTTCGTCTTAAATTCTGCCTCTGCTATATTAAATAATCTTTTCTCTGTGCTCATGTTTCTTCTTATTTTTTGATCACCACAATCCTTTTATATTTAGCACTTTACATTATTTATTTTATGCTTTAGATATAACCTTATAAGTAGAAAAGTTTTAGATTTTATTTCACAACTTAATCTGAGTCTTTGGAGAAATTTAAACCATTTATATTTATTGTTATAATTTGATGCTTATTATGACTTTTTGTTTACATATTTATCAAATATTTCTTTAACACCCTCCTGGGGGGAAAGAAGTGAATGAAGCAAAATTTTTGCCTTTTGGGAGATCACAGTCTTTACTAGACAGTGATCACCACTACCAATGATAATTTTACCCAGGGAATACGAAAGAGTGAAATGAAAGAACTGACCTCAAAGAAAAACGGATTTTCAGTTCTAATCTATTATTTAGTTGGATTTATCTGGGGATACAAAATATATGCTTATTCCTTGTTCCTTTTTATGGTTACATAGAGGATTTTTTTCCCCCTTCAAGTGATATATAACATATATAAAGGAGTTTTCTTGAGTCCTCTATTCTGTGTACCATGATTCTGGAAGGAAAATTTTAGCTTTGTAGCCATTTTATGTCATCTCAATATAATTTCAGTATAATTTTTGCCTAGAGGTTGAGGATAAGTGCCATTGTATAATAGTATTTTTTAAAAGATTTTATTTATTTATTTGACGGAGAGAGATCACAAGTAGGCAGAGAGGCAGGCAGAGAGAGAGGGGGAAGCAGGCTCCCTGCTGAGCAGGGAGCCCAAAGTGGGGCTCGATCCAGGGACCCTGAGATCATGACCTGAGCCAAAGGCAGAGGCCCAACCCATTGAGCCACCCAGGCATCCCTGTATAATAGTATTCTGTAGGCCAGTTGAGTTTCTATTCTAGAAAGGAATAACCTTTTTTTAATGAACAAAGAAGTTTCCATCAAATAGTTAAGAACTCTTTGACTCTTTGAGGAGAGAATAGTTATAGTAGGATTATTTCAGATACTTTTGTCCTTGAAACTAGAGGAAGTTGTTTCTTACCAAGCTGCTGCCTGGCTGGGCTACATGGGGAACCGAGAAGGAGATGGCTTCTGACTCTCTAGCATCTGGAGCAATAGGTCTGCCACTGTGCCTGTTTAGAATGGATGAAGGACGATGACACCTTCTGCCTAGAAGCCACAGAGGAATGAATATTGCAGTCTGTCTTCTGATAGACTTCACAGAGGCCTGTGGGAGGAGAGTGAGCTTGAAATTCTGAACTCAGGACTGCTGAGGACTCTGCTCTCTTTTGCACTTGGAGAGGAAGTTGGCAAAACCCAGTCACTTTGCTGAGAGTAGCGAGCTGCTTAGACAAGAAGAGGAGCCTGGCTTTCCTCAAGTCTGCAACAGAGCCCACTTTCTCTGGGATGAACTAATCCCCTCTCTCCCCATCCCCACCCCTGTATAGCTTCAGACGGTCACGGTCATGTTGCTGACAGCCACTTTCCTTCCTCTCCTCAATCCCTTCTACCCATGTTGGGCCCAGGGTCACGTGGATCCAAGTGAATGTCCAACGTTGGAACTGATCCCAGCTTACAGCTCACAGTTGATAGGGAGACTCTACGTTCCAGTTTTCCTGGGACGGTCACCATCTACACTTGTTTGGGCATAATTATTAATAGCTCCCCTTTTCACTCAACAGTGTCCCGATTTCAACAATAAATCATGTGGTTGCTCTAACTTTTCATCAGTCATGAGACCCATTCTTTGGCTTATACTGACACCTGTAGGATATGAAATGGCTTTGAAGAAAACGAAAAGGTGGAAGACTGTATTCTCAATGTGCAGGATTTTAGCCCACGTCTTGCATATATTGAGAACGCTGATTGTTTGGCATGTTTTAGGAAAGGACAATAGCAGGGAAACATTTCCACTCGAAGATGCTACATACTCCACTGTCTCGAGTGTGTGGGGTCACTCACACCAATAGTTGGGGTAATGTCAGTTCTCTGAAGAGGACATTTTAACCACTTCTGTTGGTGGCAATAGTTTCTGGTCAAATGGCTCTATGTGCTATGAAGGACAATGACCGGTCGGGAGATGGGATAGCCGGGCCCACCTCTGGGGGACAGGAAGTTGTCTCAAAAGGGCAGGGAAGGACTCAGTGAGGACAGCCACATGAACCTTGAGGCTTAGAAGAAGGATTTAGGTGGGTCAGTGTCCTGGCTGGGCTGTAGGCTATAGTGCAGGACGGCCTCCGCTCACCTCTCCCTCAGGTTCCATCGTGACACCTGGGGTCCAATCTGAATGCAGAAACAACATAACACACTTAAAACAAATTGAAATTTCACAGGTCAGGACAGCTTTGGGCCAGACTAATGGGTACGCTTGGCTGTCACAGCGATGGATTCGCAGCACATTAACCCTTGGGCTCATGGGCCCAATTGCCCTTGGGTGGGGGGGACACCTTTCCCTGCATAAGACTGACTTCGCCTGGGGTCCCCTGCCCCCGCAGTGGTCACCCCCTCCTGCTGCCTCGCAGCCCAAAGCCCAGAGAAGTGAAAATAGACTCTCGCCAGGAACAGAAAGGAGGCTTGAAAAGCGTGCTTGGCCCTATCGAGAGTAAATCAGGATAGGGGAGGGAAACACAGGATGGTGTCTGACTTCCACATATTCTTCTAGGATTTTACAGGAGCTTTTGTTTTTGTCTTTTTTTTTTTTTTAAGACACTAGTTATAAAGTCCTCGTGAAAAGTGGAAAGTGTAGCCAGATAGAAACCTCGGGCTTCACCGATTCCCTTGGAAAGGGCTCACCCCGGCTTCTTCCAGACTCTCTGAGAAAATCCGGGCCGTGCCCCTTGACCCGCATCTTGGGAATGTGGGGACTGAGCAGGCCGCCTTCTGGCTGTCACTCGCTGAATGAACAGACCATAATGAGTCAATTCTATGCTGCCTGCTATTTAAAACAACGGGTTCCTTCCTGTTTCCTACGTGCTGACTGAGGCTTCTTCTGTGTGAGGGGGAAAAAAAAGAAACTCAGGGATAAAGTGCGTCCTCCGAGACTGAATGAGCTACACATCTCAGCCCGCGGTGGCACAAAGGCTCCTAACTGTTTTATCTGTACAGATGGCTCTAATTTGGTGTTGGTGGCATGACTCTGTGAGCTAATTTCCTAAATACTTGGTTCATTAAATTGGGAGGAAAAAAATAAAAAGAACAAACCTTGTAAGCCAAGCTAGACTCGTTCCAAGAAACAGAATTGCTCCCCGGGTTGCATGTTACGTTTCTGCAGAAGTCCCTAAGTATTTAGCAGCAATGTTGCCTCCAAGAGGGAAAGAAGGAGAGTGTGAGAACCCCCGGGCCAGAACTGAAATGCCCGACGCTCTGATTCTTTGTCCCTCACCCTCAGGAAGCCCAGTTACTCACCAGGAGTGAGTCACCCTTGATGATCCATCCCCGGGAGAGGTGGACCAGGGAGGGACACGTGTGGCCCCCGATGATAAGCAGGGCCTTGGCGATGCCCCTATCAGGGGTTTCCTCAGGTAGGTCCCTAACTTTGGCTTTGTCACCATTTCTCCAATCGAGCCTAAGGGATTTAGGAGGGAAGCCAGGCTCCCTTGGGTAAGTGACCGCTGAGCTGCTGTTCAGTGATGGCAGGAGACAAAACAGCCCCTGTTCTCCTGGGGACACCGCGAGGCTGCTGTTGGGCCAGAAGGACATCAAGACTATGTGACCTCTGTCTGTGCACAATTTGCGGCTGTGGGAACCAGAGCTTTGAGGGATGACAGAGAAGCGTGGAGAGAACCCAGAGTGCTGCTGGGATGTGTGTTCACTTACTCATGCAGCTAACGTGCTGTACCCTCATAGCAGGCCCCGGAATGCATATGGTTAGTGACTCGGGTCCCCACCCGCCCGGCTGTCATTTCTAACTGAACCAGGGGATAAGACACGCATCAGGGGATCCACTCCACCTGGGAAGCAGGCATGATATCACAAAAGAGGGGCCACTGAGCCAAATCTCAAAGAAAAGGGATAGTGCCACATTTGGCCGGAAGGGAGGAAGACATTTCCAACAGAGCAAATGATAGAAAGAGCACAGAAAACATGGATGTGGTCTGTTTAAGAAATGGTACAAGTGTCCGTGTTGTATCCCAGGCACAAATGGTTGGTACTCTGTAAATAACTGCACACACGATTGACTCGTTGGGCATGACCAGAATATAGTGTGTGTGAGTGTGGGTGAGTGTGCATGTGAGTGTGCATGCATGCACGAGTGTGCGGGTGTGCATGTGTGTGTGAGTGTGGGGTGCACGTGTATATGTGCACACAAGTGTGCATATACACGAGTGTGCATGTGTGTATGTGTGTGCATGTGTGCATGAGCATGCATGTGTGCACAAGTGTGTACGTGTGTAAATGTATGCAGATGCATGTGTGTGAGTGTGCACGTGGCTGTGCGTGTGTGTGTGTGTGTGTGTATGTGTGTGAGTGTGCACATGGGCGTGAGTGAGCATGTGGAGGCTGGTCTGTGGAGCAAAGGGCTGAAGGCTTACAGAGGAGGCTGGAACCAGATGGCGAAAAGACCATTGGCAAAGGGAAGCCTAGAAAAACGTTTTTAAAGTCTCAAAATAGGTAAGAATCATTTAGGAGGTAATAATCAGACCTGTATTTCCAAAAGTGCATCCTGCCTGTTGTACAGGGATGGGTGGGAAGGGCACTGATGAGGTGGTGAGTGTGTAAGCGAGGCAAGGCACTACTGGGACTCAGGGAGAGGCAGTGGCGGTGGAGAGACATCCAGAAGGCAGGGCTGGAGACCTCCAGAAGCTGGGGGTGGGGTGAGAAAGGCAGGAGTCCACCAGGACCTCAGGCTTCCAGCTCCACAGCAGAAGGGCATGTCTAGACTCCTCACCAGGTGCTGAACCAGGAGCACAGGTCCAGGGAAAGGAGATGAATTCAATGTCATTGAGTCACAAGTTCTGAGGGGCAGGGGACCAAGCAGAGCATGGGCAGTGAGGAGCCTGGAGACGGGGAGATGTCCCAGTAGTGATGAGAGGAAGGCCAGGAAGGAAGCAGAGGGGGAAGAGACAGGTGTCTGCAGCAGAGCAGGAAGCCTCCACCTGGAGTCCAGGAGAAGGCAGCCAACCAGGGAGCTAGAATGGGGAGCAAAGTGGGGACAGCCAGCGGTCCGGGCTGTGAGGGGTGAGGACCGGGCCAGCCTAGGACAGCGGATGGTGTGGGGTCCCAGGGAGAGAGAACGGACCTCACAACCATGGCTCTGGGTCCCTCCTGCTTCTGGGCTTGGGTATGGACAGATATAACGCAGGTGGGGGCTTCGGGTGTGTGTGTGTGTGTGGAGGGTGGAGGTTGGGGGCCAGACTGGGGTGGGGGGACGCGCATCCACCTGATATGTTCACCCAGGTGTGCACCCCAAGCCCCAAGGTCAGCTCCACAGTCAAAGCCTGGGCTCTGGGTCCCTATTTCAGGAGGGACCCAGTGGGAGGCGCCCCGCCCACTGTGGGAGAGTGGGAGAGCCCACCTGGGGTACATGTGCTCCCCGCAGGCCAGGGCTAGGAATTTTCTCGCTGCTAGTTAGGGCTAGGAATTTTCTCGCTGCTAGTTAGGGGTGCGGACAACATGGGGCACTTTCTACGATGCCCTTCTCAAAGCACGAGGCTTTCCTTTTCTTACTGGGCCTGGATGCAAAACCAGGGCAGCCCTCATTGGAATGTTCCGTCGGCCACTTCCTGGTCCCGGGACCTCGAGCAGGGGTCCCGCCTTCTCAGTCCTCTGAGAGCACCGGGGCAGAACGTGCCAGCCCGCAGCGCGCCCGGGACGCTGGAGACAGAAATAGTTCTCAGTTGTGTCTGGTCGTGTGGCCTGCTTACAGCAGGGCCTGACACAGGAAATGCTTCAGAAATATCGGGAAGCATGGATGGACGCGTGGATGAGTTGAGGGTCCCAGCGGGCTCGGGGCACCAGTAAAAATGGAATAAATGTGCCTTCCTTTTCTCTCCTATGGTTTTTCTTGCCCCCCATTTCTTTCCCTTTGCCAGGACACCATCCTGGTGTCATTTCTTCTGCCTTCTTCCTCACCTGGCCCTCACTCATCTTCTCTCAGCCCCTTTTTATCTTTCTCCTCCTCTCCTTCCCTGTCCGCTTATATGGGGGTGAGTGCCATTCCTCTCCCCACCCCCCACCCCCAAATTCATATCCACCCAGAATCTGTGAATAGGACTTTATTTGGAAATGGAATTTTCTCAGATGTCATCAAATTAAGATGAGGCCATACCGCATTAGAATGGCCCTCAATCCGTTAGGGCTGGTGTCCTTATAAGGAGAGGGCAGGTTGGACACAGAGACCCAGGGAGAAGGGTGCCTGATGGCGGAGGCAGAGCCAGAGGGATGGTGCTCTACCCCGAGAAATGCCAAGGATGGCTCACCACCACCCAAGAGGCTAGGCGGCATGGAACCAAGTCCTCCAAAAGAACTCCAAAAAGAACTCCAAAAGAACTACCCACACTTTGATTTCGGACTTAAAGCCTTTGGAATGGTGAGAAACTTGCTGTTCTTTTAAGACAGTTTGTGGTCCTTTGAGAGGGCAGCCGTAGGAACCGGACCAGTTCGCTTGTCCCTCTTCCTGGCGTGCTGAGCTTGGAGACTCACAGTCGTCTGGTTTCTCCTGCAGAGCTGTGTGCACCCGCCACCCAGGGGGGCCTGCAGGCCGGCTGTGCGTTCTGGCCCCACCTCTGCGTTCCGGCCCCACCTCTGCACCGCCTGGTTTTCGCAGCCCACAGTGAAGATGCACAGAAAAGTGCAACAAAGTCTCGGAAAACACCTGGGTGGGGAAGTCCCTCAGAGCCCCGAGCAAGGAAAGGAAGGAAGGGCGATTGGCGGGAATGGCGGGAAAGCTGGGAGTTTTCAAGTGTGCTAACAAATGCGTTGTCAAAGCGCACCCCAGGTTGGGCACCGGGGAGCAGGTGAAAAAGGGGCGGGGGAGATGTGTGCTGGCAGCTCTCTTCCAGAGCCCATCCATCTCCAGGTACCCGAGCTGCTGGGAGACAGGAAGGGATTTTCTGCTGGCTTTAGAGGCAATAAGCTCACCAGTGGCCAACAGCAGTTACCCCAATAGACCATCTGTCCCTGGCAGCACCGCGGGGAGGGGGTTGGCACCAGACGGAGGGGTGCTGAGGAGGCCCCATTGGTGAGGTCTCAGAGAGGCTGGCACTGCAGGCACTCCTATGGGCAGGGGGGGCCAATGGCCGGCTCACCTGCTCGGAGGTCGGATGCCAGCCAGGATCTGTCTACGAATCCTTCATTCTTCCTTCTTCCGAGTGAGTGTCACAAACAAGGGTGGGGGCTGGCACCAGCAACTTCCGCACACTCCACGGAGCACTGGGTGCAGCATCATCAAAGGGAGAAGAAAGGAAGAAAGAGGTAGTTCAGGCAAAGCAGAATGGCTCACGCCGTTGTGATTGATCAATGTTGTGAGCCAATGGTTGTGAGCATTGAGTGCAGCCTTTTCCTGCTTCCACCGAAGGTCTTCAGGCCTCTACAAGAGAGAAGAACCAAGAAGAACACTTCTGAGAACAGGATGCATGCCCCAGGTGGGGTCTTTCCCCTCTCTGCTCCAACGGATGGGCAGCTATATCCACACAAAGCAGGGCCACCTCCTCTAACGGAAGGGCATCTTGGGGTCAAAGGCGGAGGCATGGGCAGAATGCATGGTGGAGGGAGGCCATCCGGAGGATGGGAAGAGAGTGAAGGGAGGGTATGGAGGAAGCAGGACTGGAAGGGAAGGTCACAGGGAAGAATTGTAGCACAGCAGGAACTCAGTCAATAACGGGCCAGCAGTGGGTGGGTCAAGAAAGCCAGATGCATGGGAGACACCCTGAGGGTCCTATTCCTGGGGGGAAGGGAGGTGGCTTGCGGGTGGGAAGCCTGGGTGTGTAAGCGCTCACATTGTTAGGGTGTGTCCCAACTGAACGTGCCAGTGTGACCCAAAGTAAAATTACATCAGCAGAGTGGCAACGAGCTGGAGACTCTTGCTCCATGAGGGTCACGGCCAAGGAGGGCGAAGGGAAGAGTCCTAGTGTGGTCTGGGGAATAAATAAGGGTGCAACTGGAATTAGCTTGAAGGAGTGATGAGCTGGTCAAACGAGTGAACCACATGCAACCTGGGCTCACCTAGGGGTGCCTAAGAGAGTAGCTTTTTCGCCCACATGACCAACAGGGCATGTGTTGTGTCCATAATTCCCTGGAGAACTGGGAGCCCCTCTGCCCCAAGACTGTGGTGTGAAGGAGGAATTCCTTCAGAGAGCATGGGGAAAGCATTCTGCTCTGGGCACCTGGACCCAGGAAAGAAGCAGCCCCGGGGAGTCCCCTGGGGGTCATTTGGAGGTCACGTGTTCCAGCCGGGGTAGCTGCAGCGAAAGAGGGCCACCCAACCTGCTCCAAAATTTACAGGAACAGAAAGGAAACCTGTATTTCAGGGTCTTAAAATTTGTTTTGGGGGCGCCTGGGTGGTTCAGTAGGTTAAGCATCTGCCTTTGGCTCCAGGTCATGATCCCAGGGTCCTGGGAGAGAACCTCACTTCCCACTCCCTGCTCGGTGGAGAATCTTCTTCTCCCTCTCCCTCTGCCTCTCCTGCTCATGCTCTCTCTCCCATGCTCTCTCTCTGTCAAATAAATAAATGAAAATTTCTTTTTTTTTAAATATTTTATTTCTTTATTTGACAGAGAGAGATACAGCGAGAGAGGGAGCACAAGCAGGGGGAATGGGAGAGGGAGAAGCAGGCTTCCCACTGAGCAGGGAGCCCGATGTGGGCCTTGGTCCTAGGACCCTGAGATCATGACCTGAGCCGAAGGCAGACACTTAATGACTGAGCCACCCAGGGGCCCATAAATGAAAAATTCTTAAAAAAAATAAAACAAAATCTATTTTGTGTGTGTATGTGTGTGAGCTATGGACCACTTTGTCAATTTGGTAAAGCCTATAATAAGACTCCTAAGTTTTTTTTTTAAGATTTTATTTATTTGTAAAGATTTTATTTATTTATTTGAGAGAGAGAGAGAGAGTAACAGAGAGGGAGAGTACACAAGCAGGGGCAGAAAGAGAGGGAGAAGAAGACTCGCTTATTCCTTCCCTGATGTGGGGCTTGATTCCAGGACGCCGGGATCATGACCTGAGCTGAAGGCAGACACTTAAATGACTAAGCTGCCCAAGTGCCCCTTGAAATGTTTTTAAGTGGATAAAGTAGAAGACTAGATTGAAATTTGTACTGAAATACAGTTACTAAAATATAAAAATAATTTAATACTGGGGCGCCTGGGTGGCTCAGTCGTTAAGCGTCTGCCTTCGGCTCAGGTCATGGTCCCAGAGTACTGAGATCGAGCCCCACATCGGACTCCTTGCTCGGCAGGAAGCCCGCTTCTCCTGCTACCATTCCCTCTGCTTGTGTTCCCTCTCTCGCTGTGTTTCTCTCTGTCAAATAAATAAAATCTTTAAAAAAAATAATTTAATACTCATATTCTATTAATCCACTACTAAATAATAAGATACTAAATTATAAGGGGAAGGTTTGATAACCACCATGTTTTTGAAGTAATGATGAGTATAAGCAATATTTTGATATAAATACAACTGAAAATATCTTTGATTTCTATTGGTGATTACATCACAGATACTGTCAGTACTAATGTGATTTACTGACTGTATTTATTATTGAAGAAAGGGCTAAGTTTAGAGACTATAAAGACATACTTTTTTCCCCTATCCAAGTTCACAGATCCCCTAAGTTCTATCTAAGGATCCTTTGGAGATGCTGGACGTAGGTTAAGAACCACTGTCTATTATCTAAAGCCATGGAAATGTTGGAGTCTGTTCCAACAGCAGCTAGTATTAATTATCCTATCAAATCTGCTGACCTGGACAGGGGGACCCTGTTTGTCTAAGGAACTTGACCTTCATGCAATGTTATCATGATAGGCTCAATAATGCCACCCCTCCACAAATGTCCATGTCCTAATGCCCAGATTTGTGAATGTTACCTTATATGGCTAAAGAGGCTTTGCAGATGTGATTAAGTCAAGGATTTTGAGTTTATTCTGGAGTATCTGGGTGGGCCCAAAGTTATCACAAGGCTCCTTACTAGAGGGAGATTGGGGAGTAAAAGTCTCGGCAGTAGGAGATATGATGACAGAAGCAAGAGGTTGGAATGACTTGAGAAGGTGGCTTCTAGAAGCTGTAAGAGCTACAGGAAGTGGAGTCTCTCCCCAGAAGCCTCCAGAAGGAACTCAGCCCTGCTGACACTTTGGTGGTAAAATTCTGACCTCCTGCAAGATAACAGATTTGTGTTGCCTTAAGCCACTAAGCTTGTGGTAACTTGTCATAGCAATAGGCAGCAAAGAGACTTATATATGGTTCTATCTTGAAAACATCTTTGTTGAGGTAAGGTGACACGCAGTGAGGTGGCTGGGTCTGACTCACACAGCTTCATGACTTCCCACACATCATCCTCTGTATAACCATCCCCCAGACCAAGCTATGGAACATTCTAGCACCCAGAAGCCTCTCTGGTGGTCCATGTCAATCAGCTCACCAAGAGTGACCACTCTTCTGACTTCCGTCTCCAGAGATTAGTTTTCCTTTTGCTTGCTTTTGACCTTCATGTAAATGGACGCAGGCCCCAGGTGCTCATGGTCTTGCTTCTTTCCTTCAACGTTATGTCTGTGAGAGTCAGCCATATTGCTGCTTGCCATTGTTCCACATGCAACTTGGTCCTTTTATTCACTTAGTGGGAAATCCTTACCACGGTGTCAAAAAAAGAAAAAAGAAAAGAAAAGAAAAATGAGATGGAAATAAAATAAAGGCACCATCTTGTATTTTTTTCAATTGTCTGGCTTCCCTGAAATGGCCTGAGGTGCTCCAAATTTCTTCCTCATTTCTCCACCAGGAGCCCAGGGCCCGGCTCTGCAGCCTGGAGGAGGGTACATGGACTTGGGTTTTTCTCCCTCCAGGATTCAGTGTTGTAGGCCACGCGAGGGCATCTGGGCAGGGCTGGAGGCCTGTCTGCCACACGGTTTTCTTAAGGGGAACCATCCTCCCAACACCATTTCCTGAGCTTTTTCTGGCAAAGATCTTCCTCAGGATCTTCTTATTTATCTGCGTCCTCCTTTGCCCCTCAGAGACCTTTCCCTCAGAGTAACTCTATCCCTACTCTGAGAACTACATTCCACTCCGGTCCCCCCTCTCCCCAAAACAATACTCAAGACTCCTCTTTCAGTCCCCATTTCCACCTATCTCAGTCTCTGCGTCCCCCGCCCACAGCCCCCAGATCCCTCTCTGCTTTGGCAACATTGCCTGAAGGTGGCAGGGTCACCTAGAGAGTCTGTGTTTCCTAAGCGATGAGATTTCCCTTCTGCTCTGCCAGGGAGGCCCCTGACAGTGGAAGTCTCAGAGAGGAAGTCTTTGCGAGCCTTCCTGCCTCCTTGTCCCTTAGGATGCTGTCTGGCCTCAGCACTCTCCCACCCCATTCCCTCCTCGCTGGCTAGAGATCACTCTGTCCTTGCCGGGGCCACGGGAACCCCCCAGCCGTTGCTGGAAGAGCAAGACGGAGAGACAGAGTCTCTGGGACAGGCCTGCAGACGAGGAAGGCGACTTCAGAGCCACAGGCCTGGGCTCTGAATCCAGGATCATAGGCTTCTTGCCAGGCTTCCAATCACTGTCCTCTTTGTTACACCCCTACTCTGCAGTTGGCACACTCACCCATGAGCAATTCATTGTGTGTGTGTGTGTGTGTGTGTGTGTGTGTGTGTGTGTGTGTGTGCTTAAAGATCAAAATATCCTATGTGTGACTGGGAGAGTGGATCTACAGCCAAGAGGTTTTCCAATATTCCCCACTCTCTCCTTTAATTGAACTCATCACCCCAGATTTCCAATGGCCTCCTTATTCTTAAATCATAGAGCGTCATTGGTTTTCACACAAGCAACCAGCACCCGGTGCCGAGAGCCAAGAGAGAGAGTCAGGGGAGCATCCCTAAGTTTTATTTCCGGCGTAAGTGGAGTGGAACAGAGGGAAGGAAGAAATCTGCCTGTGGAAATCCTGTCCCTAGTCTTAAAAAAAAAAAATCACCCCCCACAAAAACTACAGACAAAACCCTGGTGAGAGTGTCTGAAGAATTTTGTTTTGAAAGCTGCTCCCTGCCCCAAGTCACCGCGAGGGAAAGAAGGGTGCACTGGGCTGCGGGATGCCGGCACCCAGCTCCTCTGGCCCCAGACTTTCCCCTCAGGAAGTTCAGGTGCCTGGGCCTCGCCCCAAGTCTTCAATAATAAACATGTGTTATCCTTGCCCGCATTCGTGACATTTTTTGAGAAAAGGAAAATAAGCCACACAAAGAGGAGACGTCTGCGCGTAAAAACCTGTCTACACCCGGGCTGGAGAGGCAAAGGAAGGAAAGGCCACCTACCATTTATTTTTATAAACATCGTAATAAAAAACACGGATTGGAAGCGACGGCTATAAATAACGTGTGCTGTTTTCACTCGGGGTTTACCAGGCCCTGAAGGGCTTGCGCCGGGACGAGTGGCCGCCCCTGTCCCCCCCTTGCTGGCTCACGGCCGGACCCCGCGCCTCGCCAGCTTGGGAAGCGGACCCCTGCACCTTGCTGAGTCCGTGCACACACCAGAGGCTCCCAAACCCTCGCCAGGCTTCTGCTCCCGCCATCCCATCCCCCTCCCTCCCTCCCCCCCAAACTCCGAGACCTGCGTGGTGGCCAGGAGGACACCTGACTGAAAGGAGAGGCGGATGGGTTACGGGCTTCCTTCCTCAGCGACTCACGGGCCCGCGGCCGCGCAGATGTTCTCCCTGGCTTTGTTTTGATAGCTTGTTTCAAAAACAGTTCATATCCACCAACTGTTCAGATAATAATATTCCAAGTGGCAAGCAACTGTGATTATTTTGGTGGTTGTTTATCCTGGAGAGCCCAGCCCAGCGGGAAAACACGAAGGGCGGGGGCACGGGACGTCCCCTTTCTTGCTCTTCTAATCGTTGCTCATGTTGGCCGTTGGGGAGTCTTTTCAGCTTTCTTCACGTGGGAGCCCTGTGTTCCCAGGAGAAGGGGAGGGGGAAAGAGATGGAAAAGGTGTAGCAGGCCGGGAGTTACCGGTGCTGATCATCCCCCTCCCCCGCAACTCCCCCAGCTTCCCCAACCCGCCCCCCCCCCCCCCACCAGGCACCCAGGCCTGG
>CM053611.1:113726485-113744164 GCA_028646535.1 Procyon lotor
AGAAACTTGCCACCACTGTCCCAGATTGTTCTCCTTGCTTTCGATTGCTCCCTCCCACCTGCCGCTAGGCTCAGCTTCCCATAGCTTCACTGTTGTCACTCTCTTGCTTGAAACCCCTTCCTGACTGCCCACTGCGTGCAGAGTGGGCATCTTGCCTGCCCGACCAGGCCCTCCAAACTCCCATTCTAACCTGACTTTGCACCTGATCTCTCTACTGTCCTATGCAAATCTCTCGCACTGCCCAGGCAGGTTCACTATTTCCTGACCACATCTGTGCTTTCTAGCTGGGCCACCATGTGGCCGAGTCTATGCCCCTTACTCTATAAACTCCATGAATGTACTTCTTGGCATTGTACAGCCCGTGGGACCAGGGAGCCCCTGGGCCTTTGGACATGCTGCTTCTTCATTCATTCTGGGGCATCCTCCTCTCCCAGCTCCCTGGGTCAAAGCCACACAATTCTCAAGCGCCACATCTTCCTTGAGCCTTTAACGGACACCCTTGCTAGAAAGGGTAGCTCTTATTCCAAGTCTTTGGAAAAAATTGTATCTGGAGTATTTAGTTAGTATTTCTTTGTGCTTACGTGTCAGATTTTGTTAGAACACAAACATCCTTAAGGATAAAGACCATGAATTACGTTTCTATATATCATTAGCTGTGCCTAGCACTTGGGATGGCCCATAGTAAATGCTCAGTAAATTTCTGCTGGATGAATGAAAGAGGGGGTGATTTAGGCTGGGGATCTGCCAAATTTCACTGTTAACCTCCACTTGCATTCAATCCAGGCACATCTATTAGGTCTTTTCTCAGCCTTCCTTGCTAGTAGATTGCAGACAAGGATTGAGTAGAACCAGAGGGACGTTCCCTCCATCATCTGGACTCTCATAACAGTGAATCAGGGATTCTCAGGTATGTGTATCCACAGTATCCAAGCCATCGCTCTAAGCCCTGAGTCCCAGGATGGACCTCCAGGGTGCAGCAATGCAGGGGGCAGGGCCTACGGTGGAGGGATCTTCAGGCCCCGCCCCTGCTTTACCAGATCCGTTCTGCTTAATATCTGTGTCACCTCTTGGGGTCTGGTAAAAGCCAAATGCAACTAGAGACCTTTTTTTTTTTTTTTAAATGAAAACCCAAATCAAGCCATAGATATAGTCCTAGGTAAAAATCCGAAACTCTTAAGAGAAATGCCTGTCTAAATCCTGACTTCCAATCCTAAGCAGTCAGGGCGCTATCACAGAAAAGAGCCAATAGGTCCAAATGTCCAGGGTCCAGGGGAAGAGCAGGAGGGTTGGGGTGTGGGTGCCACGAACAACTCGGGTAACTTAGATTCTGCACTCACTCAAAAGCGCAGAGTGGCCCAAGTGGCCAATGCAGGGTAGTGTGGAGGTCACAGAGGTCAGGAGCCTGAGCCCCAGAGAGCCCATCCTGGGCGGGGAGCCACAGCCAGAGGTGAAGGGTGGGGTGAGGGCGCCTGAGTGCGGCGCCTTAGCCTCTGCCTGAACTTGTTGATCTGGAAGGACCTTTCCGGCTCTAACGTTTCGGACTCTGATTCAGCTCGCAGCCGCGTGGACCCAGTTGCTGGGGGAAATGCTGCGTGCACATTTATTCTGGGTTTGGATATTTAAAGAGCAGGGAGTGTTGCACTACATTTCGGAAGTGCTTGAAGAGGGAGGGGGTTGCAGACCGGGCTTTTCTTTAAACAGTTATAGATATCCTGTCCTCATCTCTCTCGGTCCACAAAGAGTAATTTTCTTCCCCTAAGAATCTGACGTGGGTCCTGCCCATTGTGTCTGCCTGGCTGGCTCCGGGCTGCTCAGTCCGGCAGGAAGCAGGTGGCCCGAGGTGGGACATGTGCCCAGCCCCCTCCCTGGCCAGCCATGGGTCCTCGTCCAAGTGCCACCCTGCTTCCAGAAAGCAAAGCATAGCTGTGGCCCGCTAGGCAGCTGGGAGGGAAGCAGAGTGCTGGTCAGGTTCGGCTCGGTCACCCCGGACCTGGGGCTGACTCTCCCCCACATTCTGGGAATGACAAGATGGCGATCCCTGGGCTCTTGGCATAGGTGGCAGCCACGGGGCCCCTGGGGACACTGGGGAGCCCAGGCTTCCTCTTCCACGCCTGCTGTTTTCACTGGCTCAGGAAACTGACCGAAAGCTGGGACTTTGTTTTCAAAGCCCTGCGTCATTTTTACTATTTAAACGGCCACTTTGGGCTGCTTTTAGGGATGTGGTTCTTTTGTCGCTTTTCTCACTCAGGATGTTGTTTCCAGTAGATTTCCTCAGCCTCTGTCTGCTGCCTTTGTTTGCCTCTCCGAATGCACACGGAGAAGTCTGAGAAGTCTCCCAGAATCCAGGCTGAATCAGTGAATTGGAGCACGGTTTAATTTTTCTTTGGTGACATTTGCTGTTTTCCTTTCTGCTCACAGAAGTCATCTTGTCCACATGCTCATTATAGCACATTCGAGAAACAGAAGAAATAAATGTAGGTGACAGAAGAGGAAAGTTAGTATCACTCACAGTCTTGTGGCCAGAGGCCGACCACTAGCAGCCTTCCCCTGTGGTTTATCTTTCTTTTTTCTGACTGGGCTCATATTACATGTATTGTTAAGGAATCGGCTTTTTACATCCAAAACTCATTAACATGGTCCCAGGCCCTTGGATGTTTTGTAGGCACAGTTTTTTTTGTTTGTTTGTTTTTTGTTTTTAAAAGATCTTATTTATTTATTTATATTTATTTATTTTTTTTAAAAGATTTTATTTATTTGACAGAGAGAAACACAGCGAGAGAGGGAACACAAGCAGAGGGAATGGTAGCGGGAGAAGCAGGCTTCCTGCCGAGCAAGGAGCCCAATGTGGGGCTCGATCCCAGTACTCTGGGACCATGACCTGAGCCGAAGGCAGACGCTTAACGACTGAGCCACCCAGGCGCCCCTATTTATTTTTTGAGAGAGAGAGAACACGAACAGGGTGGAGGGACAGAAGGAGAAGCAGACTCCCCGCTGAGCAGGGAGCTCAGTGATTTCTTCTGAAGCCTCTCTGTTGGGCTTGTAGATGGCCTCCTTCACTTGGGGTCCTCTTGTGGTCTCCCCTCTGGGGGGTCTGGGTCCCCATCTCTTCCTATAAAGACACCAGTCCTATAGGAGCCTGATGGGGCCCCTGAGTGGCTCAGTCGTTAAGCATCTGCCTTTGGCTCAGGTCATGATCCCAGGGTCCTGAGATTGAGCCCCATGTCAGGCTCCCTGCTCAGTGGGAAGCCTCCTTCTCCCTCTCCTATTCCCCGTGCTTGTGTTCCCTCTCTCGCTGTGTCTCTCTGTGTCAAGTAAATAAATAAAATCTTTAAAAAAAAAAAAAAAAGAATTTCTGCCCGTTAAATCGGAATAGTACTCCATGGTACGTATCCATCAATTTTTGTGATCCATTCACCTGTCAATGGACATGAGGCTGTTTCCACAGCTGGGCTATCGTGAATAATGCTGTGGCGAAGGCCAGAGCACTAACATCTGTGCGAAATCTTGATTTCAGTTCTTTAGGATAAACGCACGGCTGTGGGATTGCAGGTAGGATTTTGAAGACAGGGAGAGGAGGCCCCCGGGGAATGCATGGGCAGCCCCTCCTCAAGTTATCCGAGCACAGCTAGCCCTCCACTGAGAGTGCACAAGCAGGGAAAGAGTGGCCGTTGGGTCGGAATACTTTTATCTTTGCAAGGGGCAGGTCAGCTCCTTTTCCTCCGCTACCGAATTAACCGCCGCACATTGTCTGCTAAGCCCGCCCCTGTCCAGCCATTCTATTTTCTCAAGAGACAGTCTTATAAATCTGGTTAATAACTCCCATTTCATTTCCCCAAACTCCATTAGAGGGAAATTATAATGAAGCTCAAATACTTGCCAGGTTATTCATGGGAAAGACCTTTGGCTTTTAAAGATGGCTGGATTAATGGAGGTCCGCTGAAGTTTGCAGGAGGTCCCTGGCATCCGGCATCGTGCATTACACAATGCTGCCAGGGAGCATGAGTTCTTTTTACAGGAAGAGGCCGGAATTAATATGTCAGAGGGAAAAGACCCACTGGCAGGCCTCAGCGAAAGCCCTGGACCCTTGCTCCTTATCAAGGTTCTACACGGTAGGGTCATGATCACACAGCTGAAGGGTTAGTGCCCTGAGCAGCCTCCTCTCTGAGAAGGGCCCGGGGCAGAGGAGCAGAGAATTTATGCTCTGCCCCTCTCCATCTGGTCCTACTCCCCCACAGGGGCTGGGACTGAAGTCTTCGCAGCCTTGGTAAGAGGCACTTACCTAGATGCTTAATTTATGACGGGCGTGTTGAAAAAAAAAAGCTGATTTCATTCATTTTATTACCTCCCTGGCATAGCAAGTTAATTAAAAAAAAAATACGATTGCTGCCTGGTGCTCACCTTAAGAGGTTGATTTGTAATGTAAATATATGCATTTGTGCGGAACATACATTGATAGAAAAGTAATAATAATGATGAGAGCATCTATCACTAAATGAGTTCCAGACCGAGGAGGGGAAGAGTTAGACACAGGTTATTTATAACCCTGCCAGACCAATGTTAGTTCATTTTATTGATGGAGAAACTGAGGCTCAGAGTGGTGAAGGCGCGTGCCCAAGGTCACATAGCTGAGATGCGGTTAGGCTGGAATTTGATCTCACTTATAAGATAGTATTTATGGCAGGGTAAACTGGAACTTCTCTCTGTGAACCCTGGGCTCCCTCCCACCATGTTCTCCCCTCCCCCCCCCACCCACCCCACCATCACAGTGCTCAAGGGAGGACCCTGGGCATTAGGGAGAAGCAGGACTGACAATATAGTTCACTGTTCTGTAATGTGAGGAAGCTGAGGACTGGGACCTGAAGCAGACTATATGTCGCCTACAGAAATTCGATTTTAATAAGACCCAAGTAGGTTAAGCGAAAAAGGATGAAAAAAAATACACCATGCTAACCATTAATCAAAAGAAAACCGGAGAGAGGATATTAATCTAAGACAAAGTAGATTACAGAACAAACATTTCCAGGGGGAAAAAAACCATCATTTTGTAATGATGAAGGGATCGATTAATCAAGAGGACGTAACAATTCTGAATGTTTATGTACTGAGTGACAGTCCTTCAAAATACACGAAGCAAAAAATGACATATCTGCAAGAGGAAAGAGACAAATCCACAATTATAGTCCAAGATTTCAATACCACTCTCTCCATAATTACTAGAACAGGTGGGCAGAAGATTAGCAAGGACACAGAAGGCGGGGACAACTCTGTCTACCCACTCGGCTTGACTAACATTTATAGATCACTTCAATCAACAAGAGTGGATCACACGTTCTTTGCAAGTACACGCAGAAGATTTACAAACTACTTCATACTCTGGTCTCTAAAACAAGTCTCCATGTATTTAAGCAGATTCACATCATATAAAGTACATCTTCTGATCATGGTGGGAGTAAATTGCAAATCGATAGCCAATATTTGGAAAATCTCCAAATACTTGTAAATTAAACAGCATATTGGTACCTACCTAGTGAGTCAAAGAAGAAATTATATGATTATCTTCATAGCCATATAAAAAGCATTTACAAAATCTAACCTTTGTTCTTGAGTAAACACACACACACACACGCACACACACACAATGTAGAAGACTAGTAGTAACTAGTCTATTTCATAAGAGGCATCTACAAAAAGTGTGTAACTAACATCCTAATTGATGGTGGGAGATGAAATCCTTTCCCTCCCCTAAGGTCTGGAATAAGAGATGTCTGCCGTAAAGCAGACACCTTCTGTTTGACATTGTACTGGAGGCACTAACCGGGGAAATTAGGAAAGAGAAAGATGTAAGAGACACTGAGATGGAAAGGAAGAAGCCAAGCTCTCTTAGCTTGTAGACAATATGGTCATCGATGATAGAAGTGATCAGCTGAGAAGTGAGGTATTGCAAGCCTGCGGGGTACAATATTAGTATCCAAAAACCATTTTTGTGTGTGTGTATGTGTGTTTTTTTTTTTTTTTGTGTGTGTGTGTTTTGCTTTGTTTTGTTTTTAGAGAGGAAGAGAGGAGGTGGGGGCAGAGGGAGAGGGAGAGGGAATCTTAAGCAGCTCCACACCCTGCTTGGAGTGTGATGCTTTGCCGCATCTCACAACCCTGAGATCATGACCTGAGCTGAAATCAAGAAGCTGATGCCACCCAGGCACCCCCCCACCTCATCCCTTCAATCACATATATTTCTCTATAGTGGCAATGACCAACCAGGAGTTGGAATTAAGAAAAAAATGATGTAATTTACAATAGCATCCCCAAATATGAAATTGGAATAAACTTGACAAAAGATAGGCAAGATCTGTACACTGCAAACTGAATCGTTGCTGAGGGAAGTTGAAGATGACCTAAATAAACTGAGAAAGGTACCTTGTCATGGGTGAGTAGACTCATTATGGCTAAGATGTCAGTTCTCCTCTCATTGATCTATTTCTAGGTTTAACACAATTCCTACCAAAATCCCAGCCATTTTTATGTAGAAACTGTCAATTGATTCTAAAATTCATGTGGAAATGCAGAGAACCTAGAATAGCCAAATAACTTTGAAAAGGAGGAATGGCTACCTGATTTTAAGACCATGGAAGTTAAGACTTTAAGCTCTTTCTTATATCTCTTTTTAAGCACAAAACCTCTCCTGCAACTCCCTAGAAATCTTCTCATTGACCAGAGGTTGAGGACGAGCCTGTGGGGAGGGTGGGTCCCCAGAGGAAGACCTGGGGGCTGTTCCAGAGAAGGGGAATGGACAGAGGGGAGACACACAGGAACAATAGATATCCATCACGGGAGGGCCATGGGAGGAATTCAGACTGAGCCACTCATTTCCTCTGGTAACTCCCAGTAAAACAAATATGGTGGCAGGGGGTGTGCACATGCTAGGCCAATGACACACCTAAGGGCCACAGAGCCCAGGAAACAGTGTGGGGGAAAGGTGTTCAAGAGATCTTTGATGAAGACAATGAGCATGTGAAATGTCTTCCCCTGTGAGGCACAGGAAAAGTCTAACCTTTAGAACTGTTGCCATTGTTCAGTGGAGAATTTCTGACAGGGACTGCAGTCCGGAGCATCGACCAGCCTGAGGTCGATAGGACTGTGTAGCCCTAGGAAACAGGAGGGGACTATTCCTTCTTCTTTCCTGGTCTAAGCCCCTCAGATGGAGGACAGTGGAAAGGGTGGCCATTGGAGAAAGGCTGGGAGTCCTGGGGTGCCAGAGAAAGTCTACGAGGTAGAAGGGGTGGGGAAGGAGGTTAACACCCAGTCCTCAGAATATTCTATGGCTTGGAATAGCCAGCCTTCAGTTGCAGAAAGGGCCACCGCCCGAGTAATACTGGAATGACACATAACAAACAAAGTAATTTGAAACTTCTTTAAGAAGGAGCGCTCTTAGAGCCCACAGACTGAGCCCTGGCCCTGAGGCCCTTTCCCAACCCCCCTTACCCTAGCTCTCTGTGTCTCCACCATGGAAACTTCCAGATGGCAATCTCCATGCTATAGGTCTGGAGAAAGCTGATAGGAGGCCTCAAATAGAGGAAGATACTTCAGTCTCATTTCTGGCCCCCAAACTGACATCTTCCCAGGTCACACACAAAGATGCATTCTTGTCCTTTGGTCTCCATTCCTAGAACAATAGAATGATAATAAAATTGCAAAATTTACCTGAGGCCCGCTAGGTGCCAGACACTATTCAAAGTGCTGTAGAAATAGTGACTCTTTGAATGCTCACAACTGCCTGTGGGAGTTACTTTTATTATTCCCATCTAACAGTTGAGGAAACTGAGGCACAGACATGTTAGTAACTTAGCCATGATAGGTCTCTGTGGCTTCCCTGAACTCCTTTCCATTCAGCTCCATCTTTTTGGGAAACAGTTGCTTCCAGAACACACCCAGTGCCTTAAGAATACCAAGTGACACAGAGAAAGCAACCACCTTATAAATACATACACTCAATTGCCATTACTGAAGAGAAACCTTAACTTCCTGGTGTTTTCCAAACTACTTTCCTACATTCAGGTTTCTCAACAGGTTCTTACTTTACTACCAGTGGCCCATAATGGTGATTTTCTTTTTCACTCAGGAGAAAGGAACATTTGTCCCAGGATGACTTGGTATCTCCTTGGAAGACCAAAACCGATAAAACTGTGAAAATGGGATAGTTCCTAACTACCAAATCCGTGGTGGGCCAGGCTGTGTGTGGCACGTGGGGACAGGAAGAGAGGGCAACCCCTGACTTTCACTACAGATCCCGACCACAGAGGATATCAGACTGAATATTAGAAACCAGGCCACTAGATCCAGACTTCATCTCTTTCTTTTTAACTTTTTGTTTTGAAGTAGTTAGAGATTCCCAGGAAGCTGTGAGGCTAGTAGAGAGATGTCTTATGGACCATTTCTCCAGCTTCTCCTGCAAAGGTGACATCTCACATAGATACAGAACAAGGAGAAAGACAGACATTGGTACAGTGGTGTCACACATTAGGCTATTTTGTCACATGTGTGTGTTTGTGTGACCAGCACCGTAGTCAGGATCCAGAACTCCTTCCTCATGACAAAGGTCTCCCTCCTTCTCCTCCTGTTCCTCCTCCTCGTTCCTATCCCCTGGCCACCATGAATCTATTCTCCACCTCTTTCATTTTGTCATTTCCAAAATGGTATGTAACTAGAAGCGTAGACTATTTACCTTTCATGTAATTGTTGGTATGTTAGGGGCTCAGTTGGCCTTTTCATTTTTTGTTTTCTGTTTGTTTCCTTTTGTTTTCTTCTGTTTTTGTTTTTCTGTCTTACTGTTGGCCACCTAAACATTTTTCAGAATTCCATTTTGATTTTTCTATACTGTTTCCAAGTGCATCTCTTTGCATAGATGGTTTAGTGGTTGGCTAAAGTATTATGTTATGTAGACGTAATTTGTAACAGTCCACTGATGCCAGTATTTTACCAGTTTGAGTCAAGCCCTGAAACCCTTCCTCCTTTTCAGTTCCTATTACTCTCCTTTGTTTATGATATAATTTCCTTAAGTATTTCCTTTTCATGCATTTGGAACCAATTGAACACTGTTATAATTTTTGTTTCAACCAAACAATTTAGAAAATTCAAGAAGTCTATGGTATTCATCTTTTTTATATTCTTCCCATTGTTCTTTTTCCCTCCCAGAAATTTCTTTCTGTTCAAGAATTTTCTTTAGCTCTTTTAGAGTATGACTGTAGGCCACAGATTCTCTTAATTTTCCTCATCTTAAAATATGTCTCTTTACTCATGAAGGATATTTTCACCAGATACAAGACTCTGGGTCAACAATTCTTTTCTTTTAGCACTTGGAAAATGTGGTGCCATTTCCTTTTGGCCTTGGTGTTTTTTTGTTTTTTTGTTTTTTTTTAACAATTTTCTTTTGTAAAGATTTTATTTATTTGAGAGAGAGAAAGTGCACAGGTCAGAGGGAGAAGTAGACTCCCCACTGAGCAGGGAGCCCAATGCGGAACTTGATCCTGGGACTTCAGGATCATGACCTGAGCTGAAGGCAGACCCTTAACAAGTGAGTCACCTGGGTGCCCAGCCTCAGTGGTTTTTGATGAGAAATTTATTGTCACTAGAATTGTTTTCCCCCTCAAGGTAAGGTATTGTTTTCCTCTGACTGCTTCCAAGGACTTTTTTGTGGGGACGCCTGGGTGGCTCAGTTGGTTAAGCGTCTAACTCTTGATTTCAGCTCAGGTCATGATCTAAGGCTCTGTGCTCAATGGGGAGTCGGCTTGAGATTCTCTCTCTCCCTGACCCTTTGCCCCTCCCCACCACACATGCTTTCTCTTTCTCTCTAAAATAAAGAAATAGGTCTTTAGAAAAAATGATTTTTTTTTTGGTCTTTCGTTTTTAGACATTTGACTATGATAGGTCTTGGTATGGTTTTCTCTGTGTTTATCCTGTTTAGGTTCCATTCAGCTTCTCAGATCTATAAATTTATGTCTTTTGCTGAATTTTGGAAATTTCCAGCCATATTTCTCCTCATGCTTTTTCAGCCCTTTTCCTCTCCTTTGGGGACTCCAGTGACATGAATATTAGATCTTATAGGATAGATCTACAGGTCGCTGAGGCTCCATTCATTTTTTTTTTTTTCATTCTATTTTCTTTCTTATTTAGACTGGGGAGTTTCTGTTGTTTTACGCTCAATTTTATTTATCCTTTCCTTTGCCCTTTCCCATTCTGTTGTCAAGCCCATCCATTAAGTATTTAAAATTTTGGTAGTCATCTATATTTTAGTCCTAAAATTTCCATTTAGAGAATTTACATCTTTGCATCTTCTATTTCTTGGTTGAGATTTTTCTTTTTTGTAAGTGGGTTTGTAATTGCTCATTAGAGCATTTCTATGATGGTTGCTTTAAGTTCCTTGTCATACAATTCTAACATTTGTATTGTCTTGGTGTTGGTGTGTGTTGAATGTCTTTTCTCACTTTTTGTCATTTTCCTGCCTCTTGGAGTGGTAAGTGATTTTTGTTTGTATCTTGAACCTGCATATTGTATTACAAGACTCTGCCTTTTATTTAAATATTTTTTAGCAGTTTTCACTGACACTGCATGGGTCAAGGTGAGGTAGAACTCTGCCCTACTGGATGGTGGTGAAAACTGTGGTTTCCCATCCACCTTCCTCTGACTCTAGGGGAGGGAGAGGTGCCATCTCATTACCACTGAGTGAGAGTAGAAGTTCAGGGTCCCCATGTGGTCTCCAGTGGCCCTAAGGAGAGAGCTGTAACTGGTGGGTAGGATTGAAATTTCCAGATCCCTAAGTCTTCTTTGATGCCAACCTAGTGGGCAGGAGAAAGAAGGATACCTCATTACAGCAGGCCAGGTAGATCTGGAGGCTCCCTGTTCCACCTGTGCCAATGGAATGGCAGTGTGACAACATTTTTTTCCTTGGTGTTTGGATGGGGGTGCAGTGGTTATTGTCTAAAAGTTTTCCATCTTGCTAGGTTTCCCCTTTTCTTGTTCCTTTACCTAGGGAAATATATTTACCTTGCCAATATTTACATTCATATTAAATATTTGTATATAAATATATAAAAGAAATATATTTATATATTTGTTACTAAATATATACATTTTAATATAAATACATATTTATCCCAGGGTTTTCATTTGTTTTTAACAGGTGGAACAGAGAAAGTACATATACTCTGTCTTGGTCTGGAGATCTAATCTTAGAAGAAAAAAACCCTCCATCCCAAAGCACAAAGAGAAGAATTAGTCTTGACCAGTGTCAATGCCCTAGCAGCAGCAGCTCAGTGGACAGACCACCCAGATGGGCGCAGAGACTGCTAACCAGAGAGCTCTCAGCCTTTGACTGATGTCGGTATGATCCATTCAGTATGTTTTCAACTGTTCAGCCATTTTATTCATTAGATTTTGTTTTGCAGAAACAAGCCCGCTCCTAAAAGTGAAGATTCACCGTCATAAGATTTAAAAGAAAAAAAAGTCCTACTGACCCTGAAAACTTTTCTAGAAGCAAAGTTATAGCACTGTAGTTAGAGTGCACACTGTCCTCCAAGAGAATTTGTTTATTTGGTGTATCACTTCTGAAGGTACTGTTTATCAAAACAAAACAAAACAAAAAAACCCAAAAAACCCAAATAGAAACAAGTCCCCTTCCTTCAGACATAATCTCTCCCCTCTACCTTCACTGGGTCATAGGGACTCCTGGGGGCTTCTGTATTGTTATAACTTCCTGGAGAAAAGCCAGGCTTTGGGCTCTAATAAATCAACAAAAAGATGTTGTATTGATGGAAGCAAAACATTGACTTTAGCCCTGAAGGTTTGTTAAGGATTCAGTGACCAGTTTCACCAGTAACCAGTAACAATTAGTTACCAAACACCTACAGGCTAAATTAAAAAAGTACAGCATTTCTGCCAGTGTTTTCTTTTCTAAGCCTTCATTCCTTTACTCATTCAACAAATATTTACTGAGCACGTATTTTGTGCCAGGCACTGTTCTAGGTGCTGGAGATACAGCACCAAAGAAAACAAACAGATCTCTGCTTTCATGCTGGCTGGCATTCTACAGGGAAGATCTACGATAAAAGTAACAAGTAAATGAAATACATTGCACATTGGAAGGTGATAAGTGCCCTGGAGGGAAATGAAGCAGGAAAGCCAAGTGGGAAGCGCCTGTAGATCAGGTTGCATTGCAACAGTGTGGTCAGGGAAAGCCTCATGGAGAGAGTGACATTTGGACAAGAACTTGAAGGAGGGACAAGTCAGGTAGGGAGGGAGACATTTGGATTCAGGGCCAAGATGCTCCACGCAGTGGTGACAGCCCTAGATGAGAGTCTGCCCTATCCGTTCAACGCCAAGGAGGCAGAGGAGAAGATTGCACTGGGTCGACTCCTAGTCAGGTCAAGCAAAGACAAGTCTTGCAAGTGGGGTCTTCCTGGGAACCTGCTAGGTGTGGGAATGGGGCCAGGCTGCTGCTGACTTTTGCTGAGGTTGCAGGCTGCTGGTTTTCAAGACTACTATGGAACTAGGGAGTGGGGGGTGAGATCAGATAAGTTACAATACCATAAAGCTCACTGTTCTTACTGAGATTCTGCCCCCCTCCCACCCCAGTAAACACTTGCCCTTTGGTTAATTTTCTGAGTTAAGAAAGTTGATTCTGCTGATTTTGGCCACAGTTCTCATTGTTTTTACAGCAGAGAGGATTTTCAGAGGTCTCCACTCCATCATTCCCTCTGCCATTGCTCTTAAAAGGATACTTGAGGCTGGAAATCGAAATAAACCAGGTTGACTCAGTGGGAATGCACCTAAAGTTTTCAGTGGACATGCAGTTTGGTTGGACTAGGGGCCCTATGCTGCAGGAGAATGGGAAGAAGTCAGGACGGACAGCTTGAAGCTGTTTTCAAGCTGGCATTCAACGTTTTTGAGGAGAAAAGTGAACATGGAGAATAGAATGTTTTAAGATTAATCCACCAGGGAGTCTAGGAGGTGAACAAGAATAGAAGCAAGAAGATTTGTTACTCTAGTGAGAAGGGATTAATTGTGTACTTGGGAGAAGCAATAAAAATAGGTTGGTTTGAGAGCCTTCTGAAGGAAACTTCTGTGGAATGGTCAATGACTGGTTACAGTGAAGGGCTTCAAAGTACATGTGTGTATAGAATTGTTTTCTTGAGCTATTGACAGTGAGATGCTACCCCCTCAAGTTTACTTCCTGCTAGACCGGAAGTTATATAGCTCCCGGGGGAGGGGTCCTTCTGGTTTCCCCCTGTTATATTGCTTGCCCCCCATAACTGACCCTCCCAGTGAAATAGTGGAGTATCTTGAAGTTCATGGCCAGTAATTTCCCCCAGTGGTCGGCTCCCGGGTGGGGAGGCACAACCAGTCTTGACTGTAAACACACGAAATTCTCGAATCATAGGGGCCCCTAATTTTAAAGCAATCAGTAAGTTTGTCATCCATTTGCTTGTGGGGGACACTTTCTTTCTGGGTTATCACTGATAACCAGAACCTCTTTTCTAGGTACACAGGCCCAAAGGTAAAGGTTGGTGTGTTGGGGGGATCTCCTCAGACACGGCAAGTGCTGAGATCCCCCCAGCCCGTGCTGCTCTGTCTTCCAAATGGTGGATCCAGATCCTTCTTTAAGTATCTCCAGACAGTTGGATCTGACAATCAGAGACACATCTCAAGTTCCAGGCTGGATCAGGCCAACGTTAACCTTAAAAGTGGGGAGACTGATTAGGTCAGACACAAAGGTTTTCCAAAGTGTATTCCATTGAATTCTGGTCTCGTGAGTATCTCCTCAGAAAGAGGTCTAATAAGCTAGGGAAATGCTCCATTCTCTATTTCCTGTTATATGAGCCACAGTGCATGTTAGTACATGGAAAGCTCTGAGAAGACTTATAATAAAGAAACTTTCAATCTGTTTAACTCAGTATTTCCTAGTCTTCACTGACTGTAGAACTTGTTTTCCTTTGGACAAACCACTTTGGAGCCAGGCCTTTAGCCAGTGTCCTTTATTCTCTTCCCCTATCTTTCTCTGGTCAGATACAATATGGCAGCCGTTCACATCATTGTTCCGGGGGCTTCAACCAGTGGGGACCCTTGAAAAAATGAGGACTTCAGTTCAGTACATGGAAGCCACTCAGGCAGCCCAGATGGGACAATCCTGCTCTGCCAAATTGTCCCCAGAGATCCTGAAAGCTTAGAGTTTCTCGGAGATTTGGAAGGCTCCAGCTGCTGTCTTATCTCAGAGCTTTCTCCAGGGTCCTTATTGGGATAAATACTAACAGTACTAAATTTGAGCGATTGTGGTCAAGTGCTCAGGACAGTTCCTGACACACAGTGAGCTCTGTATGTGTTTGCAAGTCTTGGTTTGAGAACTTTTCTTTTCTTTTCTTCTTTCTTTTCTCTTCTCTTCTTTTCCCTTTTCTTTTCCCTTTTCTTTTATCTTTTCTTTTCTCTTCTCTTCTCTTCTTTTCTTTTCTTTTCCTTCCCTTTCTTTTTCTTTCCTTGACTGAAGACATTTGTTAATGGCCTTTTTTGTATTCATTATTGTTAAATTATGATTATTATATAATGTTAGCATGGATCTATTCTTTTTTTCTTTCCTTTTTTTTAGTATAAATGGTCAAATAGTCCTGAGTAGTTGTCTGTCTTGCGTGCAAGTGCACACACACACACACACACACACTCCACTCTCTTCCTCTGAATTCACTGATTCCCATTGATCTATGTCTCAGGGCCAGGGGCCCAGTTACAGCCCCCCTGAGGTATTAACTCAAAAGATGAGAGAAAGAGAGAAAAGAGGCTTTCTTTGGGGAAGAGGGATGGGAGGAAGGGGGTGGGGCTTGTAGATATACAGGACCATTGTTCACTGAAGGTCCCCACAGTTTTATAAGAACGACACAGAGTGCTCTGGGCCAGCCATTCCCACTGAGGGGAAGACGAAGCCACTGGGCTCTATAAATCTCTCCGAGAGTGAGGTGTGTGTATCACGTGTTAGAAAACACTGTCGCACATGCGGGGAGGAAAAAGGATGTAAGCAAACGGGAAGGACATTTCCCCCAGAGGTAAATGCTGGCTGGAGGGCGGTGGCTCCCTTCTCCTGAGGGAAGGAAATGGCTAGTTTGGCTGTGCTCTCGGCCGCCCACCCTTCCCCACCTCCCCCTTGCAAGAAGCAGAGAGGACTGCTTTCCCCAGTTCAAGTAGGCACTGGAAATGAGGTAACAGCAAAGGGATGTTTTGCCTGTCACCAGCGAGGGAATATTTCTGAGAAAGTCAGCAGGCTCTGGAGTGCCCAGCCTTCCCTCCCAGACCTCCTTCTCCCAAGAGATGAGAACAGAAGGGCAGCCAAGGAGACCAGGCCAACATTTCCAAACAGAAGAGGTGTGTCCTTGCCCCTCAGGGGGAAAGAACTGGGCATGCCAACATGCCACTTAGGGAACCGTGCCTTGGGGTGATGCAGTGTCGTTTGTGTGTACTCAGGAAGGTGTGTCACTTACCACACTTTAATGACAAATAAAAAGCTCTTCAAAAAATATATGCATCTTCGCCAGATAATGAAAGGTGACAAGGGTGAAACAAACGTCCCCGGCTTGTCCTTCCCCTGGGCAAGAAGAAAGCTTCCGTCAGAACCGCTCTGCCCTGAAAAGTTGTTTCATCTCTGTCACCGCTGCCCTGGGACCACTGAAGCCCGCATTGGAACCTCCGAAGTGAGGCCCCGTCCCCTCGATCCCTGGCCACGTGAGCTTGCAACTCCAGTGGACCCTCGTCACTGTACCACCAAACGGAATGCAAGGTTGGGTCCCCTGTGAGCAGGGGACCTGTGTGTGACATCTCACACACAGAAAAGGGACAGGTTCAATTTAAAATGTGTCACTGTCTCCATGCCCAGACTGGGAGGGACAGCGCTGAGGGGAGGGGCGGGCACCCGGCCAGGGAGGCTCGGGAAATGATATGCTGCCTGCCAGGTAGCAGGCCCTGCTGTTTTCCAGACGCTTGTGGCTCTGGTCTTATTTACAACCCAAACACTGCGGAGCGGGAGGGAGTGCCAAGTCCCCTCCAGAGGGGACTGTGTTGGTGTGTCTGACCATTGTCACAGGTCTCTACCTGCAGAGTGGGGGTGAGGAGGGGCTTGCAGCTGACCTCTAGATTTACTGCTGCACCGGGAGGGCTGGGAAAGCCTTCAAGCCTGACCTCCACCTCCCACTGGCATCTAGGGCCGCCAGGCCCCTCTGGAACTGGCCCCCACGCCACACTGCCACCCCCACCACAGAGCTGACTCCTTCGCAGGCTCGGCCCTGATTTGTGTGTCATTTGGTTTTGTTTGAAGAAACTATCCTCTGCCGCTGTGGGCCTGTTTGCCCCTGGCGGCCGCCAGGCAGCTCCTAGCAGGTGGGACTCCGCAGGCCTCGCCCCTCCTCCAGCGTGGCCCTGGCTCTGGGATGCCGGGCCGGGTCACGACCGCTGCCTCTCAAGTTGGAGTGTGCAGTTTCCATTCGTTCTGGAAAAAGTCCCCACAGGCAACCTGGGCCTGCATGGGCAGCCAAGGCACAGGCCACCAGGAATGCTGGGGCCGGGCTCAGAGCTCGGCTCCTCGGCTGCTCCCGTGCAAGGAGGCATATGGACTCTTTCTTTGTGTCCCGTGGAAGATACCAAAGGCCAGTGTGAGGAGGGGGTCACCCGGCCGGGAGGAACCATCCCATCGCATCTTTCCCGCAGGCTGAGGCCAGGCGGGACAAAGCCCACGGTTTCCCCTCCGGTGGTGGCAGTGCACAGGCCTCCACGCTTGACTCACGAGCTCCAGCCGAGCCATTATCTGGAGACTGAAGGCTTCTGCCTGCTCACCACCGGCCAATTGTCTGAGGCAGGCCCTGGGGCTCCTGCTGCAGGGCCTGCCATGGGAGATCCGCGGGCTTCCCGGACCCCCACCTGCTCCAGGACCCAAGCCGCAGTCGGGATCACTCCTTATAAATAGCGCTCACCTAATCCAAGCGCTGAATTAAATGAGACCTAAAATAGTCACGCGGTGAAGACCTGGTTCGCCGCTCCTGGCAGCCAGCAGCACCCACGTTGCTCAAGGCGGTTCCCCAGTTCCCCACTTTCCAAAGAACCCGCAGCTGTTTTTCTGCTGTGCTGGGTGTGGTCAGTGTGTCTGTGGAGAACAGTGTGACGAATGGCGGCCCCTGTGTGACCGGGCGCTCGGCTCTCTCCGCGGATAGGCTCCAGCCCCGGGAGAACTCATTTGTCTTCGCCCCTGCACCCGCTCCCCGGCCCCCTCCGCCCGGCCCCCGGCCCCCCTCCAGTTGTCTGTCTCTCCGAGCTCACAAGAGTCACCTGCTCTAAGCCCGGCCCCACCCACCACAGCCACAAAGTCCCAACACTCAGGGCTGGTTTTCAGCTCCTGTTGCCCTAGCCTAGGGGACAGCTGCAAATACTCTCCTCACCCGCTGGGGCCCCAGTGGGGCTGCACAGAGGGGGCCGGGCGCTGCCCCCCACGGCCCCCCTCGTGGGGAAGGGTATGGGTTTGGGTTTTCAACAAACATTAAGTATGGGCTAAGTGTCATGGAGAGTCCTTTATGTGCTGGGGTGACAGGAGGAATAACCATGGTTCCTGCCCCTGAGCCATCAGGGTTTTGAACAACAGGGGTAGAGGTTGTCCTGTGCTGTTAG
>CM053611.1:113744664-113758812 GCA_028646535.1 Procyon lotor
GTCGCTTTAAATTCACCTTTTCCAGACGTCCTACCTCCTGAAAGTGGTCGATTTTCTGCTCCTAGAATTGCTGTTCTTATTCTCTTCTCTCTGCTGTTGCGTTTGCCGGCTTTTAGAGTGATTTCCTCCTCTTTAGCTGGACTTCTGATTCCCAGGGCTCTCTGTGCCTCCTACACCTCCGCCATCTTGCCCTCCTCCCCTGGAGATGAGTTTTTGAGGGCGGTGTGGTCAATTAGCCGTGGCCCCAGTCTCTGCCCCTCCTCCCACTGAGAAGTAGACTCTGCCTCTTCTGCCCTTGAATCTGGGATGGGCTGACTTCCTTGACCAATAGGTTGCAGCAGACGAGATGTTCTGGAATGTCCAAGGTTAGATAAGAAGCCTTGCTGCATTTACTTGCTGGCTCTTGAAACCTGGAGGGGTGACGAACAGGTGCTCTGACTGACGGTCCAGCCTTCCAGCCACCCCCACTAAGGCCACAGCCATGGGAATGAAGCTCCCTTGCACTCTCCAGACCAGCCCATCTGCTAGCTGAGTAACACTGAGTGACCTCTGTTGATACCACGAGGAACAGAAGAATCACTCAGCTAAGCCTCACCCAAATTCCCAGTCTACAAAATATTAAGTAAATACTAGAAGGTAAGTCCTACAGGAGGGTAGAAAGACACACCCCTGTGATCAGATTCATGTTAATGGGGGACATCAGGACATAGTGCAGTTTGCTGCTGGGTGTTTCAATCATGTGCTCCTTTCTCTCTCTCTTCTTTTAAAATTTTGTTTGTTTGTTTATTAGAGAGAGAGAGAGAGTACAAGGAAGAGGGGGAGCAGGCAGAGGGAGAAACAGCCTCCCCACTGAGCAGGGAGCCCACTGTGGGGCTCCATCCCGGGACCATGACCTGAGCTGAAGGCAGACGCCCCTGCTCCTTTCTCTTCATCAAGATCAATTATCATCCCCCTCAATACTCCCTAGTTGACCACTCCCTACTCTGCAATAGGCATTCTGCCATTCACGGATTCATTTATGGATTTGTTTGAAATACAATCATCGGATGTATATTCATCACACTAGCAACACTGATTCACCATGCCTCAGGCATCGGATTCAACACTTACATGAATTACCTCATTTAATCCTCACAATAGCCCCTCCTGAGGCACTTAGCACAGCCTGGTTTGCTATCATACTAGCTTTAAAAAACGAAATTTTGGTTCCGCTCAGTTGATAATGCGAGGGAACAGTGTGATCGTGCTGTGAATTCTGTGTTTGATTTTGTCCCCACGCACAAAATGAGGGTGCAGGAGCCTGTGTCCAGCTGCACCTCAAACACCTCCCCGTGACCTGGGTCCACCTCACACGGGAGCCACGCCCCCCACCTCTGGTGTCCCTACTTTCCGCCGGATGCCGCATAGCCCTTTCCTTCCACTGTGAGGGCAACTCACACACGGACATCCACTTCTGCCAGCAAACCCAGGTCTCCGGCAAGGAAGAGTGCCAGACTGATTCGTAGCAATTATGTGCATGTGTGAAACAGTGCTACCATGATCCTTAGGTTTCTACCTTATTTTGTGGCGTCACCGATTAAGTTTTTGGGTGTTGTGCTCCAACCCTCTTTGCCTCATAAGCCTTAAGTTTCTATCTTGCGTTTTTGCAGAGCAGTGATTTTTAAGAACACCTATGTCCCTATTGTGGCACCGCGATCTCCCTCTTAAAGACGAGGAAGGGGAGGTTTAGAAGCCGCTGGCCCGAGATGCTAAGGGTAGCACCAGGAAGTCAAATGTCTGGTTGAGGAACCAAACTCTGCGTGGGCCCCCCTGTCTCTGGGCTCAGGGGCTTGAAGCCCTGCACTGTGTTTCTGGGAAAATGGAGAGAAAAGGCCACTGGGGGGATTGGGGCGGGGGCTTGTGTGCAAGGCTTTGAAACTCCCGACTGCCCTAACGTAGTTCCCTGGCTTCCCTTTCCTCTCCAGCCTCCCTGGGGGCCCTGGCCCCACGCCCACCTGCCTGGGGTCTTTCCTCACCGCCAGCCTGTAACGTTCCCTCTCACCCCCCACCCCCATGCCCGGGGCTCGCTCTATCTCTGCAGCCTGTGGGCACCCATCCGGGCCTCACTGATACTTCTGGAGCCTACCACCCTGAACAGGAGGCTTGGCTGCAACCGGCAGGCAGAAGGAGCCAGCCTCCTGGGGCAGGCGTGCAGCAAGGCTGGGAGGGCCAGCGGCAGCCGGCACGAACACCCACCCGCAGCAAAGCAAACTGCGGCCAGCGGAACCCCGGGCGCAATGGGAGCTCCGCCCCTTACACCTGATCAGGAACCAGAGGGACAGTGGCCTGCACCCTGAGGAGACTGCTGGGAGGCTCGGAAGGTGAAAGCAGGCTCCTTGCCCCTCCCATCTGTCCTGGAGCCTGCTTAGCTGCTTTTCTTTGCCCTCCTTTGCCCGGCTGTCAGAAGTCCACCTAGGTTTCATAGCCGATCCCACACTCCCTCGGTCTCCAGGGAAGCTCCCGACCCCAACCCACTGCAAACTGTAAGGTTCTCTCTCTGTGTGTCTTTAGAACCCAATGCTCTGTGGTTTCCCATGCTCTTTCGGTAATTGATCGTAATGAATCCACTCTGTGATGAGGCTTAAGTCACCACCTGGTGATCTTAGTTACTAACTTCATAGGTACCGGGAGATCCCAGCTTAGGACGAATTGTATTCTCAGGTTAATGGAAAATCAGAATCAGACCACATGTTCCCACAGAAGTTGTATTGCAGCGGAGGCTGGGCCCCTAGGTCATCATATACAAGCCTATTTAACCCATAATGTGGCTGAACCAGACCACAGCAGCATTTGGAGTGCTGGAGGGGTGGGGAAGTCATGCAGGAGGAAAGGGAAAGCAGAAGAGTTGATTTTTCCCAAGCACAAGACCAGCTGTCAGGGAAAAAAAAAAAAAAAAAGAAACCCCCCAAATATTGAAAGGATTGAATGCACATGCTTCCATCTCTCCTTCTGGAACCTTCTCCCATCTGCTGTTTTCTCTTTCCTCACCTGTCATGCTCCCTGTGCTTCATGCCTGCCCTTGGAGCACCCAGCCAGATATTCCTGTCCTCCAGAATTCCTAGAATCGTCTCCCCCAAACCAACCCCATGAGAGTTCTTATTTTGTTTGTACGGATTATCCAAGCAAGACATTAGGAAGTGCACTTCTACAAAGAGGATGGCAGAGAGGTCAATGGCAGAAGAATGGAGTTCCAGCTACTGCAGGCTGGTGACCTTGGATGAGGAATGAACCTCTGTTGACGATGCAATTATAAGGGTGCGGTGAGGAGGAAGGAGAGGACGGGAGTCCTACATGCTTTCCCGGATGGGTGTCTTAAGACCTCAGTGACCGTTTGCTACGAGGCAGTGTAGGATCTAGCACCCAGCCCTACAGGCATCCCTAGTGGAAAATAACCCAAGATTCTCAAATATGTCTGTTTGGACAATTTTTTTTCAGCTTCTATTTCTTCAAATATTACTTCTCTATTTTCTCTTCTGCGTCCATCTAGGACTCCAATTTCATTTATTTGAAACATTTTTACTATTCGCCTATGTTTGTTAAGCTCGAAGTGGCATCTTTTCCTGTGACTGCTTCGTCCTAGATATTTTTACTCATCTCTCTTCCAAGTCATGAAAACTGTCTCCTGCTGTGTATTATCATTGTTTAATCTCTTGGATCCTTATTTTCCATTATTGTGGTTTTTAATTCTGGGAGTGCCATTTGGTTCTTTCTTCGAGATTCTAGTTCTCTGGTGAAATTCTCCATCTTCTCCATTATTCTTTGAACTGTTGATCATACCTATTTAAAACCTATGTCTGTTAAGTTTAGCATCTAGATCATCTGCCTCTGGTTCTATCTTTCCTTCCCCTATCTCTCCCCCCCTCCATTTGTTGCTCTTTCCTGGTTGTCAGGTAATTCGTTAATTGAATGTTGGACATCATGTAGGAAAAATCATGTAGAGTTTGGCTGATGTTACCTTCCTTCAGAAAATATTTACTTTCTTTTTTTCAAGAGATTTTATTTATTCGTTTGAGAGAGAGACAGATAATGACAGAGATAGCAAGGGAGAGCACAAGCGAGGAGAGGGAGAAGCAGGCTCTTCTGCTGAGCAGGGAGAAGGGAGCCCGATGTGGGGCTCGATCCTAGGACACTGGGATCATGACCTGAGCCAAAGACAGATGCTTAACCAACTGAGCCACCCAGATGCCCCAGGATTTACTTTTCTTCTGAGAGGCTGTCAGTTTGCTGATCTCCTTGAGATTATTTCAGGTTTTCTCTTACTCTTACGGGCTAGCTCTTCCAAGTCCTCAACTAAATACTTAGGCATTTATCAGTGACCCTCCTTCTTTCTTCATCCTGATCTTGCTCCTGTATCTCTAGCACTGTAAGACTCTGCAGTTAATATTTGACTTTTTCACCTCTTAGAGGCTGATTTCTGCTTAATTTCTCAGTCTCTACATGTGATGGACCCTGTGATGCCCTGGCCAGGTCACCATGCAGGAATGAAAGACTTATTCCTCCAAATACTTAGAGTCTCATCAGGAGGCAACTTAGGTGGCTCAGTTGGTTGAGTGTCTGACTCTTGGTTTTGGCATAGGTCATGATCTGATGGGTTATGGGATTGAGCCCCGCATTGGGGGAGGGGGGGACGGCCCTGACTCAGCGGGGAGTCTGCTTGAAGATTCTCTCCCTCTGCCTCTCCTCCCACTCATGCACATGCAGTTTCTCTCTCAAATAAATAAATCTTAAAAGAAAAAAAGAGAAGTCAGCTTCTAATCATCACCTTCCTTGGGGGATTGTCTCTTCTGAAGAAACTGCTTCCCCCCCAGGATCCTCCTCATTCCACGGGTAGCCATACCCTGTTCAACAACTCAGGATAACTCAGAAGTCTTCTTATTCTAGAACTCCCTGTGGGATCAGCAGAGGCTGGACCTGCCTTCTCCTTTTCACAAATGTTGATCCTAAATACACTCCAGTGGGCCTTGTGCTTACTAATCTCTGTTTTAGGGAACCCAACCTGCAATGTTGGGCCTGTCCATAAGCACAACTTAGAAGCCAACAAATGCCTCCAAGGGAAATTGTATACAGAATATTAGGTACATATCAATGCATTTCCTGTATCTTCAGGCTCTTGGCCCCTTTGGGGCCCTGGTTGCCTTGGTTGCTCTCCAGTGCTTTCCAACAGTTAGCCTTTGTACTTTATCCAGCTTTAGAGTTGTTCTCAGTGGGGGATTAATCTGATATCATCCATTCCATCATAGCTGGAAGCAGATCATGCTTTCTGTTTTAATGCTCAGAGGCCAGAAGGAGTGATGAGGGAAACTGTTGCAGTGGACCTAATTCTGCTCAACAATGAACAGTTGTTTGGAGATGTAGAAATGATGAGAACATGAAGAGGAAATGACCTGGATGTGTCTGACTATGCAGAGCTCCCCAGAAGGGGTGTAAAGAGCCCAGCCAGATCTATGCCCTGGACTTTAGAAATATAGATTTCAATTTCCTAAGGAAAATATATAGACTCCTAGGGCCATTTAAGTAAAAGTGAAAAATTAGCAAAAGACTCTCAGAGTAAAAGTGAAATTTTGTTATCAAAAGTGAATTTTCCTCTCATGACGAATTATTTTAAAGACAGAGAAGCAAATCTAAAAAATAGACTGATAACGCTGGTATGCCTTTTGGTATATCTTTTTGGAGTATAGATAACAAAGAATGACTATAGATAGATAAGTTACTAGTTCGGACAACAACAATAACAACAAGAGAAGGATCTGAAGGAGAGGCTGAAGGGCTGGGAGAAACCTAACAAGATAAGATTCAACACAGACAATGAATTTACTCAGGTCCTGAGAACCCAACTTCATAAGGGCAGGGTGATAAAAATCAGGCTTAGTAAGTGTTGATGTGAAAACCACCAACCAGTAAAGCACTCAAGTTTATTTGAAACACAGTATGAATTAATAGGATGAACTTGTCATCAGAAATAATCTTCAGTCATATTAAGAGAAGTATAAAGTCTCAGATGGGTTCTGGGCTGTAGGCTGATGGCCACAGTCTGGGGAGGACATTAACCAATGGGGTGTGTTCCGAGAAGCACCAACAGGGAGGTGGAGGGAGTGAATCACATCAAGTACTTCTGAAGACACGAGAAGAAGTAGGTGTGTGGCCGGAGTTGTCTTCAAGGACGTCTTGGGCTTTTGGGTTGTTTTTCCCTTCACATCGTAAAAGATTGTGGGGAGATGGAATTAGATTTAAATGTAGCAAACAATTTTAAATGAGCAGAACTGTTGGAAAGCAGAATGGGTTTCCTTTAAAGATGGTGGTGTCTCCTCAGGAGGAGCTGGACATTGAAGGTCAGTGGTTGGTTGAAAGGTCGAGGAGGTAAGGGAATGTTTTGGTTGACCCATATTGATCAAGACGTTTGAGTAAATATTAAAGTTTGCGAGATTAAGAATCAAACGTCTAGGGCACCCGGGTGGTTCAGTTGGTTAAGCGTCTGCCTTCTGCTCAGGTCATGATCGTGGAGTCCCTGGATCCAGCCTCGCCTCCGGCTCCCAGCTCAGCAGGGAGTCTGCTTCTCCCTCTGATCCTCCCCATCTTGTGCTTTCTCTCCCTCTCTCTCTCAAATAACAAATAAAATGTTAAAAAAAAAAGTACCAAATATCTGGATTTTGTTGAAGAATCAGAAGATCTGCCAAGGCTGGGCCCTTTTTTTCTGCATGACAGCCAACCAACTGGAGCTAATTTTTTCCTCCGCTTTGGGGAACTGTATTCCCAGTTCCCCAAAGCCTTTCCCACTCATGCATGTGCTGGGCCAGGAGATTTAACTCAGTTCCATCACCTCCTTGGCCACTATCAGCCCTGGAGTTTAAAACCCCCATTGGAGAGGAAACTCAACTGTAAGACAAGGGCAGAACGACCCCACAGCCTTGCCACACCCCCTTCTGGTGGGAATGCCCCCCCAGTACCCCTGCAAGATGGCTGTTTTGTACGGTGCTTCTCCATGTTGGACTGAGCGATTTGGGCCGGCAGCTGATCTCAGGGCTGTCTGTTCCCAGGGGCGGGGGTGGGGAGGGCAGCAACATGTAATTGGGCCTGGCATTGAAAAAATGTGCTGAACCAATCAAATGTTTTCTCTCAGCTTCTAAGACTAAGAAATATGGTGTGAACCAGCAAGTTTGCAATGGTTTCAATGCTAAGGAGAGTCTGGAAAAGTCCTAAAGGACCACGGGCAAGTTGGAAGTGTGAGGCAATTAAAAAGTTCACTTTTATAGGGCCCGGAGGGAGCGTGTGAACAGAGAGGCAAAGACAGACCTTGAGAGGGAAAGCCCGTGGCACAAGAGAGATGAATCAAGTCGCTGGACCCCAGAGCTGTCTTGGATCCTTAGAGTTTTTCAGCTTTGTGTGTTTTCTTACAATTTCTCTTGCCCTCGTACTCAA
Organism: Procyon lotor; assembly: GCA_028646535.1. Classification (NCBI taxonomy): domain Eukaryota; kingdom Metazoa; phylum Chordata; class Mammalia; order Carnivora; family Procyonidae; genus Procyon; species Procyon lotor. The sequence goes on from CM053611.1 coordinate 113,752,120, forward strand.
GAGAAGCTAATCAGAGCCACTATTAAGGTCTCTGCTAACCTGAAGGTCTGTGATTCTACAAATTGAATTTAAGCGTAACTCCTTGATATGACCCCCTTAGGCCCCCCACTGTGCACAGGTAGCAGGTGCAGTAGGATTCCATCTCTAAGACTACGTGCCCTGCTTTTGCTTCAGCAACAAAGGCATACGTATAATTGCAAGGCAAAAACGCGCCAGCCTGTGAAGATCTAATTTTATCACATTATCATATTCCCAACAAGGAAAAAAAAAGCGTGTAGGTAAACCTCCTTGCTGTCTTATATACATCTGTCAGCCCTAATCAGACAAACCCCACTTAAGTGATCGAAAACTATTCAGAGGTTGTCATCATTCTTGGGAATCTGCGGAATATTTAACTTGTTGATTAAGTACTTAACATTACAAATGAATGCAAAACTGTCTATCAGTTCTGGTGTGATTATTTTGGAAATGGTGTGAGTTTTGAGATTGCTGTGATAATGAATGACCTTTGTGACATTTAAGACTCACATCAACCTTTTCGGAGGAGTCGCTCTGAGGGCTCCAAGGAGGAAAAAAAGAAAAAAAGGAAGAAAGAAAGATGCAGATTACAACATCCCTGAGTCGCTGATTTGTCTTTTCCAGGCAACTGTTGTTGGAGTGACATGACAAAGAACTTCGGGCTGTAGCTGAAGGGAGTGAAGGGAGTTGAAGAAGTGCAAAGAAAATCTGTTCTAGAAGAAAACCGCCAACTCTGATGGGTCTCCCTGGCATCAGCAGAACAATCTGAAATGGGTCTCGGAGTCGTCACAGAGACTGGGGGACACACAGAGACAAAACAGCTGGGTAACTGGCTGAACTTTCCACTTTGCAGCCAAGTACTTTGGCATTTTGGCGTCACGGAGATTAAGACTTGACTGATCTCACTGGAAAATTGTTCCAGCCTTTGCTACACTCTGTTTTTGTAGACACGGGTTGAGCATTCCCGGGGAAAAAATATCCACACCTGCTTAATCATTTCAAAAACAATAGCTACAGGGAACTTATTACGAATCAGTGAAACAAGCAATTGTGTCTCCTCTCCCCATTTTTGCTCGCGTTTCAAAGATTTCCTCTTTTTCAAGGAAAAGGTATCTTGGCAATTTCTAGCAATAAAGACAAATTAACAAGAAACTGTCAGACAGAGACCACGAGTTTTATTGCCTACCTTTAAAATGTATTTTTAAGGCATATACAGTGGAATACAGTAAAATTAGCTCCTTGTGTTGTGTGAGCTTGGGTAAAAGCATAGCATTATACACCCATCACCACGATTTTTGGGGAACAGCACTATCAGTCCCCAGGTTCCCTCCATTCTCACCCTGGCAAACTACTGCTCTGTCCTCCCTCTCTCTCTGAATGTGATATGAATGGAATCCTATAATGTATAGTCTTTTTGTTTATTAATTATTGATGTATTAACTTTTGCCAAAGTTTTCACGGATACAGTGGTCCATGTAGAGAGTAAAGAAAATCTGCAAAAAATGTTCTGGTTCCATGAGATCTTAAAAGATAAGAAGGAGGGAGTGTGGGGACGTTGCCGGGCTCCTCTGCAAAATCCCTTTCATCTGTGCAGAGATGAGGCAATGAGAACTGATCCTGAAGATCAAGGCATCCAAACTTAGCCTCTGCAACACTCTGAGGAAGAAGCCATGTGCTTAGCGCTTGGCCACCTTTAACCAGCCCCGGGATCTGACCCAGGGCTGGGTAATTAACACAAGTAATTAGCTCCTGTTTGGTTATGAGAGTGGTTGTGGTGTATGCAGCATCAGGCTTGTGGCGAAAAGTGCAAATTAACTCGGCGTCCCGCTCCGTAGTGGCCACCTTTATTATGCTTTATCAACATAGCCGCTGGATTAGCCCTCCATTCAGTTTGCTTTCCCTCATTACGATAATTGCCTTCTGAACAATGGCACGTGTCAGCTTGATCCTCCTTACTGGGGGAACATGATTTGTTTGTACAAGTAAACCTGCTGGCAGGAGGGGCAGCTGGCTAGGCTAATATTTGGTTCTTAGGATTGATATTAAGTTTTAAGAAATCAAGTTAGATTTGCTCTACTAGAGATTCTTGGAAGGCTCATTATAGGTCAGACCCTGTGCTGGATGCAGTCACACAAATAAGATTACCTCCACTTTTCAGATGAGGAAATCTATGTCCTAGGAACTCCCATCAGCTTCTCTGCCCGCCTTTCCCCCCCCCGCCCCCAGACTCTCCCCCATGTTTGTGGATTACATTTGTTTTGTCCTTCAGGATCTTTATAGATTCTACAAAATGGCCACCATAGTGGCCAGCTTCTAGAAAATGGCTGCTACCATGTTGAGCTTCTACCAAAAGCCAATGATACCTCCACAAGGGTCACACATTATGTTTTGTCTACATACTTGGAAACTTTCTGAGAGTTTTATGGCAACTTTATGAAGTAGACTGATGGCATGGAAATCAATTCACTTGAGTTCCTTGGAGCTTCTTTAAAATGGCCGCTCCTCTAGCCTCTCCATTGGCATCTGCAACTATTGTTTACAAGGAGATTTAAGAAAGACTTTTGAACCATTGGCCATCCTAACAAAGAGGGGAGTAGCCTCAACTCAGACTCTTTAGGGGAGACTAACTCATAACTCCTAGCAGTGAGTGGGCTCAGTACTGTGCAGCTGCCTAGAAGAAGGTCTCCTGCAGCCTGAGGGGGGTCTGAAAACCTCATTAGTCCCATTGCAAATGGCTATTTATGGAGGACTGTGTGTGTCTGTGTGTGCGTGCGTGTGTGTGTCCCATGCAGGAAGTCAGAGGGAGGGAAAAATACAAGAAAAAAGGGAAGATACAGTCTGATTTGTTCCTCCAGGGAGTTATCTGGAAAGAAAAACCAGTTATCTCAAATGACTTGGTGACCTAGGTCCTTAAGATGTACACATTTTCACAGTCATAGCTTTGTAGGAGTGGTGGAAGCAATGGCAAGAGATAGAAAAACAAAACAAAACAAAACCAGACTCTGGAGTCAGGTAAATGTTGGCCTTGTTTCCATCTTTCACTTACTCTCTGTGTGACTTTGAGCAAGCTCCTTAAATTCTGCGAGCCTCAGTTTCCCCATGAACTGGGATATTATCTTCCCTGAACTGGAAGATAATATTACTGCCCTCGTAGGGTTATTGTAATAAATAAGATTATGCGGGTAAAGCTAATCGACTGAAGACTATTTGACTTCAAAACCCATGCTCTTAGGCATTAGACAGATACATGCACTTTTGTTTCTGCATGAGAGGTAGATGACTGTGTTTGTGCATATATTTCTATTACAGAGCTGGACCGAGAAAGAAATCTGTTCAGGGTTTTTTTCAATTCTGAGGGTCTTAGGATAGAGCCAACAGGTGGAAGGTGGGCATTTAAGGCTTTTAACACCTGCTAATCAGTATTTGGAGTACACAGGGGCATTAATTGGGGTACCACCTGCTAGGGCTGAAAGGTGATTTGTTACAGCATCGTGATTAAGCAGTTCCCCCAAAATTCCTGTGGCAAGTGGGGAGCGTACAGTTATCTGGACTGAGTATAGAAGACTGATTAGGAAGGGATTAGGTGCCCTAGTACCAGCCAGCTATTATCTAGTGGGATTATTTATGGCTAGTCAAGTAAAAATGACAACCCAGAGAACCATCCTTTATGTGGATTTTCAGGGGTAATATAGTGTCACCAGATGCTGTTTGGGTACCTCACGTCCCACTGGGACATTGCAGTAAAGCAATAGAGGAACAAACAACAACAAACCTCCCATAACCACCCCCCCCCCACGGAAAGCAAAAACAAGCAAAGAAAAACACAACCCTACCATGGTGAGCGTTCAATGGTTGTTTACAAGAAAACTGCCAGATGCTCATTTAAGAAATAATATTAAAAATGATCCAAATACAAAAAAGTTTGTCCTCCGAATATGTTTATTGTAGAAATATGGGAAAATGTGGTTAAGTAAAGAAAAGGAAAAGAGTTACCTATAAGCTTCCTTTCTCTCTCCTTCAAGATAACCATTGTCAACATGTTGGTGGGCATCAGTTTAGGATCTTTTAGCTACACACACACACACACACCCACACACCCCACATGTATAGCATGTATAGACATATGCATATATTTGTTTGTAGAAATGGGATTGCTCTACACACTCAGTTTTGTAAAGTGAATTCTTCACATACTATCTCATAAACATTTTCCAAGTTATGAAATCTTTGAGGTACCGTATCTTTTTATAGGGGGAGGTGGCTCCAACATCCAACATTTGGGGTATCCCTCGAAAGAGCAGCCCTCTGAAAAGGCCTGGCCGCTGGGATTACTCTTTGGGTGTATTGTGAATTCAGGGAGCGTGAGTGGGCCTTGGGAGCCCCACGTGCAAGAAATCAGCTTTCAGAGGCTCTAAATCAGAACCAGTTATTGTGGCTTCTTCATAAAAGTGAACTGGAATAACAAATGCTGCCTGACATCTCAGCCAGCAGGGACCCTTTGCTGTGTGTGTACATTTGCAATCCAAATAAGGCATCAAAACCTAAGAAGAGAATGGGTGACAGAGCCTGCGAGGCGGGGAAATGCTTCCTTGTCACTTCCTTGGCAAGGGAACTGATCTTTCCACTACCTTCTTACCTCCATCATACCATGAACCTGCAGCATATTTCCCTCTGTGGGCTGTTGGCAGCCAGACCTCCAGCCTGTGGATAAAAGCCATGAGCTCATTTCACCCACAACCTCTCTCTTCCCCTCTTCATAAGAGCTTTCGCACCGGCTCCTATCAGTGAGCCTTGGTGTCTTGATTCTGACACGAACTAACTCTTGAGGCTTCAGAGAAAACGGTTTTGATGTCATTTCAAAATGATACAATGGAATTAACTAGAATTTGTTAATGCAGAAGCAAGAGGTTTCAGAAGTTGTTACTAGCAAGCAAGGATAGCCTATTGCTGAGATGTGGGGTATTGGGCTGTTTTCTGGTCTTCTAGCCTCCTGGGGGGCTGGGAGGCTGCTCCCTTCCAGCCTGCCGCTCAGCCTCCTGATCTCGGGCACTGTCTCCTTTGTGCACTCGAAGTCCCCTTGGCAGGGAGTAGTACTTGTCAGAATCAGCTGGGGCCTAAGTGGGAAGAGTGTGTTGGGGAGTTTCCTGTACTCACATCATAGGAAGGACAGTGGTGCGGGTGGGCCTCAGGGGGCCTCGGATGCCAGGGACCGTGTGCCCACTGCCTCTTGTTTCTGCTGCTTTCTGAAGGCCTATTTCCTTCTCTCTGCTAGAACATTTCTGTGGCTTCCACCAGCGAAGGCTCTGGGTGCTGGGGCGGGGCTGGGGGGGCCCCCCCCAGCTAACCTGATGTGGCTGGTGTGTCCCTGGTAAGTGTGGCTGGTGCGTCCCTGGTAAGTAGTACGTCCCTGGTAAGTGGCAGCCCCCTGCAACCTCATGGATGGAATGCAGGGGAGGTTTATCTAAAAGTGGGGAGTGTGTTTCTCAGAAGTGGGCAGATAAAAAAAAAAAGATATAATTGGCTCTTCCCATCCAGCTTTGTTTTTCAGTTCCTTAAGGCATACGTCATCTTCACACGGGTCCGTCCTTGGTCCTCCTTGTCCTCTGCCCACCTCTGTCCGTGCGCTGTTGTTTACACTAGTTCCCAGGCACAAAATGCCTCCTCCCCTCTTTATTTATCCAAATCCTGCCCATTACCTGAAGGCTGAATCTCATCAGGAAGTTCTCCCCGACCTGTCCCAGCCTGTCTGAATCTCCTTTCCCCAAACTTGGAACGATAAACTCCTCGCGTCCTCTGTCGGCTCCTGCTTTCTAAGTTGAGTCTTATCTCTGCTGCCCTCTCGCTGCCCTTCCCCGGGACAGCCGACTCCTCGTTCTGTTTCTGCCTTCTCGTTTCCCACGGATGACTTTCAACCGTTTCTCTCTGGCTTCTTTCTCTTTCTCTTTCCCAAAATGCTTTTTTTTGCTAGACCCACCCGTGGCTTCTGCACTGTCCACTGGCCACTTTTTAGTTTTTATCTTACTTAGCCTTTCAGAAGTATTGGGCCCAGCTGGCCACTTTGTCACCCTTAAATCCGCTCTCCTCTTGGACCTCATGACACCAAGCTCTGCTTGTTATTGTCCACTTGAATACTCCTACTCTGACCCAGAAGTCTTCTCTCGTCTTCTGGGGCACCTAGGTGGCTCAGTTAAGCATCCAGCTCTTGATTTGGGCTCAGGCCATGACCTCAGGGTCATGAAATGGAGCCCCACGTCAGGCTCCACGATCAGTGCAGAGTCTACTGGAGATTGTCTTGCTCCCTCTGCCCCTCCCCCCACTCATGCACTCTTTCTCTCAAATAAATAAATTTTAAAAATCTTAAAAAACGTGTATGTATATATACATTTGTATATATATTCCTTCTCTTTCATCTGGCCAAGGCTTCTTTCATCTGCCTTCTTTCTGTTTATAGCCTCTCCCCACATAATCTTATCCAGTTCTATGGTTTTAAATACCAGTTGCCTGCCATTGGCTGCCACATTTATATCCCCCAAGCTCTTTTCTTTCTTTTTCTTTCTTTCTTTCTTTCTTTCTTTCTTTCTTTCTTTCTTTCTTTCTTTCTTTCTTTCTTTCTTTCTTTCTTTCTTTCTTTCTTTCTTTCTTTCTTTCTTTCTTCCTTCCTTCCTTCCTTCCTTC
>CM053611.1:113758912-113770375 GCA_028646535.1 Procyon lotor
GGACTCTGGGATCATGACCTGAGCCAAAGGCAGACACTTAATGACTGAGCCACCCAGGCGCGCCCCCCTCACCCCCCAGCTCTTTTCTACTCCAGACATATACATCCTACTGTCCATTTGACATCTCTGCTTGTATGTCCCATAGACATCTCAAAGTTAAAGGGTCCAAAAGTGAATTTCCCCCAGAAACGTGGTTTTTCTCTAGAGCTCCCCATCTGAGTAAATAGCCCCAGTTGTTTTAACCAGGGTAAACCCTGACACTTTCCACTCCCACACTACCCACATCCATCACCAAAGGACAGTTCTGAAACATTTAAGTTCATCCATTTCTGTCCATCCCCTGTTGCTGCCTCATTGTACACTATTATGTCCTCTCACCTAGAATAGCCCCTGAACTTACCTGCTTCCTTTTAGGTCACCCTGCTGTACCATTGCCCACCTAGCAGCTGGCCATCTTTCCACACCATTCTTCTGTTCTCATACTTCAATGGTGAGTTATTGTTACTTTGAAGCAATCCAAATTCCGAACTCTGTCCTTTTGAGACCTGATTAGATGGCTGCTTCCTCTCCAGCCTTAACCTTCCCTTCAGCCTCGGGCTGACACTCCCAGGCACTTTGTGTCCCCAAGCTTCCGAGTTCCTATGGTCCCAAGCCCTGGCACACACCTTCCCACAGTTCCCGTCTGGAACTTCTGGTTCCTCACTCTTTGTATCCTTTAAGTCACAGCTTAGGTCACTCCTAATAGAGGCCTTCCTTGACTTACCCAAACTAAATTGTACCATAGACTCTATCATAGTGCTCCTACTTTTCTACATAATGTTCATTGCAATTTTAATTATATGTTACCTGTGTGATTGTTTGTGTCCCACTAAATGGTCTGCTTCATGAGGACAGGGCTCTCTTGTTTGTTACTGTTTCCCCAGGAACAAGATGTATGCTCCATAAGAAGGTTTTGAATGAAGGAATGAACAAATAAAAATAACTAGATTTTAATATCTCCAAAGGACAAAGTGGTTTTCATTCTTTCCACCCTCAGCCAAGAGTTAATAAATACCTATTGGCCTCAATACTGTATGGTGAAAAAAATAACAACAGCAAGAAAGAATCACAGCATTACAAATCTACATGGCAGTATAAAAGTTATGTACTCTAATATAATTAGTCCCAGCAAATAAGGGACAGGATTCTATGCACAGGATTCCTGAATCTGTGACATAGCAATGTGCTTAATAATGTAAGTTTGTTATATTTTGGAATAGCAGACAAATTAGACACACACATCTGGATATTTGGCATTGTATCGAGACCAAAACATCTGGATTATTGGCAGAACACCTCAACTTAACTAGTGTATTTTCGAGCTGTGTAAACAGTCACAGATTACTCTGAAATTATGTTTCTTGGGAGGTGGCCACATGAATAAACGACGGAGGAGATCTTTAGTTCCAGAAAAACGATGGACTAAGAAACTTGAAATCCCAAGAACACACAGAAATGCTGGATACATATATGCTTAAAAATTGCACAGCTGAGATCACAGATAGCTGAACCGAGGAGGAAGCTGAAAGTCTGAGCAGAAAGGGCATAAATTGACCTGGGATTTTGCTTTTGCTCCCAGTAAACCTAGGGGATTGGGTTTTAACACTTATTTGAGGACAGAAGATGAGGACTTGGAATACTGAAAAGTATAAATCAGAATTTCTGAAGAGCTGAACTCTCACTGGAAAGGGAGATTAGAAAAAATCCACCTCTTGGCACAAGGAAAAGACAAGGAAGCTGTCTCAGCTTGAGTCTAGGGAAACAGTCTCCCTAGAGAAAATTAAGTACTAGGCTCACCCTTGGGTTTTGGGTCCAAAACATGTCTTGAATCCACTCAGAAAACATGCAAATATCTCGGCAAGTCTCAGGAAACTCCTTGCAGAGAAATAAATATAACAATCTGTCCCAGAGTGGATACCCCTGGAATGCCTGTAATCCTGAATCACCCTGAAGTGACTCTCCAGCAACACAGGCCTCACTGTATTTTCTCAGCAAATAAGCTCCATTAGAGATGAGCTCATGAGTTTAAAAAATTAAAAACATACAATGAAATAATTCACTGTGAGCAACAGTCAGCAGACACAACAAACAGTAAGATTCATGTGTCCCACTAAATGAACTTGAGATAACAGAGAAATAATCACAGAGGGGAAAGTATGCTAAAAATGCTTTAAGACACACACACACAAAAACCGTAGTAGAGGGAATCGAACTCTGGAGGAAAGATCAAGATACTATAAATAAAGATAAGAAGGTTGAAATATAACTAAATAAACTTTTTGGAAATGAGAGATATATTCATTGAATGAAAAACTCATTTTGATGGGTTACACAACACATTAGCACACTACAGGAGAGAATGATTGAACTAAAGGTTAGAGGATTTTACCTAAAATACAGCAGAGATAGACAAAAAATAAGAAAAAGAGGTCAAGATAATTATAACAAGAAAGTCCAATACAAGGGTATTTAGAGTTCCAGAAAGAGATAATAGAGAGAAAAGTTTAGAGGAAAATGGATGATAATTCTGACCTGATTAAAGTCATGAACCCTCAAATGGAAGAATCCTAAGGAATCTCAAGCTGGTAAGTACGTCTAAAAACAAAAATCCACACGTAGATATTTTCTAGTGAAACTATTTGAACACTAAGGAAAAAGAGAAAATCTGCAAATCAAAGAGGGATAAGAGTATAAGGTATAGTAAGTATAAGCATAGTAACAGGGGTTAGAATGACAAGATTTCTTAATACTAACAATAAAGACCAGAAGATGATATAAGAACATCTTTTTAGAATTATAATATTAATCAACACAGGGAAAAAAATAAAGACAGTTCAGTTGACAAATGACGTAGAGAATTTGTCTCTCACAGAACTTTATTAAACGAATTACCAAAAAATGTATCTAAATAAGAAGGAAAAAGATGGAAGAAAGGAGGCTATGAGAAGTAATGTTGAGAAAATAAGTCAGAAAACATGTGGACAGATCTGAACAAATTTTATACTGTGTGTATAAAAGAACACCAATAGTAATGACATATTTGGGGACTATAACAGCAAGAATTGAAACAGTTGATCACAGTCATGAGTAAGACAGGATAGGGACATTAAGAGTTAAGGAATTTTAAGATTTTTTGTTGCTTCTCTGGAAGTTAGCTATCAATCAACTTTAGATCTTGTTAAATCAATATGACAGTTAAAATTTTAAGAGTAAATACCAAAAATAGTAAAATTAGAAGACGTTGAGAGAAAGGAGGATAATGAAAATCTTATTAATCCAAGAGAAGGGAGGCAAAGGGAAAAAGAAACAAAAGCAAATCATGGTAAATAAAAATTATAAAATAACATAATGAAAATAAATCCATGGGGTACCTGGGTGGCTCAGTGGGTTAAAGCCTCTGCCTTCAGCTCAGGTCATGATCTCAGGGTCCTGGGATTGAGCCCCACATCAGGCTCTCTGCTCAGCAGGGAGCCTGCTTCCCTCTCTCTCTCTCTCTGCCTGCCTCTCTGTCTACTTGTGGTCACTCTCTTTGTCAAATAAATAAATAAAATCTTAAAAAGAGAAAAGAAAATAAATCCAAATATATCACTAATCACAACACATTTAAATGGGTTAAATGTGAAAGCCCCTAGGCTTTTTTAAATTTTTCACTTATTTAAGCTCGTCACCTTTATTTTTTAAATCATATCTACTGATGCATAAATTTCATACAACAAATTAACTAATTTTAAAGAATACAATTTGAAGAATTTGAGATGTTGTGCAGCCACCAGAATCACAAAACAAGATTATTCCCTCTAAAATTTCCTGTATGCCTTTTTAGTCAATACACATCTTCTACCCTACCCACCCCTTGTAATTATTGATCTGCTTACAGTAATGTAGCTTGACTTTTCTAGAATTGGATATAAATGGAATCACAGCATGAACTCTTTTTTTTTTCTTTTTTGTCTGCCTTTTTTCACTTAGTACAATGCCCTTTGAGATTCATCCATGTCTTTGTATGTATTGGTAGTTCATTTCTTTTTTATTGTGAGAGGTGTTCCATTTTCTTTATCCATTTACCAGTTGAGAGACAATTGGAATTTTTCCAGTTTTTAGCTATTATGAATAAAGGTGCAGTGAGCATCACAAAAGGTCTTTTTATAAACATAAGTTTTTATTTCAGTTGGGCTAACATCTAAGGAATGATACTGGTGGGTTGCATGGTAAGTTTATGTTAATTTACAATAAGCTGCCAAACTATTTTCTAAGGTGGTCATACCGTTCGGAATTTTCATCAGCAATTGAGAGATCCAACTGTTCCCCATTCTCACCAACACCTGTGTACTCCCATGATAATTTACTACAAGTTTAGTGGCTTAAACAATACAAATTTATTGGCAAAGAAGTCTTGCTAGACTAAAGATTAATGTGTTGGCAAGATGGCATTCTTTTCATGAGGCTGTAGGGGAGGAACTGTTTCTTTGTTCACTGCTCATTTTCTTGCTGGCTATCAACTGATGTACATTCCAGGTTGGCTTCTGGCCCCCTCCCTCCAGTTCAAAGCTATCAGTGGTGGGTAGAGTCTTCGTCACACATCACATTTCTCTAATCCATCTTCCATTATTATATCTCTCTGACCACAAAGGGAAATGTTCTCCCCTTCATGTGATTAGATTGGATCTACCCAGAAAGTCATCACAAACTCCCCCATCTTAACATTTGTACCCTTAGTTGCACCTGCCAAGGCCCATTTGCCATGTACGATAATATATTCACAGGTTCCAGGGATTAGAGCATGAACATCTTTGGGGGCCATTAGTCTGCCTTCCATAGTGAGCTTGGTACTTTCAATTTTAGCCATTCTAGTGGACATGTCATTAGTAGTATCTTACTGTGGTTTTAATTGCTTTTCCCTAGTGACTAATGGTGTTGAATGTTTTTTCATTTGTTTATTTGTCATTTATATATTTTTGTTTGTAAGGCTGCTATTCAATTGTTTCCTTTTTTTTTTTTACTGGATTATCTTTTTGTTAGTGAGTTGTCAGTGTTCTTCACATATTCTGGATATAAAATGTTTTATAAATATTTTTCCTAGTCTCTGGTTCGCCTTTCAGTTTTTTTTTTTTTTAAGATTTTGTTTATTTAACAGAGAGAAACACAGCGAGAAAGGGAACACAAGTAGAGGGAATGGTATCAGGAGAAGCAGGCTTCCGGCTGGGCAGGGAGTCCGATGTGGGGCTCGATCCCAGGACCCTGGGATCATGACCTGAGCCAAAGGCAGCCGCTTAATGACTGAGCCACCCAGGCGCCCCATCAATTTTTTTTTAATACTGTCTTTTGAAAAGTGGAAGTTGATGAAGCCCAATTTTTCAAGTATTTCCTTATAGTTCTGCTTATTGGATCCTACCTAGTCATCTTAGCCTAATCCAGGGTCATAAATATTTGATCTACATTTCATTCTGGAAGCTTTATACCTTTGGGTCTACATTTAGGTCTGTGATTCATTTCAAGTTAATTTTTGTATAAGGTGTAATATAAGGGTCAACTTTCATTTTCTTGAGTATGGATGTCCAATGGTTCCAGCCCAATTTGTTGAAAATCCTGTCTTTTCCTATTGGGTTAACTTTGGTACTGTTTCTTCAATTAATTGGCCATAGATGTGTAGGTTGATTTGGGGAGTCCCTATTCATTGATTGATACATATTGTCTATCCTTCGTCAATACCACATTGTCTTTTTTGATATGCTATATAGTTAGTCTTTAAATCAAGTAGTATAACTCCTCCAACTGCTTCTTCCCTCCTGCCCCCCTGCCCCCTGGTATATTTGACACACAATGTTACATTAATTTCAGGTGTACAATATAGTGATTGGACAAGTTTATGCATCATAGTGTAGCTACCATCTACCACCATACAACGCTGTTACAATATCATTGATTATATCCCTTATGCTGCGCCTTTTATTCCTGTGACAATCGGAAGCCTAAATCTCCCACTCCCCTTCACTCATCTTGCCCATTCCTCCACCCACCTCCCCTCTGGAAATATATTGCACAGTCATAAAAAAGGATGAGATCGTGCTATTTTCAAAACATGGATAAACCTAGAATGTATTATGCTAAACTAAATGAAATAAGTCAGACTGAGAAAGATAAATACCATAATATTTCACTCATATGTAGAATCTTAAAAAAATGAAAAAACAAACAAAAAACAGAATCAAACCTATATATAGAGAACCCATTTGTTCTTTTTCAAAATTGTTACAGCTACTCTAAGTCCTTTGCATCTCTGTATAATTTTTCAAATCAGCTTATACATTTCTACCAAAAAAAAAAAAAAAAAAAAAAAAAGACTTCTGGGATTTTACTAGAATTGCCCTGGATAGCTAAATTCAGAGAGAAGTGTGTGTGTGTGTGTGTGTGTGTTTAAGACAGAGAGAGAGAGAGAGAGAGAGCACAAATAGGGTGAGCAGCAGGCAGAGGGAGAAGCAGGCTCCTCACTGAGCAGGGAGCCTGATGCGGGCCTCAATCCCAGGACCTTGGAATCATGACCCGAGCCAAAGACAGATGCTTAACCGACTGAACTACCCAGGTGCAGTCACAAGAATTCATATTCTCGTGAATTCAGCCACGAGAATTGATATCTTAACAGTAAATCTTCTGATCCATGAACATGATATATCTCACCATTTATTTGGGTCATCTTTAATACTTCTTGGAACGTTTTGTAGCTTTTGGTACATTTGGTACAAATGTACATTTGGTGCATTTCTTTTGAAAATATACGTATTTCATATATTTTGATGCCACTATAAATGTTATTGTTTTTCAATTTCAATTTTCAACTCTATATTTGATATATAGATATATCAATTAGATATATATATCTATATATATCTCTATATATAAATAGATATATTGATAAACTCCTATATTTTGTATGTTGACCTCTAATCTTGACACTTTGCTAAATTATCTGTCAGGTTTTTTTGGGGGTAGATTCTGTAGGTTTTGCTCTAAGATAATCATATTGTCTATACACATTTCATTTTTTTTGTTATTGCTTAATTTCCTTTGCTAGGTACTCCAACTTAATATTGAGCAGATGTAGTAAGAGTGAATATTCTTGTCTTGTTGTTGATTATTAGTGGTAAAGCACTGTCTTTCATCATTAAATGTGATAGTAGTTATAGGTTCATATACACCCTTTATCAGATGAAGTTTGTGTAGCATGAGTACTATTTCATCCTTAAAAATGTGAAACCAGTGAAACCATCTGAGCCTGGAGTTTTCTTTGTGAGAAGGGTTATAATTACAAATTCATTTAAAAACAAACTATTGAAAAAAAACAAAAACAAAAACAAACTATTGTTGGGCTGTTCTGGTTATATGTGTTTTTTAGTGAACTTTGGCAATTTGTGACCTCCAAGAAGTTTGTCTATTTATCTAATATATTGGCATAAAATTGTTCATTATATTTTCTTACTATCCCAATAATGCTACTGGATCTTTAGTGATGGTGCTTCTTTCATTCATAACATTTGGTAATTTGTCTTTTTTCTTTTCCTGATCAGTTTGGCTAAATGTTTACTGGTTTATTGATCTCTTTAAATAATCATCTTTTGGTCATCGATTTTCTTTATTCTTTTAAAATTACCTTTTCATTTCTATTTCATTGATATCTACCCTTAATTTTATTATTTCTTTCCTTTTGCTTACTTTGGGTTTAATTTGCTATTGTTTTTGCTTTCCTCAGGTAGACATTTAGTTAATTGATTTGAGATCTTTCTTATTTTAGACGTTCATTGCAACCAATTTCCTCTAAGCATTGGTTTGGCTGTATCTCATAAATGTTGCTATGCTGCATTTTCTTTTTCATTCAATTCAAAATATTTTTTCCTTAACTTATGGGTAATTTAAAAGTGTGTTTTTAAAATTTTGAATATTTGATCATATTCCAGATATATATGTTATTGATTTGTAGTTGTGTGAAATTAAACTGTGTTGGGGCACCTAGGTGGCTCAGTGGGTTAAGCATCTGCCTTCAGCTCAGGTCATGATTTCAGGATCCTGGGATCGAGCCCCGTATTGGGCTCTCTGCTCAACAGGGAGCCTGCTTCCCCCTCTCTTTCTGCCTGCCTCTCTGCCTACTTGTGATCTCTCTCTCTCTGTCAAATAAATAAATAAAATCTTAAAAAAAAAAGAAATTACACTGTGTTCAGATAATGTACTTTGCATGATTCCATTTCTTCTAAATTTATTGAGACTTGTGTTATAGTCCAGGATTTGGTTTATCTTGGTGAACCAACTGTGTGCCTTTAAAAGAATGTGTAATTCTGCCATTGTTTGTGGAGTATTCTCTAAATGATTGATTAGGTCAAATTGATCAACAGAGTTGTCAATATTCTCGATAATTACTGATTTTCTACTTGTTCTAATAGTTATGAGAAAGGAGTGTCGAAATCTTCAACTATAATTGTGTACTTGTCTATTTTTCCTTTCACTTTTACTGGTTTTTGCTTCATGTATTTGAAGCTCTGAAAAGAGTTCACTCACATTTAGTTTTATTATATCCTGATGGTGAACTGACTTCTTTATCATTATAAAATGTCCCTCTTTACCTCATATAATCTCTAATAATATATCTTTCTCTAAAATTTACTCTGAGAATGACATAGTCATTCCAGCTTACCTTTTTTTTTTTAAAGATTTATTTATTTATTAGAGAGAGAGAGAGAGTAAATGGGAAGAGCAAAGGGAAAGGGACAGAATCTGCAGCAGAGTCCCAACTGAGTGTGGAGCCCAGTGTGGGGCTTGATCTCATGACCCTGACATCACAACCTGAGCCAAACCAAAAAGGAGCACTTAACAGACTCTGCCATCTAGACACCCCCAACTTACTTTTCATTACTATTTGCATTGAGTGTCTTTTCCATTTTTTTAAAATCTGACTTTATACATAAAGTGGATTACTTCTAGAGGATATGGGGTTGGGTCTTGCTTTTTCTTTTTTACCCCAAGATGATAATCTCTGCCTTCTAACTGCATTGTTTACAACACGTACACTCAACGTATTTCATCATGTCATTGGATTTAAATGTATCAACTTATCTTTTTCTGTTTCTTCCATCTTGTCTATGTTTATGTTTCTCTTTTCTCTTTATCTGCTTTCTTTTGGATTAAGTATTTTTAATGATTCCATCTTATCTTCCCTACTGGCTTATTATGTACACCTCTTTGTGTGTGTGTGTGTGTGTGTGTGTGTGTGTGTATTTGATATAGGGTTTACACGGACATTGTTATGTTAAAAACTGTCGATCTTAACATTAAATCACTTCAAGTACAGTGTAGGAACTTTACAACAGTACACTTAGGATTCCATTTTCCATCCTTTATGCTCTCGTTCTATATTGTTCTACACATGTTATAAACTACACAATATATTGTTATTACTTTTATTCTAATCAGTCAATTATCAAAGAAATTTAAACATGAGAAAAATGCCATTTATATTTACTCATTTATTCACAATTATGGCCCATTTCATTTCTTTGTACATCCAAATTGCCATCTGGTATCATTTTCCTTTTGCCTGAAGAAGGTGATTTAATACTTCTTGTAATTCGGGTGTGCTGGCAATGAATTCTCTCCACCTTTATTTGTTTCAGTGAGGATGAATATAATGAAAAATGAGAATGATAAAAGTAAATCCAAATATTTTACTAATTATGCTACATTTAAATATATTTTACCACCAGATACAATATAGAGACTCAGACTGGATTTTTAAAAATCCTGTTCTATGCTGTTTACAAGAAACACACCTAAAACATAATGACACAGAACTGTAGTTCTGTGTCATAGTAAAGACAAATACTAATTAAATTGAGAAGTTATAGTAATAACAGAAAAGATACACTTTAAGGCAAAAAAGCACTATTAAGAATAAAGAGGCTTGGGGCATCTAGGTGATTTAGTGAGTTAAGTGTCTGACTTCAGCTCAGGTCATGATCCCCGAGTCCTGGGATCAAAACCCAAAGTGGGGGCCCCTGGGTGGCTCAGTGGGTTAAAGCCTCTGCCTTCAGCTCGGGTCATGATCTCAGGGTCCTGGGATCGAGCCCCACATCGGGCTCTCTGCTTGGCAGGGAGCCTGCTTCCCCCTCTCTGTCTCTGCCTGCCTCTGCCTACTTGTGATCTCTCTCTCTGTCAAATAAATAAATAAAATATTAAAACAAAACAAAACAAAACAAAAAAAAAAACCCAAAGTGGGCTTCCTGCTCAGCAATGAATCTGCTTATCCCTCTGCCCCTCCTCTCTGCATGTGCTTTTGCTCTTTCTCTTTCTAAAATAAATAAATATAATCTTTTTTTTTAAAAAAAGAATAAAGAGGCTTGTTACATAATGATCAAAGAAAAATTCAACACAAGATGTGACAATTCTGAACTTTTAAGTACCTAATGATTTAGCCCAAAATCATATAAATACAAAATGGACAAAATTATAAAGAAGTTCACAAATCTACAATCTTGGTAGGAAATTTTAACAATCTTTGCCTTGCCTTGATGGATGAAATAGGCAAAGTATGGAAATGATACAGGGATTTGAATAGTATAATGACAAAGCTTATATATCGGCCATCTCTCTATATACATCTATCTATATTTTAATCTGTCTTTATACAGAAAACCTCTCACTCAACAATTAAGAAACATTCATTCATAAATGTAATTTATAAAAACAGACAAAACTTCAAAACCATTAAAGATTTAATATGTTATAACCCATATTCTCTATAAAGAAGGGGAAAAAAGAAATTAAATACCACAAGAAAACACATGAAAACTCACTTTGTTAAATTTTAAAACTCACTTCTAAATAATTAATGGTCAAAGAATTATAATAAAACCTAAAAAATTAATCATATTTGTTGGAGATAGCTAAAAGAGTTTTAAAAAAATAAATCTATACATTTATTTATTTTTTAAATTTATTTTTTAATTAACATATAATGTATTATTTACCCGAGGGTACATGTCTGTGAATCGTCAGGTTTACACATTTCACAGCACTCACCATAGCACATACACTCCCCAATGTCCATAACCCAGTCACCCTATCTCTATCCCCCCTACCTCCCAACCACCCCTAGTTCGTTTCGTGAGTTTAAGAGTCTCTTATGGTTTGTCTCCTTCCCCATCCCATCCTGTTTCATTTCTCTCCCCCACTCCCCCACAACCCACCGCCCTGCCTCTCAAATTCTTCATATCAGAGAGATCATGTGATAATTGTCTTTCTCTGACTGACTTATTTTGCTTAGCATAATACCCTCCAGTTCCATCCATGTCTTTGCAAATGGCAAGATTTCGTTTCTCTTGATGGCTGCATAGTATTCCATTGTATATATATACCACATCTTCTTTATCCATTCATCGGTTG
>CM053611.1:113770875-113786831 GCA_028646535.1 Procyon lotor
CTTTGGTATTGGTTGTGATTTCTCCTCTTTCATTCATGATTTTATTAATCCTTTCTCTTTACTTTTTGATTAAGTCTGGCCAAGGGCTTATCAATTTTATTAATTCTTTCAAAGAACCAGCTCCTAGTTTCGTTGATTTGTTCTACTGTTCTTTTGGTTTCTATTTCATGGATTTCTGCTCTGATCTTTATTATTTCTCTTCTTCTGCTGGGTTTAGATTTTCTTTGCTGTTCTTTCTCCAGCTCCTTTGGGTGTAGCATTAGGTTATGTATTTGAGATGTTTCTTGTTTCTTGAGAAAGGCTTCTATTGCTATATACTTTCCTCTCAGGACTGCCTTTGCTGTGTCCCAAAGATTTTGAACAATTGTGTTTTCATTTTTCCATGAATTTTTTAAATTCTTCTTTAATTTCCTGGTTAACGCATTCATTCTTTAGTAGGATGCTCTTTAGCCTCCATGTATTTGAGTTCTTTCCAACTTTCTTCTTGTGATTGAGTTCTAGTTTCATGGCATTGTGGTCTGAAAATATGCAGGGAATGATCCCAATCTTTTGGTACCAATTGAGACCTGATTTGTGTCCCAGGATGTGACCTATTCTGGAGAATATTCCTTGTGCACTAGAGAAGAATGTGTATTCTGCTGCTTTGGGATGGAATATTCTGAATATATCTGTGATGTCCATCTGGTCCAGTGTGTCATTTAGAACCTTTATTTCTTATTATATTGTTGATCTTTTGCTTAGATAATCTGTCCATTTCAGTGAGGGGGGTATTAAAGTACCCTACTATTATTGTATTATTGTTGATGAGTTTCTTTGACTTTGTTATTAATTGGTTTATATAATTGGCTGCTCCCTTGTTAGGGACATAGATATTTACAATTGTTAGATCTTCTTGTTGGACAGTCCCTTTAAATATGATGTAGTGTCCTTCCTCATCTCTTATTATAGTCATTGGCTGAAAATCTAATTTATCTGATATAAGGATTGCCACCTCAGCTTTCTTTGGATGTCCATTAGCATGGTAAATTGTTTTCCACCCCCTCACTTGAAATCTGGAGGTATCTTTGGATCTAAGATGAGTTTCTTGTAGACAGCATATCAATGGGTCTTGTTTTTTTTATCCATTCTCATACTCTGTGTCTTTTGATTGGGGCATTTAGCCCATTTACCTTCAGAGTAACTATTGACAGATATGAATTAAGTGCCATTGTATTGCCTGTAAGGTGACTGTTAACTGTTTATTGTCTCTGTTCCTTTCTGGTCTATGTTCCTTTTAGGCTCTTTCTTTGATTAGAGGACCCCTTTCAATATTTCCTGTAGGGCTGGTTTGGTGTTTGCAAATTCTTTCAGTTTTTGTTTGTCCTGGAAGGTTTTTATCTCTCCATCTATTTTTAGTGACATCCTTGCTGGATATAGTATTCTCGGCTGCATATTTTTATCATTTAGTGCTCTGAATAAATCATGCCAGTCCTTTCTGGCCTGCCAGGTCTCTGTGGATAGGTCTGTTGCCAATCTAAAATTTTTGCCTTTGTATGTTACAGACTTCTTGTCCTGAGCTGCTTTCAGGATTTTCTCTTTGTCACTAAGACTTGTAAGTTTTATTATTAGATGATGGGGTGTAGACCTATTTTTATTGATTTTGAGGGGGGTTCTCTGTGCCTCCTGGATTTTGATGCTTGCTCCCTTTGCCAGATTAGGGAAATTTTCTACTATAATTTTCTCCAATATACCTTCTGCCCCATCTCTCTTTCTTCTTCGTCTGGGATCCCAATTATTCTAATATTGTTGTGTCTTATGGTATCACTTATCTCTTGAATTCTCCCCTCGTGGTCCAGTAGTTGTTTGTCTCTCTTTTTCTCAGCTTCTTTATTCTCCATCATTTGGTCTTCTATATTGCTAATTCTTTCTTCTGCCTCATTTGTCCTAGCAGTGAGAGCCTCCATTTTTTATTGTACCTCATTAATACCTTTTTAAATTTCAACTTGGCTAGATTTTAGCTCTTTTATTTCTCTAGAAAGGGATTTTATTTCTCCAGAAAGGGATTCGCTAATATCTTCCATGCTTTTTTTGAGCCCAGCTAGCATCTTGATAATTGTCATTTTGAACTCTATTTCTGACATATTACTAATGTCCGCATTGACTAGGTCTCTAGGAATCGGTACTGTCTCTTGTTCTTTTTTTTGTGGCAAGTTTTTCCACCTTGTCATTTTATCGAGATAAGAATAGATGAGTGAGAGAGAAAAATATTCTGGAGTTCCACAGTTTTCAATGATTGATGAACTAAGTCTGGACTGGATAGTCTCGCTGATCTTCTGGGGGAGGGGCTTGTTGTGATTCTCAAATATCTTTGCCCGAGTTGGAATTGCACTGCACTTGCCAGGGGATGGGCCAAGCAATTTGCTCAGGTTCGCTCTCAGGAGTCTTTATTCCCAGGTACGCTTTCCATACCGCCCTGGAGGCTTGGAATGAAAATGGCGGCCTCCTGGTCTTCAGCCTAGAGGAGCCCAGCACTCAGGGCCCCGTTCCTCAGCACGTCCTCAGAGGAAAGTGGTCAATCACTCCCATCTCCCTTGTCTGCTTCTCCACTCTGTGCTCAGCTAGCCCGTGACGGAGCGCCTATATCTCTGGCGCGTGCAGCCCCTTCTTGAGTCTCCAAACCCAGCAAATTCCCGCTGTGTGCTCCCGCACCGCTCCTCCCAGAGGAGGAAGGAGGGGGTCTCTCCAGAGATGCCTCTTGTGGGGTCCCTGCTTGAAGAGCAGTGGCCTGATTGTGCCTCAGATCCCGGTGTAATGTAAGCATGAGCTGATGGTGCACTGCGCAGCTCCTTCTCTGCTGCCAGTTTCTCCACCCTGATTCCTGGGAGCTCTGCTGCACTCAGACACCCCTGGTTCCTCTGTGACTCCGTGGGTCCTGAAACCACACTGTTCCTGTGAGGGCTACACCCCCCACTTAGCCTCTGGAGCAATGTCCTTCAGCAGAGCAGACTAAAAGTTCTGATTTTGTGCTCCATAGCTCTGTGGCTGCCGGGAGCCAGCCCCTCCTCCTGGGGTCTCTCTTCCTGTCGCTTGGATTCACTTTTCCCACACGTCCTACCTTTTGGAAAGTGGTCAATTTTCTACTCCTAGAATTGCTGTTCTTCCTCTCTTCTCTCTCCTGTTGAATTTGCAGGCTTTTAGAATGGTTTGATAACTATCTAGCTGAACTTCTGGGTTCCGGGGCTATCTCAGCCTCCTACACCTCTGCCATCTTGCCCTGAATCAAATCTATACATTTAAATGTAATAAAATGAAGTGATATATTTATTTGGAAAAATAACAACAGATTAAATAGAAAGGATGTATAAGAGAAGAAATAATCAAGGACAGAAATTAATAAAATATAAAGGGAAAATAGAGTTGAAAAGATTACTAAATCGAACAGCTCATTCTTTGAAAAGACTAATAGAATAAGGAAATCTTTAGCAAGGTTTGCTAGAAAAAAAGGAGACAAAGACATACAGTTGACCTTTTAGAAATCTTAAGCAAAATCTACCAACAAAAATATGACAACTGTGGTTAGATTTTCTCAGAAAAATCTAACTTCTAAAAAATTTGCTCAGTAATAGATAGAAAGCCTTTCTAGGTCTATAACCCATAAAGAAAATGAATTTAAAGTTAAGTATCTAGTTATTTCCCGTTCTGTAATAAAAACAAAATCCTTGAATTCTACCAAACACGCTAAGAAACATATACTTTCTATCTTATGGCAATGATTCACAGAATACAGGGGAAAAAGGGAAAGACCTTCCCCCAACTTCTTTTATGAGTTAGTATAATTGTGATAACAAAACTCAAAGAAGAGTAAGATGAAGGAAAATTATTAAACAATTTCATTTATGAATATTGATATAAAATTCTAAATAAAATATTGGCAAAATAAATCCAGCAATACACAAAGTACATTATCACCCAATTCTGAGGTTTTCCTGGAATACAAGAAGGGTAATTTCCCACATTAACAAATCAAAGGACAAAATAATGTAATCATTTGAATAGATGCAGGAAATAAGTTTTATATCATTCAAAACCCATTCCTAATGAAAGTCCTTAGTAAGCCATGAATAGAAGGGAAATTCTTTAATGTAATAACCTACCAAAACCCCACAATTAACATTATATTTACTGGTAAAATACCAAGAATATTCCTTTTTAAATCAGTATCAGGCTAAGGATGTCTACCATCACAACTTCTATTTAATATTAGTCCTGAAGTTATAGTAATAAGAAAAAGAACTGTGATGATTAGAAAAGAGAAAATCCTAACTAGTAATATTCCAAATAAAATATTTATCTGCAGATAAACTATTGCACAAGCTAAGCCACAGGTAAACTTCTGTGAGAATTCAGCAAGGTTGCTAAATGTAAGACCAATGTTCAAAACCTAATAGTTCCATTTATCAGCAACAAATTAGTAAACAGAATTACAGACAATATTCTCTTTCTAGCAACAAAAGATATCAGTGGGATGCAATGTGACAAAAAATGAGATGTCTTTGTAAGAAATCACAAAATTTATCAAAAGACATCAAAAAATCTTTAAATAAGAGAGGAGATACCTTCATGATAGAAAGGCTCAATATTATAAGGTTAATAGTGCTCCTTAATTAACTTATAAATGCAGTTCAATTCCATTCCTGACTGGAGATTACCCAAATTGATTCTAAAGTTATTATGCTATAGTGGGAAAGGCCAAGAGTAGCAAGGGTAGTTTTGTGGAAGACCAACAAGCAGGAGGGGTAGGAGGTTGTTGTAGATACCAAGACTTATAAAGCTATAATGATACAGACACCAGAACTGGTAAGGGATAGAGAAACAGACCAGTGGGGCAGATTATTAATTCAGAAACACATCCCATATTTGGTAACCTGACATTCAAGGGAAAGATGTCATTACCAATCGATGGAGAAGACTTAATGGACAGGGTTAGGCCAATTGGCTGCCTATGGAGAAAAAGAAAAATAAGTTTTTATCTTACTTCAGTCACAGATTACAGACTTGTATGAAAAGCTGTAAAGCTTTTAGAAAAAAAATATAGCTGAATACTTTTATGATGTTGGGGATAGGGAAGCTATTAACACTAAACAAATGACAGGCATGAACATTTTGATTAGATGGTTTGAATCCTGCATCATGAAAGATACAAAGTGAAGAGACAAACCAGAGAGAAAGATTATATCTGTCATCCCTATAAGGTGACAGAGAATTATTCCATGCTATATAAAGAAATCCTGCAAATGAATAAAATTAAGACAAACAAGCTTATAGAAAAATGAGGAAAGGAAAGGATGTGAACAGACAATTCTGGAAAGGAAACTTAAGTGGTCAGTATGGAGATCTCAGCCACAGTAATAATCTGGGAAGTAAAAATTAAGAGTTATCACTTAGGCTCTTCAGAAAGGCAATATTTAGAAGTCTGGTAAGAACTGGCAAGGACGTGGGGAACTGGAGATTCCGATACCCAGCTGGTGGGAGTATGCATTGGCATGACCGAGCCCTGACGGAAGTGAGGTAGATGTATATTTGGAGACGAGCACACCCTCTGACTTGGTAGTTCCCAAAGGAGCCATGAGCAGAATGTGCATTGCAGCCAGGTCCCTGTGGAAGAGTCACTATTTCACCAAGGATCATACCAAGCAGTGGTTAACCTGAAACACTGTGACCTGTCTGAATTCCCAGCCTTGTTTCCCACTCCCCAAAACACATTCCATACCCCCTTTCCTTCCCTAAATGTTCTCCTTAGTACCTACCGCTGCCATGGTATATTTTCCGTATACACTATGTTTTGTATGTACTATAGCATATATTTGACATTTTGATCTTTTCTATTGTCTATCTCATGAAGGTAGGTTGTCTCTGTCTTCCTCCCCACACCCAACCCTATCACCCAGCACCTAAAAATGTGCTTGGTGTATTGTTGGAACCCTATAACTATTTGTGGCAAAAACGAATGGGCGAAGTCTCAAAAAATACAATACTGAATTAAAACATGTAGATGTGAAAGGGTATGGATAGTATTCATGTAAGTTTTAAAGCACATGATGGTACATGGTTTATGGCTACCTAAGGATGTGTAGTTAAAAAAATAAATAAAACATGCATATTAACTAGTAGCTATCTCTGGGGAGAGACTGGGGTGGGGGAAGCCTTGGGGTTGGGTTTTATTCACATCTATAACATTTGGTTTCTTACATTGGTCGACCTGATATAAATTTGGCAAGATGTTAACATCTGTTATCTGTGGTGTTTGAAATATTTTACAATTTAAAAAAATTGCTAGAAAGCAAAGAAGAGAAAGTTGTCAGGGTATCTCATTATATGAAGGCCATTCCTCCATTTCTGATGCCAAGCCTCCTTGGACATATGGAATTTTTCACATTAACTCCCCTCCTTAAAGTTGCTGACGCCACCCTAGGCAGCCATAGACAGGTGTTTCTGGTTCTAATCTTGGAAGATCTAATTCTGCTGTGTTTTATTTAATCAGGACTCTCTATTTGCCTGCAGGGAGAGGGCCTCAGCTACCAGAAATGAACCCTTCCCCAGTCAGCCATAACGTCACTGTCCACTAACCAGGGTTGGGGAGCGGACACAGGCATCTCGGTGATCAGATGATGGGTGCATGCCAGGCGGAACCAACTTCCAGGCTGGAGCAGACGAAGACATTTATTAACACAGATAAGTTTTTATTGAATTAAGAAGGAGCACTTAGAGGGAAGACTCTAGGGAGTAAGAGGATTAAGTCATTTTGAAACATTTTTCTCCTGTCAAGTGAGCAAACGAAACGTCAGCGTGGCCATCCGATTCCGATCCCTCTAGCTGTGTGGAATGGCAGCCTCAGCAGCCTCCAAAGTGAAGGAGAGAGCACTCTTAGTTCCCAGGGAAAACGTCCATGAATAGGAGTTAGGAACGACCTATCTATAGGACATTTCTATGATCAGAATATCCAGAAAGTACGCTACTCTGATAACAAAGGAAGGCAACCCATAAGGTATCATGGTCTTTTTTGTTATTAAAAAATACAATTTTTAATAAAAATTGTTGATGTACTTCCCTTCCTTGATAGGTTGCTCTTAGGGAGAACCCAAAAAATGTCCACCATCTTTGCCACAACCCTGGAGTGGCCATTACTGTCCTCACTGGGTCAACAAGGCTGTGTTGCTCCAGTGAGGTTACATAATGCTGGTCATGGTTCAGGGGTGTGGCCCCAGGTGCCACCACCTTCAACACCTTCACCTCTTTCCACTTCCTCACCACCCCTCCCCCTCAGTCCAA
The DNA here is from genome assembly GCA_028646535.1 of Procyon lotor. Taxonomy (NCBI): domain Eukaryota; kingdom Metazoa; phylum Chordata; class Mammalia; order Carnivora; family Procyonidae; genus Procyon; species Procyon lotor. The sequence goes on from CM053611.1 coordinate 113,778,184, forward strand.
CCCTTCCCAACACACACACATTTGAGACGTTGATGACCAAGTATCTTTGGTTCACTTTCTGAACAAGAAATTGTGTGAGGGATGGTTGAACGTGCTCTGAGCTAAGAATATCCTATACAAACTGCTATCTCAATTGTTACATTTTTCTTTCCCAAGACTTCTAGTTAGTTCTTTCCCCTATCTTTTTGTTTCATAAAATCTTATTAATATCTTGGTTTGCCTTCCTTTATATAACATACTCAAGAACTTAAACATGCTTTTTTCCCTTTATATGTTCAAGAACTTAAACATGTTTTTTTTAAAGATTTTTTATTTGTTTATTTGAGAGAGAGAGAGAGAAAGAGAGCATGCTCTCCTGCTGAGCAGGGGGAGGGGCAGAGGGAGAAGCAGACTACCTGCTGAGCAGGGAGTCTAACTTCAGTCTCAATTCCAGAAGCCAGGATCATGACCTGAGCTGAAGGCAGATGCTTAACTGACTGAGCCACCCAGGCGCCCCAAACATGCTCCTTTAAAATTCATTTTGAGAATGATTCTATTACATGCATTCATAAAGAGTAGGTTTATCTGTTGATTAATTGAATTTGTGGGAACACTGTCTTAGATCTACATCTCTTGTGTCCCTTGGAATTTTGTTTGCAAGACCACCAGGACCGGGAATTATTTCTGATTTCTCTCTGTCCCTCCCATTTTGTGCCTCCCTAGTTTTGTGGTTGCCCCCAGCTGCCCACCTGAGATGGCCCATTTCTCTGACCGGGGTTCCTCTGTTCCTTGGTCTACCTTTACCCAGGTGAAGCCTTTCTCCGCTCCTGTCCCACTGTGAGGCTGAATAATGACACCAGCTGTGTTGTGCCCTTCCCGCCCCCCTCCCTCTGAAGCTGGCCTCAGGAAATGGAAGCTTACAGTCTCAGCTCCCCCCATGATTGAGCTCTTGCTACCTCTGCTTGAAGCCCCACAGATTTGTAACATCAGCACTTACCGCTGTGTTCAGTTTCTACTCCTTGGATGTGTTTATTTTGGTTCTAATTGTGACCTTGTCTTTTTTTAGGTTAAAAAAAAAATTCATCTGTAACTACTCTGCTTGCAGAGCAGGGGGAGATTCAAAGGGTAAACTCACAATATTACTTTGACCTGAAGCCCAAAAGCTGCTATTAACTTTTTTTTTTTTTATTCTTTGAACAGGAATGAATATTTTGTTTAACTATTTTTTGCCTCTTTTTATTTTTTTTTTTTCATCTAAAAGTAGAATGCAGAACATTCTCCACTCCCTGTGGAAAGTCTTGATTTCTGAGGGTATTGGCAAGGTGGTTTGGATTTTTTTTCAGATTTTTATGGTAGCACATTCAGCTATAATGGGTGGAGTCTGGGCCATTCCTGTATTAGGAGGACTAAAAATTGGAGGAAGGGAGGGAGGGGATAAGAGCTGCATTCCATGCCTTATCTTTAGCATTTACAAGAACCATATAAATGTATTCAAAATCCCTAAAGCAGGAAGAGAGTAGTAAAACCCATGTGTTCATAGGAAATTCCGCAGCTATTTGCTCTGCAGTGTGTTCTGGAATGAGAAGAGGTAAATACCCAGAGGGAAGTGTCCTGGGTCCCAGAGAGAAGATGGTGGGGCCCACTGTAGCTCCCCTCAGGGGCCACCACGCCCAGTCAGCCCTCCCATGCTTCCCCTGGGCCTTGTGGATTATGGCTGCAGAGAGTGAGAAGCTTTGTAAGCCAGGATGGGCTGTTGATTGTTGCCAGACTGGGGCTGAGAAGTCATGGGGACTGTCTTCCTACTTGGCTGCTCTCCACCTTCCACAGTAAAATGGACAAAATATCAGAGTCTGCCCATTCAGTGTAGCAGGCAGCATGGTACTGAGGCCAAAATCACAGACCTAGGAATCAGAAGTACCGGGTTAGAGAGGCAGCCCGGCCACTTACCGGCCGTGTGACGGAGACAGGCCCCTCAGTCCTTCCAGATCTCAGGCCCTGGCTAGCGATGACATGGGACTAAGGGAAGCTGGCTCATGTGAAGGCTCTTGTGAGAGGAAGGGAAAGAATGCACAGTAAGCACTTAGCACAGGTAAGTACTATATGCTGTATCATTCTTTTTTGTATTCTTTCTTTCTTTTGTTCTTTCTTATCGATTTTATCTATTTGACACAGAGAGAGAGAGAGAGAGAGAGAGAGAGAGAGAGATAGCGAGCGAGCACAAGCAGACAAGAGTGGCAGGCAGAGAGAGAGAGAGAGAGGGAGAAGCAGGTTCTATGCTGAGCAGGGAGCCCGATGCAGGACTCAGCCCCAGGACCCTGGCATCATGACCTGAGCCGAAGGCAGCTGCTTAACTGACGGAGCCACCCAGGCGCCCCTCTTTTTTTGCATCGTTTCGTCAACTGGGCTCATAAAGGGATCACAGGCAAACTAGAAAACTAACATCCTTACTCCTGGGCCAATTTCTAAGAACAAAGCTGTCCTTCCCCATTTCCACCCCGACCCCAACTGGGACCATCTTCTAAATAAATCTCATATGCTAATTGTGTATCTATGCCTCTTAAGGTTTTATCGGGCCTCGATTTCTACTCCCAGCCTATCTGAAATGTGGCTGTTTTCAAAAAGTCGAAGAATGCATCTTTCCTGGGACTCAAAGGCCTCAGATGGGGAGGAGGCGGGGGGCGGGGGCCTCCGAGGCCTGACTGACCTGGAGTTTCACCCACCCCCAACTCACACCTCACAGGACAAAGTAACCGCCCGAAGGAACCACTAGCAACCACTGGTATCTGTCAGATGTGTGCTACCAAGGCCTCTCAACCCCCTCCCTCCACCCTGGAAGACTTAGGTGGAAAACAGGAAATTGTTTTTCTCTTCACAAATTGCAAAGAGCTGTGTGCCGCTCTTTTCAATATGAACTGTGTTTGTTGAAGAGAATCACAAATTTACCTCTGTCTGCTCTGACCCCCGCTGTAGGGTAAGCATGGGTGGGATTATTTGTGCATGTTTTCAATCGAATCTCATCTATACTTTTTGTACTTCAGGAATGTAAATACAATTAATCTTCAAAATAGGATTAATCTTATTTTAATGTGTTGCATTTCTCCCATTAACTAATTATTATTTCTCAGCATTAATTGTCTACTTTTTTCCCTCACTAAATCAACAAGCCATTTTCCCCAAACATAACATTTTAGAACTCATTTTTCTACAGCTTGCTTGAATTCCCAGAAGGTATCATGAGGGACCCTAGGGTTCCAAGGATGAGGGCAAGTTGGGGGGGGGGGAGTAGCCAGGGGGATGAGGCTACCCTACTTTGTTTTAACCCAGTCAGGCCATTTTATGGAGCACATTGTACTTCTGTGCAAGATTTCACCTGAAGAAAAAATTCTACTGTTCCCAAATTGCTATTCCAATGCATTTCATGTGGGCCCACACCTCACGAATTGTTAATGTACGAGTGTGATTAAAATGGTATAACTATTTTAGTCAACCAGAACTCATACCTGAGGTAAATACTTCTTTCCCTTTGAAGTTACCACATTCAGCTACTATAGACATATCCCTATGATGTTACCATTTCTCAAAAAATTTTTTGGCATGTTTGAAGAATTGATTCCAGGTCTAACTGTATATTTCTTTGGTTATTTTCACTAGAGACAAGATCTCATACACAAAATGGTGGTGAAAAGAATACTTACTTCTTTTTTTTTTTTTTTTTTTTAAGAATACTTACTTCTATTGTGAATACGTCTATTGCCCCAGAGAACAAAGGAGATGTAAAATTTACTTTGCAAAATGTAAGGCACTAAATGAATGTTATGTTTTAATTTTTGTTTATTTTTTAAAAGATTTTATTTATTTATTTGACAGAGAGAGAGATCACAAGTAGGCAGAGAGGCAGACAGGGGGAAGCAGGCTCCCCGCTGAGCAGAGAGCTCGATGGGGGGCTCAATCCCAAGACCCTGAGACCATGACCTGAGCCGAAGGCAGAGCCTTAACCCACCGAGCCACCCAGGCACCCCTGAATGTTACATTTTTAAAAATCTCTGAGGGTGGGCTTAAATTTTTGAAATGGCCCAAATCATTCTGAATTAAAACTATTAAAGAAGATAGATAATCAAGCTAGGTTCTATAGAGTAAGTGGTTCAAAGATAGGAGTAACTATAATACAATGGGGTTAACTTTCTTGGTGGTTTAACCTTGACTCTAAGGGCAATTCCAGAAGGGCAGCTCTCAAGATTAGAATATTTTAGGGCAACACCTTATTGGTGGATATACTTTGCTTGTTACCATCATCCTCTGTCTGGATATGGGGCTTTGGAGATAATGAGTCCCATAAGGAAGTGAATTTCCCTAGTCTCCATCCCCAGAACCTGGCACAGTGGCTGGCAAAAGACAGGTAAGGAATAGATGTTCGTTGAAAATGAAGCTTTCTCAAAGCTAAGTAGATAAATATTTATAGGAATACTGATTCCTAAAAGGTGGACTTTATGAATAGCGAACTAGATCTGAAACCTTGAATTTTCCTCACATCTTTGTTCTTTATCTTGGGTTGTTAGATGGCGCAGAGAAGCTAAGTGACTCATCCATAGTCACACAGCAAGCACATGGCATGGGGAGGACCAAGCTCAACGCTACTGACTCTCAGCCCAGGGCTCTGTGCACCCTACCTTGTTGCCCAGGCTGGCTTCACGGGCTTACCACCTGTGTGTTCACATACAGTCCCCGCTTGGTTTAATGATCTGCTGTTGCTGTCTTGAGATTCTTCATCATTTTTAAAGAAAGGGACCCGAATTTTAATTTTCCACTGGACCCCACAGATTATTCAGGTCTTGCCAATACCTCTGTGGGTATGATTCAAGGATTAGTCATACGGGAGAATTGTGTCTCTTCTGTCTCTTACTGTCTCTAGATCAAAGACAGTAGCTGACAGGAAAGGAGGATCGATCACCCAGGACTCTACTCTTGCTTTTGACTTCCGGTTGGTCTTTCATCCACGGCTTACCTAGTGGCTTGTTTGACGCCAAAACCAGTTCTTCCTGGGTGGCTCCCCGTGCTGGGACACAGCCCGGAGTGATGCTAGCTAAGGCAGCTACAGCCAGCCAACGTCAAGACAGCTGGCTGAAGAGTGAAAAATCCTCTCCTTAAATATAATCACTGGCTGTTTGGTATGTTGCCAAGAGAACTGGGGCCATCGCTTCTGTTTATTTATTCATTTTCCCACTGAACAAATTGATTTTTCATTGAATTGCCTCAAACGCACAGTTTTGATGTTTCGTGGGGACAGCTACTGGCTTCCATTGTATGGAAGTTGGTTTCTTCTCTGTCAGGACCTCATCAGGTCCTGTGCTCAGCTGATGGGATTAAGCGTGGAGCCCACTCATGAAAGCTAATTTATCAGCTTGACCATCTTCTTGCATCTGAGGCTGGTCCTTGGCAGTGTGGGGAGATGAATAATGCCTGTTTGGTACCTTCCCCCATCCCTCTGGGTCTTCTCTGACTTTCTTCTTCACACATTAAAATAGTCAAATGCTCAGGGCCACCACTGTAGCCCCCCGACAGTTGGGACTTTGCTCTGCATTTCTAGCATCACTTCCCCATCACTGCTCCCCTTGTTTTGTGGGGACCGTGCTTGGCTGCCCGATTGTGAGCCAACTTCAGCTGATGCATCCACCCTAGTGCCCGTCTTACACTGGCTCAGGAGTGTGTCCCTGTGCGACCACATATGCCTCGGCTCTGTTAAAATGTCTACAGGCTGCAGCAGATGTTGCCGCTGTCCTGAACTATCTCGCAGCACAGTACCGGTTCTCGTCTGTGTGGACAGGGGACGGTGGACACCTGCCACTCTCTGCCGGGGGGCTTTCTCTCAGCTGCCGGTGGGGCACACTGGGGTGACACCTGAAGCAATGAGTGGGAGTGGAGGACAATGCTACAGCCTTGACAGCAGGTGAAGATCCTGAAGCTCGTGTCGCGTCATCTCCTAGAGATCGCAGCAAGATGGAGTTCAAGTTGACTGCATTGGTGAATTGCTATGAACATGCCTTTAGTGTCTTCCCTTCGTTTCCCGTCTCAGGTCCAGCTCTCATGTTGGTGTTTCCTTGACTACCTGCCAAGTAAATCCCTTGCATCCAAACCTCGGTCTCCAGATCTGTTTGTTGGGTGGCCAGCCTAAGACCATGGGTACCAAGAGAAGCCCCAGGTGGGATGCCCCACAGTGAGGGTGTGGCTGCCAGGAACCCCTCATCATGTGTATCCTATCATCGGGGATGAGTTCCCCATCTGTCAGCCTTGCCATTTAAAGAGCCCCTGAGATCCCACCACATGCGAGGGTCATCACGTCCAAGCCAAGGTCTATAGAAAGTCCTAATCAGAGTCCTAAGGCTACACGTGCCTGTGGGTTTACCAGGGTGAAGCACCATGACCTCATGTTACCTTACTGACCCTAGCAGGGGTTCTCAACTCTGGCTGCCTTTACTCTCACTGAAGAGTTAAAAAAAAAAAAAAAAAGAAAGAAAGAAACACACACACACACACACACACACACACACACACACACACACACATATTTACCTGGTTCCCACCCCTGGAGATTCTAATTCACATGTTCTGGTTTTTGTTTTTCTTTTTTTTTTTTTAAAGATTTTATTTATTTGACAGAGAGAAACACAGCGAGAGAGGGAACACAAGCAAAAGGAATGGTAGCCGGAGAAGCAGGCTTCCCGCAGAGCAGAGAGCCCGATGCGGGGCTCGATCCCAGGCCCCTGGGATCTGACCTGGGCCGAAGGCAGACGCTTAATGACTGAGCCACCCAGGCGCCCCCTGGTTTTTGTTTTTCTTTTAAAATTTTATTTATTTGAGAGAGAGTGTGTGAGAGACACACAGAGAGAGAGAGAGAGAGAGAGAGAGCGCGCGCTCGCATGCGCACACAAGCAGTGGGGAGGGGGCAGAAGGAGAGGGAGAAGCAGACTCCCCTCTCAGCAGGGAGCCACACTGCTGCTCCATCCCAGGACCCCGAGATCATGATCTGAGCCCAAGGCAGATGCTTAACCCACTGAGCCCCCCAGACCCCCCCCCCCCCACATTGTTTGGAGGCACAGGCACTGGCTTGTTTTAAAAACTCCTCAGGTGATTTTTTAAAAAACTTTTTATTTTGAAATAATTATAGATAGGCAAAAAAAAAAAAAAGTTTTTGTGTACCTTCAACCCCTCTTTCCCCAGTGGTAACATTTGGTATGACCCGGGGGACTATCAAAACCAAGAAACTAACACGAGTACAATTTCACCCGTTATACCAGTGTTCTGTGTGTGCATGTGCATTTGCTGTGTGTGTGTCTGTGTGTGCTCGTGTGTATGTATGCATGCATGGGAGCGTGTGTGTGTGTGTGTGCGCATGCATGAGCGTGCACACTTGCCCCCCACCCCGTCTCCTACTTTGGCACAGACAATCTTCAACTTTCTGTACCTCAGTTCCCTCCCTCTAAAATCGGGGAGTTGAGTTTTGTTATCTCCATGTTAAGTCCACGGTTAGAGAATCGGGCAACTTGGGTTGGGCCTGAGAGATGAGCTTTGCGCCTCTCAGGAGTTGGGCAGGGCAGAAAGGGAACAAAGCAGGTCCCGGCTGTGGAGGGTTGGGCTGGGCTGAGGGGGGCATCGTCGGGAGTGTCTAGAGGAGTGAGAGTGGCAGAGGGGGGCAGACATCGTGAGTGCTCACATCCCTCCTTGTTGCTGCCAGATTTCTCCTCACCCAGGCCTTTCCAAACTACAGAGGATGGCCCGTGGGATAGCAGCGGCTGATGAACCATGACCAGAGTCCCCAAGTGGCCCAGGAGCCAGTTTGACATGTATTTCGGAGCCTTAGCATCTGAGAGAAGATGTTTCCTAAAGTTACCCACCTGCTCCTGGGCAGGGCCAGGGCTGTGGTTGGGGTGGGGGCCCTGCTCTGGGTGGGTCTCTGCAGATGCATAGGGGGAAGGGGCAGGGGTGTGAAAGGGAGAAGTGGGTGACTGTGACATCAGTAGCACCCCGGGCTGAGGACACTCTAAGCCCAGCATGGGGCTGGGGACAGGATCCTAACAGGCTGATCTGCACTGCTCGGAGTTGCGAGTGGAGCAGTCTGTGCAGGGTGGATGTGGGGTGTGACTATAGGGGATCTTGCTGAGGCTTGGAACTTGGTGATCATGGCCTTAGAAACCTGTGGTCTTGACCATTTCATTCTCTGCTTGACCAAATGGACAACAACCTCATTGCTCATTGGCTTTGGGGGCAGAGCCCTTGGGTAAGAGGTTCAACCCCCTGGTATGGAACCGGGACCAGGAATCTGAGTTATATGGATCTCAGGGAGATCAGGGAGTATCCGTATATTAGAGAATAGGAAGGGGCAGGGAGCATCCGGCCTTCAAGACCAAGGGTCAACGACTGTGGTATGAGTTACATTCCCTTCTTTTGTAGAATTAATGTTAGAGCTTCTTTGGAAACTCTTAGAAAATTGCTTTTGAAGTCAGGCCAGATTTCACTATTACTTGTTCTGTGACATTGGGAAAGTTGCTTTATGTCTCTGGGCCTGTTTCCTCATCTCTTCCTCCTAGAGTTGTTGGGGCTTAGGTGACATAAAACCCAAATACAGTGCCTGGCATTCAGCAAATTCCCTACTCCATTAACCATGTCAAACCCCG
>CM053611.1:113786931-113947321 GCA_028646535.1 Procyon lotor
ATAGACACTGAGCCGCTATTGCTCAGACCCTGCCGAAAACTAGCCAATCCTAAACTACTTACCTCCACCTTCCCATCCCTTCCAATGAATCCAAGATAAAGGCTCTTGTCCACCTTTCCTCTCACTCCCTCTACCTTCACTGGTGGTGCTTCCCTGTGTGGCCCTCCGCGTCATGCCTCCTTCTCTTGAGAACTGTGACAAACTATAATTCAGTGGCAACCTTCTCTTGATCTATCGGCCTTACTGTACCTCAAATTTTCTATTAATATATTATATTTTATTTGACTTTGCTTTAAGGGCATTTTTAGGCTCCTAGCAAAATTGAGCAGAAGGTACAAAGATTTCCCGCATACCCCTTCCCCCCACATGCATAGCCTCCCAGCACAGTGGTACGTTTGTTACAAGTGATGACCCTCCATTGACCCGTCATTATCTGTACATTATATTTTAGAACACTTGAATATGCTTCATTTATCAGGCCCTATTCATACTCAGGCCCTAACTTCGTATATCAGGCCCTAACTTCATATATCAGGCCCTAACTATTCAAGTACAATATAGTACTTGAATATGCTCAGTACCAATATTATTTTTGTGTAGTTGTTTGGGCTTGTTGGGTTGTCTGTGGATTTCTATGACCTTTCTGGGCTGACAGATATCCAAAGCACAGGTCTCCTTCTGGGTCACCAATATCAGGAAGTGTTAAGGGATGAGGACAAAGTGCTGTGACAGAGACAAAGCATGCTGGCAGTCTGCACAGGGAAGCTCTTCCTTAAAGGAGAGATCATCAGAAAGATCATCCCCTAATGGCAAAGGCTACTGTTCACCAGAAAAAAAGAATAATTTGGAATGTTTATACATCTAGATTCACCTAACATGTAGCTTTCAGATATCTAAAGCAAAACCTGACAAGAGTCACAGGAAAAGTTGACAGATCCACATTCATAATGAAAGAATTTAAATTTTTTTTCAAGCACGTGTGGAACATTTTCAAAAAATGATCACGTACTGGCCCACCAACCTACCCTGAGAAATCACATCACTTCAGTACCATCTAGGCCATGTTTTCTCAATACAGTGCAATGAAATGAGAAAACAAAAGGGTAGGAAAAACATTCCCGAGTTTTCTGTGTTCTTAGAAATGTTAAAGTACTTCTAAATAACTCATGGTAGAAAAAATCACCTGGGAAAGGGACAGTAGGAGGGTGAGTGGAGGCAGGGAGATGGGTGAGGGAATGGTTGGAAGGATCCAGAATGATGATGGTGGCGTGGATTACAACGACCATGAATGACAAAAAGGATTGTGATCTAGATTTGTGATATATTGAGGAAGTAAAATTTTTGGGAAAAAGAATACACTGTGGTTCTCTCCCCTGTCCCCCTGACTAAAGCATTGACCTTTTAACCCTGCCATCTACTTCTGGTTTTCACTGCTGGCTTGCAGTGGCATAGCAGTCAGTCACACCCAGGGAGATTCTAGTCCTCTAGTATGGGGTGGGGGAGACCATCCTCTGTCCTCAGCCTCTGCAAGCCCTGAGCGGGACCCAGATCTCTTTCTTCCCCCTGCATTGCTGAATGCAGCTCTGGGTTGGGGAGGACAAATAAGTGTGGCTGAAGACACTAGCTCTACTCATTTCCCAGGTTTATTCTTGGAAACCAACCCAGAGCTCATTGCTTAAAGAATATCTTTTTCCTCACTCAAACGATGTTGTAATTAAGGGCTACATTCTGTCCAAGGACTCAGCAAATAATGCATAGACGTGATGCCCTCACCATGTAAATACTATGCAATGAATTACAGAATTTAGATGACCCTATCCAGCCTCCTTATTTTATCAATAAATTAAATATTCCATAAAGATAACCATGATGGTTTTGCTCACTACCACATTGTCAGGACAAAGAATAAGATTTAGAAGAGGTTCTAGTTCTGTTTTCTTAGATGTTTTGGTCTATTTGCCATCCATTCATCACTGGACCAATTATGTTAACTATATTTTCTTTTTTCCCTCAACTTCACTGAGGTATGATTACAAATGATACAAATAAAAAATGTACATATTTTCACATACATTGGGAAATGGTGATGATGATCAAGCTAATTAATGTATTCATCACTTCATATAGTTACTGTTTACACGTGTGGTGAGAACATTTATGATTTACTCTGTTAGCAAATTTCAAGTATACAATATAGTATTAATGACTATGGTCACCACGCTATGCATGAGATCTTGATTTCATTTATTTCTGCTCTGATCTTTATTATTTCCTTCATTTTGCTAACTTTGGGCTTAGTTTGTTCTTTTTCTAGTTCCTTGAGGTATTAAGTTAGGTTGCTTATCTGAGATCAATTTTCTTAATGTAAGAATGTATTTCTATAAACTTCCATCTTAGAGCTGATTTTATTACATCCCATAAGCTTCGTATTCTCATTTGTTCTGAGATAATGTTTATTTTCCTTTTGATTTCTTCTTTGTCCCATTGATTGCTCAGGAGCATGCTGTTAATTTTGACATATTTGTGAATTTTTCAATTTTGCTCCTGTTATTGATTTCTAGTTTTCTAGTTTCAAACATTGTGGTATGAAAAAGAAAAGATACTTGATATAATCTCAATCTTCTTAAATTTGTTAAGACTTGTTTTGTGGCCCAACATGTGGTCTATCTTGGAGAATGTCCTGCATGCACTTGAATATGTATTCTGCCACTGGTGTTTGGGATGTTCTGTTTATGCCTTTCAGGTCCATGTGGTCTAAAATATAGTTCAGGTCCGGTGCTTCTTATTGATTTTCTGTCTGGATGATGTATACATTGTTGAAGTGGAGTACTGAAGTCGTCATCTATTATTATATTGCTGTCTGTTCTTTTCAATTCTGTTAATATTTGCTTGGTATATTCAGGTACTCCAATGTTGAGGACAGATGCATTTACAATTGCTGTATTTTCTGAGTGAATTGACCCCTTTATCATTATATAGTGATCTTCTTTGTCTCATGTGACAGTTTTTAACTTAGTCTACTTTGTCCTGATATAAGGATAGCCACTCCCCCTCTGCTTTAGTTACCATTCACATGGAACATCTTCCGTTCCTTCGCTTTCAGCCTGTGAGTGTCCTTAAAGCTAAGGTGAATTTCTCAGAAGCATATCATTGAATTATGTTTTTAATCCATTCAGCCACTCTGTCTTCTGACAGGGAATTTAATCCATTTACATTTAAAGTAGTTATTGATAGATAAGGCATTTTTGTTAATTGTATTTTGATTGCTTTGTAGTTCCTTTCTTCCTCTTTTGCTGTCTTCCTTTGTGATTTGATGATTTTTTTCTTTTTTGATAGTGGTGTGCTTTGATTCCTTTCTCTTAATCTTCTCTGTATTTACTGTAGGTTTAGGTTTTTTCTTTGTAATTACCTTGAGGCTTACATAAAACATCTTATAGTTAAAACAATCTGCTTTAAGCTGATAACAACTTAACTTTGACCATATACAAAGACTACATTTTTATTTCTCTTCCTCCCACATTTTGTGGTTGATGTCATTGTTTGCATCTTTTAATATTATGTATCCATTAATGAATGATTGTAGCTGTAGGTTAAAAAATACTTTGTCTTAATTTATACACTAGAGTTAAAAGTAATTTATACACCACAGTGTATTTTATGGACCTGAAAGGCATAAACAGAACAGAAATTTATACACCACACAGTATTCAAATACAGTACTAAAGTATTTGAATTTGACTATATTCTTCCCTTTATAGTGAGTTTTATACTTTCATGTTTTTATGTTATTGGTTAGTATTTTTTCATTCCAACTTGAAGAAATCCCAGTATTTCTTTTAGGCAGGTCTATTGATCATGGACTTCTGTAGCTTTTTTTCATCTGATAAAGTTTTTCTCTCTTCTTCGTTTCTGGAGGACAGCTTTGCTGGGTATAGGAATCTTGGTAGGCAATTTTTTTCTTTCAACACTGACTGTATCATCCCACTTTCTCCAGGTCTGTTACTGCTAAAAAAATCCACTGACAGTATTATGGAGGTTCTCTTGCCTGACAAGTCACTTTTTTTCCTGCTTCTTTTAAAATTCTCTTTGTCTTTGACTTATGAGAATTTGATCATAATGTGTTTTAGTGATGATCTCTTTAGGTTTAATCTATCAAGAGTTCTTTGGGCTTCATGGGTCTATACCCCTTCGGATTTGGGAGGTTTCCTATCATTTCGTTAAATACATTTTCTGTCCCTTTTTCTCTCCCTGTTCCTCCTGGGAATTTAATAATGTGCACATATCTTCCTTAACTTATGATGGGGTTATGTCCCAATAAGCCCATCTTAAGTTGAAAATATTTTAAGTTGAAAATGCATTTAATAACCTATCTTACAAGCACCATAGCTTAGCTTAGCCTACCTTAACTGTGCTCAGGACACTTCTGTTGGTCTGCAGTTGGACAAAATCACCTAACACAAAACTTACCTGATAATACAGTGTTGGTCTTCCTTCTGCTTGATCGAGTCTATGGTTGAAAGTATCTTCAATTTTTCAATTCAGTCATTGTGTCCTTCAGCTCCAAAAATTATTTGGTTCCCTTTTATGGTTTCTGTCTCTGTTGAACTTCTCATTTTGCTCATGTATTATTTTCCTGGTTTTGTTTAGTTATTCATCTGTGTTCTCTGGTAGCTCACCGAGCTTCTACATTTTGACAATTATTTTGAATTCTTTGCCAGGGAATTTGTAGATTTTCATTACTTTAGGATCAATTTCTAGAGCTTCATTTCATTCCTTTGGTGTTGTCATAGTCCTCTGATTATTCATGATCTTCATTGCCTTGTGTCTATGCATTTGAAGAAAGAGTCACCTCTTCTCATCTTTACAGATTGGCTTTGACAGGAAAAGCTCTTCACCAGTCAGCCTGTCCAGAAATTCTAGATAGGCCAATTGGGGGAGGGAGGCTCATGGGCTAGTTTAGTCCTAGAGTCCTCAGTGGGGCTGGGCTTATGTCTGGGTCAGTGGGCTGGTGAACCTGCTGCCTGGGTCAATTGGGGCCAGCCTAGTGCCTAGGTCCACAGGAGTTTACCCAGAACCTGAGTACACTTGGTTGGTATGGGCCAGCCTGGCACTAAGGTTCACAGGAGGGCCTGGAGGCCCTCCTCGTGCAGGGGCAGGCTTTGAGCCTGAGTCCTCAGGTACCAGCTTTGTCCTGAATGGGCTTGATGTCTGGATCCACAGGGGTGGAGCTGGTCCTCAGTCTGTGGGGGCTGGCCTGGCACCAGGGTTTACTGAAGGTAATGAGGGCTCTGCCTCCCAAGGCCCCCCAAAGGCTCCACCTCCAAATGCCATCACAGGGGAGTTCCAACCCAAGTCTGGCCATCACAGTATATGATCATCACAGTCCTACTCTCATCCTCCAACACTGTCAAATTATCTCATAGGAGAGCAGTTCCCAAAGGCCGATCATCATTCCTTGGTCTCCCAGCGAAAGTCCTTTAACAAAGCCTTCAAAAACTCCAAAGGCATAATAACTGCCTTGAGAAGACTGATTGATGAGATTGTTCTGGAAGGCTCTGCTTCCTGTACGGCAACTACAAGAAAACAGGGCTCTCATCAGCTCTCCCTGAAATAGCTATAAAAAAAATTAGGAATCATCTTTAAAATCCTCTTAAATTCTAAAAGAACAAATACAATTGTTTGCAATGACCTGAAAGAATGGTTTGGGAGGTCAAATTTATGATACAACAGACTTGTATTTTGTTGGCTGTATATACTCTTTAGCTTATATACCAGCTAATATGCTGATTAACCGTCAGTATGATCATCTGTAAAATGGAGCTAAAAACATCCAAGTTCCCAGCTTATTCTTAGAACTGAATGACACAGTCTCATAGAATCAACTAGGTATTCACCAAAAGGAAGCTGTTGTTGCATTTCATAGGGCAGGTCTATGGAGAGGTGATGAGCTCACAGAAAAGGCTTGTGTCCATGGTGCCAATGTGAGGGCAGTGGGTACACTCCAAGTGCCAAATCACCCTAAAAGCCTAGGCTCAGAGACTTTAAGGGGGAGGAAGGACTTGCAAATCTGGACAAACTTGCAGAGTCCCTCAATTCCTAAGCTGGGAGATCTGTCAGTGGAGGCCCAGCAGAGGCTGACCTCATCTGGATCTTACCTGTGTATATGCTGGTCACCAGCTAGCACCACAGTGAATGGGATGTGCTCAGTTTCAGGAATTTGTTAGTCAACAAACCAATCAGACAAACATTGAACAGACTGTACTGATCACCTACTGTGTGGAATGCACTAGGCTTAGAGAATCTATTCTTGTTCTTCCTCATGAAGCAAACGAGAAGCTAAACTTCCCTGGAACTGAATAGGCTGGAAACCACCTGCTCCTGTCAGGGGTTGAGGTTTTCCAGAGCACTGGGGGAAAGAGTCATTGCCAATCTTAAAGTCAGCGACTGTTTTGGACTTTCCAAAACAATTCAACCAAAGGCTAATTGCAAAACTTAGGAAAAGTTAAAACAATGTGATTTTCTTTTTTAATTAAAAAAAATTTTTTTAAAAGATTTTATTTATCTGAGAGAGTGAGAGATCATGAGTGGGGGGTGGGGTGGGGGGGAGGGGCAGAGGGAGAGGCAGAGGAAGAGGCAGGCTCCCTCTCGGGGAGGGGGACTTGGACTTGATCCCAGGACCCTGGGATCATTACCTGAGCTGAAGGCAGACGCTTAACTGACTAACCCATCCAGGCACCTCAACAATGTGATTATCGAAGCTATGAGTTTCCATAGCTTTGAATTATAGTAACTATTCAAGGGTAATTTTTAAAAGATAGCCAACATCCTGTTGAATGATCTACAACATTCGAAAATAATTTTATGTCTTATCTTCATGAATGTTTATTTTTATTGACGTATGGTTCACATACAATGCTATGTTAGTGTCAGGGGTACAACACATTGTGATTCAACAACTCTCTAGGTTATGCTGTGCTCACCACAAGTGTAGCTACCATCTGTCCCCACACAACACTGTTACAATTATCGCTGACTATCTTCCTTGTGCTGTATTTTTCATCCCCATGACTTAATCATTCCATAACTGGAAGCCTAGGTCTCTTGTTCCACTTCACCCATTTTATTCATCGTGCCTTCCCTCACCCCCCAGCAGCCATCAGCTTGTTCTCCATATTTGTGGATCTGTTTCTGCCTCTTTGTTGTTTGTTTGTGTTTTTGTTCAGTTGTTTTGGTTTTTAGATTCCACATATAAGTGAAATTGTACAGCATCTGTCTTTCTCTGCCTGACTTATTGTGAAATTTAGCATAATACTCTCTAGGTCCAACCGTGTTGTCACAAATGGCAAAATCTCATTCTTTTTTGTGGCTGAGTAATATATGTATATATAAACCAATGTTTATTTTTAAACTTGAAAAAATATATGTGATCTTATTTTACATCATATATATAAAATGTATAATCAAAGACCTACACAGAGAGCTAAACTTATAAAAACTCCTAGAGGAAAAAAGGGGAAAACTTCATGACATTGGATTTGGCAATAACTTCTTGGATATGATACCGGAGCTTAGGCTACAAAAGAAAAAAATCAATAAATTGGACTTCTTCAAAATGAAAACTTTGTGTATCAAAGGATACAATTAACATAGTGAAAAGAGAACACATAGAATGGGAAAAATACTTGCATATTATATATCTCTTAAGAGATTACTATGTAGTTAAAAATCTTTCTGGAAGGTGGGGTGCCTGTGTGGCTCACTCAGTTAAACATCAGACTCTTGATTTCAGCCTAAGTCATGATCTCAGGATCGTGAGATTGAGCCCTGCATCAGGCCCCACAGTGAGCGTGGAGTCTGCTTAAGATTCTTCCCTTACCTCCTCATGCTAGCTCTGTCTCTCTATAAAAAAAAAGAAAAAAGGAGAGAAAATAATTTCTAGAATATATAAAGAACTCCTATAATTCAGCAAAAAACAAAAACAAAACCAAACCAAAACTGGATCTAAAAACTAACTTGAAAAAAGAATTTCAATAGACATTTCTCTGAAGAAGACATACAAAGAAGATATAAAAATGTTCAGTGAACACATGAAAAGATATTTAACATCACTAGTTCTTAGGGCAATGCAAATTAAAAATCACAATGAGACAACACTTCAAGCCAAATAGGATGGCTATTATCAAAAAACAAAAATCCAGAAAATAACAGTTGTTGGCAAGGATGTAGAGAAATTGGAACCCTTGTGCATTACCAGTGAAAATGTAAAATGCTGTGAAAAACAGTTTTGCAGTTCCTCAAAAAATTAAACATAGAATTGCCATATGATCCAGCAATTTCACTCCTAGAGATGTATCCAAAAGAATTCCAAGCAGGGAGTTGAACAGATACTTGCATATCACCATTAACAGCAACATCATTCACAGTAATGAAATGGTGGAAGCAGCCCAGAAATCCAACAGACAAATGGATAAAAAGCATGTGGTCTGGGCAAACAATGGAATATTATGCATCTTTAAAAAGAAATGAAATTTTGACACATGCTACAACGTGAATGAATCTTGAAGACAACAAGCTAAGTGAAATAAGGCAGACACAAAAAGACAAATACCATATAAGTCTACTGATAAAGGGGAGCCTAGAGTGGTCCACCTAGAGATAGAAAACCAGGTGGTGCTTTGCAAGGACTGGGAGCAGAGGGAATAGGGAGTTGATGTTCCATGTGTACAGAATTTCTATTTGAGAAGGTGAAAGAGTTCTGGAGATGGAAAGTGGTGATGGTCACACCACCATGTGAATGTACTTACTGCCACTGAGTTGCACACTGAAAAATTGTTAAAATGGTAAGTTTCATGTATATTTTTTCCACATTAAAAAGGAATTCCGATACATGGATGAGCCTTGAAAACATGCTGAGTAGTCTGGATACAAAAGGACAAATATTGTATGATTCCACTTACGTGAGGCACTGAGAATATGCAAATTCATAGACACAGAAAATAGAACGGTGGTTACCAGGGGCTGGGGGAAAGGCATAATGAGAAATTACTGTTTAATAGGTTTCTATCTGAGATGACAAAAGATGTTCTGGAGACGGATAGTGGAGGTAGTTGACAACATTGTAAATGTACTTAATATTACTGAATGATACACTTTAAAATGATTAAAAGGGCAAATTTTATGTTATGTATTTTACCACAATAAAATAAAGGAATATGTGTGCAAGTTGAAGGCATCACATGATATAAAATAGTATAAAATGAGAAGGAAGTATCTCCCCTTCCTAATAAATACTTTTAAGTGTTTCTTATGGTTATCACTGTAATTCTGAATCACCACTGTGATCTTCCCACTATGGATTGAGTCTGGGGCCTCCTGTCAAGGATGGATGAGGGATTGAGAATATATCCACTAACTCCCATCAACCCTCCCACTCTGTCTCCTGATCCTAAATATTTACATATTACAAAATGATAATTTTGGACTTTCTAATGGTTAATTTTTAGCTTTAAATAACACATTTAACACATGATCTTCTGAAATTTTTTTAATATGGAAATTTTCAAACATATGCAAAAGTAGAGAGAAGAGTATAGTAAGCTATTATGTATCTAGCACCTGGCTTCTTCTATGGACCCATAACCAACCTTGTTTCATCCATGTTCCTGCTCACTCCCCTCTACTGATTATTTTGAAATAAACCTTAGACATTGTCATTTTATCCCTAAATATTTCAGTATGTATTTCTTTTTTTTTTTTTAAGATTTTATTTATTTGGCAGAGAGAAACACAGTGAGAGAGGGAACACAAGTGGAGGGAATGGTAGCAGGAGAAGCAGGCCTCCCGCCAAGCAGGCAGCCTGATGCGGGGCTCGATCCCAGGACCCTGGGATCATGACCTGAGCTGAAGGCAGACGCTTAATGACTGAGCCACCCAGGAGCCCCTCAGTCTCAGTATGTATTTCTTAAAAATAAGAATAACAAACCCCACCATGTAACTGCAGTGTCATTACCACATCTAAAAAAAGGAACAATAATTCCTTAATAGCCAGTTACTGTTGATATTTTAATATTTTTTTTCAGTTTATTCAAATCAGGATGCAAATAAGGTCCTTAGATCGCAATTGGTTGACTTGTCTCTTTAGCCTCTCAATCCATTGGTCCCTCACCCTACTTTTTCTTCCCATTGCAATGCAATTTATTGAAGAAACTGTGTTGTTTGGTTTGTAGAGTTTCCACTGTCTGGGTTTCCATGATTACATCTCGATGGTGTCATTCAACATGTTTTTCCCTTGCATTCCCTTGTTTTCCTGTAACTTGGTAATTAGATCTGGAGACTTGCTCAGATTGAGATTTGATTTTATGGCAAGAATACTTCATACATAGTTTTATTAAATTCCACCAGGCAGTACATCATGTCTGGTGGTATCTTTTTTAATGATCTCAGCAGCCATTGATGACTATTGCCTAGATCTTTTAATTCATTAGTGGTAGTGGTGGACTTAGTTCTTATTCCCTTAATAGTTGGGATGCATCTAGAAAAGAGATTTCACCTTTGCCTATTTGATACTCCTCAGATATATGAAAAGTAGAAATGATTGCTTGATTCTTAAATTAGATTCAGACATGCTTAATTACCAGTTTTGAAAGTGATGAATTGATTCCCTAACATCCTATAATGGTAGTATTGAGTTTCTTTCTCTCTTAGTATCATGGTGAACCCATACTTGATGTGTTTCAAATCACTGTGTTTCAATTCTTATTGATGTTGAATTTGTCTTGTTTCTCAAAATATTTTTAAAAAGATTTTATTTATTTATTTGAGAGGGAGAGAAAGAGAGACCGAGAGAGACAGAGAGAGAGAACGCGTGCATACATGAGCAGGAGGAAGGAGAAGTAGACTCTCCACTGAGCAAGGAACCTGACATGGGGCTCGATCCCAGGACCCTGAGCTGAAGGCAGACACTTAACCAAATGAGCCACCCAGGGACCCTGAAATTGTCTTGTTCTTTGCCAATGACAGTCTCTTCAAATTTGCTTCTGAATCCTTTTGATCTGATTCCAAGAGTCTTTAGCACTCTTCTCCCTTTCTATTATGAGTAGGTGTTCCAGGCACATGTGACACATTTGCTGCCCCAGGCCTGGATTAATTATCTCTCCAAAGAGTTCTGGCTGCTTTCAGTAGAAAATGGTATTTGGAGATCACAGTTTGAGCATTTGAATGTTCATTGGTACTAGTTTGGTCATTGTTTTGTTTTGTTTTTAATTTGATGAATTAAATTGTTTTCAGAGAGAGAGTGTGTGTGTGTGTGTGTGTGTGTGTGTGTGTGCATGGAGAGAGAGCATGCAATAGGGGCAGAGGGAGAGGGAGACAAAGAATCTTAAATAGGTTCTATGCTCAGCATGGAGTCCAGGGTGGGTCTCGATCTCAGGACCCTGAGATCATGACCTGAGCCGAAATCAAGAATCCGATGCTTAACCCACTGAGTCACCCAGGTGCTCCTAGTTTGGTCATTGTTAAATCTTTTCTTCTAAATCCATAAAATTCATACCATATTTCTTAACTCTTTTCCTCAAATAAGTGAGAAATTTAGCACACCTTCATTTTTATCCTATTTTTTCTTCAATTTCTCAGTTTCTGTCAGCTATAAAATTACTTTCACACATCTTCAAGACTTATAACCTTGACATTTGGTTCTTTGACTATAATTAATTTTCCTGATTTTGCCTATAGACTGATTATAAAAACTGCAAACCAAGAATCAGCATTTGTAAAGTTACAATAAATATCGTCTACTGGTGAGCTTCAAAAAATATGACTTGATCCATGGCAAAGGATATGTAATCCTTTCACTACCCTGGATCACTGGAAGGAAAAACTTTGGCCAAATGGATTCTTTATTTACAAGTAACAACTATTTGCTCAATGTCCTGACACCTTTTATTCTGCTTTATATTTGTACTATGATGTATGGCTATTTATTTTCTCTTGAATTTGTAGCTGTTTCATTTGTTGTTGTTGTTGCTATTGACAGAAGCATATGCTTTCATCTGGGGTTCCTAATCATAGAATTGTGTAATGGAACCATTTGGATTTTGAAGACACACGTTAGAGTCCTTTGATCCATCTCATTTTAATTTTGACCTATTGTTTTCCAAACCTATTCCAGTGTTTCAAGCTATGATTTATTTTCATTGCACTCCTGAATTAATTTCAGTTTTCTTGGATCACAGCTACTCCTCTTTCTTGGATTCTTATTTGCTCTGATGGAAGATGGAATATATCTTCAAATTTTTTAAAAAAAATTTTTAGAGAAAGTTTATGGAAGATGAACTTTCTGATTCCTCTGTACCTGAAACTGGCTTTATTTTATCTCCTATTTGATTGATAGTTTGGTTGACTATAGAGTTCAGGTTTGAAATATTTCTCACCCAGAGCTGCAAATGAATATAGTGTTGTCAATTACAAATCTCATATCTATCTTAATGACAGCTTTTGGTAGGAGACTATCAACTATCCAGTCTTTTCTTCTTCCTTTTTACCAAACATTGATTTTGATCAAGTGTCAAGACCATTATTTAGAAGGCCCTCTCTCCCTGCCCCCGGGAGGAACTAATGATTCATTTAAGACAATCATGATAAAGTCATTTTTCATCAGTAATCGACTTAGAAATAGGATTTTGGATATTTCTGCTTGAGCATTAATGATGCTAAATTGTCGCAGCCAAGTGACTGTAGAAACTGTAAAATGTTAGGGCCAGCAGAGCGGAAAAATGGAAAGAATCCAAGTTTTCAATGCTATCATTGTGCAGTTGAATTAACCAACCTTAAAGCTAACTGCTTTACGATGTAAAATTTTCATTTGTAAATAGATTTTAGAGTCTTAGATTGTGGATCACTTTGCTACTTGAAGAGATTACTTTTATTACTATTTACTTATTTAAGGGTTTTATTTATTTATTTATTTAGAGAGTGCGAGTGGGGGCAGGGGCAGAGAGAGAGGAAGAGAGAATTTCAAGCAGACTCTGAGCTCAGTGTGGAGCCTGATGCTGGGCTTGATCTCATGACCCTGAGATCATGACCTAAGCCCAAATTAAGAACTGGACAATTAACCAGCCAAGCCAATCATGTGCCCCTATTTATTACTACTTATAACTTAGTTTGAGTCATTGGCACCTCAGCATGGCTAACTTTTGTGTTAAAACGATTCAGGCCTGATGTTTCTCTAATCTCTTCGTCATGGAGGAATAAAGAATTACCAAAAAAAGAGAGGGGGGGAAGCATCTCTATAATAAATTTGATTGAGCCGAAAAGGCTGACAAGAGTTAATTTAGGCAGACCCGATGAGAAACTACCCCATAAAATTGTTCATATGCTTTTCATAGACCCAGAATGTCATCACCTCCCTTGCTGTGGTGCATTCCAGCACACTGAGCCCAAAGAAGGAGATACGACCTCAGAGTTTTATCCTGAAATAAATGTGGCGGCCCCGGTCCTCAGAGAACCCGTGTTCATCCGCGTGTGGAAGCATTCGTTGCTGCAAGAAAACAAAATGATGTGCAAATGTATAAAAGGGAAAGATTTCAGGGAAGTGAGAGTTGGAACTGCAGAAATGGCTTTGTTTTGCAAGAAGTTGCCTAGAGTGTTCTTTCAAACGTAGAGTTCGCCAAATGGATTAAAAATGAAACTTAATTTCAAGAATAGAAATCCCCAACCCTAAGTACCAAATGGACCATTTATTTTAAGCGGAATTGCCATCAATTCTACAAACCCCCTCTGTTATGTAGTAGCTCCGAGGAAGCCTCTGCTTTGGGAGTGGCACGGCCCCATCTCCACTGGGGACTTTCCTAGGGTGGGGTCATGCTCAGCTACCCTAATTCCTTCCACATGGAGGCTATGGACATCTGCAGTTGTAAACCACGAGTCTTTGACACGCAAATCCCAGATGGTGCTTTGAATTTAAGGCCCATATTGCATGCAGATTTCTACCACATGTGGTTTAATTTTTTCTCTTATTGTTAACTCAATGCATGCTCACTGTGGGGAAAAAAGTAGATAAACACATAAGGGAAAGGAAAAAAAAAAAACCTCTTATAGCCCCATGACTGCGAATATTTTAAAATTTATCCTTCTAGATGTTTTCTAGGCTTATTCATTGATAGGTATAACTTTACTCCCGCCCCCCCCCCAAGGTTTATTTATTTATTTTACAGGGGGAGAGAGAGAAAGAGAGAAAGTGCAAGCACGGGGGAGGGACAGAGTGAGAGCAAGAGAGAGAATCCTCAAGCAGACTCCCCACTGAGCACACAGTCCCATGGGGGGCTTGATCCTAAAACCCTGAGATCATGATGTGAGCGGAAATCAAGAGTCGGACTGAGGGGGGCACTCAAGCGCCCCTAACTATTTTTCCTTACAGAAGGGGTATTGTCCCCTGCCCAGCTCTGGGCTTCTCCTATTCTGGATATTCATGCTGCGGAAGCCATGGTCGCATGTGACTTGAATGTACCCTTGTGAGTTTTGCTCAACAGCCCATGGACCTAATATTACAGTTAATTGCTGTTCCCCAACATGCAAAGAAGAACAAGGGCGCCATTGGACCCCAGAGCTACCCTGCAATGAGTGCCTACTCTTTGCTAGTTGAGATTCTACATACGTTATTTCAACTTCTTACACCTACCCTCAGCAATGGTTTGTCACCACCTCCTTGCTGGTGAGGTGACACTTGACTGAGTCAGAATTTCAACTCTGATGGATTCGGCTTCAAAGCCGGTATTTAGCTACAAAGCCAGCAAGGCAGCTGCGATTTCCTTCAGACCAGAAGGATCTGGGGTGAAGGCAGCAAGGAGGGGGAGACGCTGCCCAAGGAGGAAGATGGAGAGGGCGATGAGATGGAGTTACCTGGGATAGACTGAGAGGGGGCTTTGGCACAGTCTGGAGGGGATGCCAGTGGCGGGGACCAGGTCTCTGTGGGACAGGCAGGGTCTAGGGTAGATGAATCAGGAGGCAGAATGAGTCGCTTTGGGCAAGGCTGGCCTCTGGCAGAAGCCACGAGGCTGCGGAAGGTTGGTTTTCCCCCATCCGTAAGACCCTCAAGCTCACCAGGTGCCTGCACCCCCTCAAGGCCCTGGACCCGATGCTCACCTCCCAGGCCTCCTTGGGCAGGACAGTGCCTCCACGCAGGCCTCCTTCCTGTCACGTTTAAATTCCCACATGCCATTCTCAAGCTCTGAGGCTTCCTCCACTAGAACTCACCACAGAGCAGCGGTCCTGTTGTTGGGTTAGTGGACATGAGCTGATTGCAGTGGGGAGATAGAGACTAAATGAACACGACGCACAAGGGTGGGCTAGAGTGTGTGCAGGGTCATGCTGTACTTTTCCCCCAACCCCGAGGGAGGGGGTTGGAAGACATGTTTGGGGCTTAGAACGATGACTAGGGGAGGTACAGCAGGTGGGGTGGGGTACGGGGGGGTGTGCCTGAGCAGGGGGAGAGCAGAGCTGAGGCGGATGTCCTCTAGCCGGGCTGCATAAGGCAGACAGAGGCCAGCGGGCTGAGCCGCACCGCGGAGGGCCTCCCATGACATCATAAGGCACCAGGGCTGTATCCTATGGGCAGCTGGCCTCCTCCAATTTAAAACTGTTTGAAGCAGGGGAAAGACTTCATCTGATTTGTATTTTGGAAAGATATTCTTGGTAACAATGAGGAGGCTGGATGAGTCACTTGGAGAAAGGGAGACCATATTCCAGAGAATTCAGTCATATGGACATTTCCAGCAGATGGGAAGGATGAGTTTGGTTGAGGAGGCCTTTTCCCAAGACCCCAGTGAGGGAAAGACTAGCTCTGTCCTCAAAAAATGTGGGGGCTGCTATCCGGTCTCCAGGGAGGCCAGAGGAAAAGGAGGCCACCACCCTCCTTCCGGCCCTCACCCTGAGGGGCATCAGGGACCTGCTGCTGGGCCCAGGAGGGGAGTGGGGACAGTCCTTGTGGTGCCCTTCAAGAAATGAAGACATTGGTTATTCATGAGTCCCCATAAATCCTGGGATTGGCCAGTGGGAGGCCTTCGATACCTTTCCTATGTTCGCTTTTTTCCCCTCTAGTTTGCTTTTTAATGGAAATCAAGTTTTGCACAACTCTTCTGCTTCTGGAGGTGGGGAACAATGCAGCAAACTGGTTCTGGATGATTTGTGGGACCTCTGGCTGGGAAGGGGTGTCCAGGTGGGCGGGAGAGCTCCCACCTGGAGAGAAAGCCCATCACAGGCTCTGTGGAACCTTCCAGGGGGCGAAAGCCAGCGCGGGCAGGCTGTGGTCTGCCTCTTGGCACAATAGTTGGTTTTCAAATTCACTTAAGGAGACAATGGAGCGTCCTGGTTAAGAGCCGGGACTCTGGAGGCAGAGCGTGGGTTCAATTCCCAGCCCCACCCCTTCCTGGCTGTCTTCCGGGGGAAAGCCACTTTATCTCTGGTGCCTTGGTTTTCTCATCTGTAATATGGAGGCACTAATGATACCCGTTTTCCCGGTTTGTTGTGAGGATTAAATGAGTTGATATACCTACAGGATTTAGATGGTGAGCTCCTCGTGAGTTCCATGTATGTATTCGTTTTGCTGGAGACTCAGGGAGGCCTGGGTCCTCTCCCTGGCCGAAGAGTCTTCCTTCCCCACGGTAGGCAGCAGCTGCACCCCGAGACCCCACCCGTCTCTTCTCCCCACTTCCTGCAGAACCGAGGACCAACTGATGCCCAGACACACCTAGGGAGAGGGCAGGGGAGGAACCCTCCCCGCCCAGACTATCCAACTGTACCTGGACCTCACCCTCCCAGATCGCCTCTTGCCTGGAACTTCAAAGTGGTTTATTTTTTTCCTCGTGCATTTGGATTCCAGGAATATTTAATGGGGCGTGTTAGAGTGAAACAGCCGTAACTTGCAATCTTTCTCTCAAGATTAAACAGGTGCATAATCCTTCTTTAGCCAAGCTCGTCAGCTGCAGCAGCTGGGAGCTCCCCAACTCTGCGGGCCTCTGTGGCTGTGACTTCCTCCTGTCTTTGGGGCTCCCCAAATGCTCCTCGCTTCAGGGCCTTCCCAACCCGCCCCAGCTGTCCTGGCCCAGGGCAAAGTATCGTACTCCCTCGCCACGCTGGACAAAGCCATCTTAGCTGTGAGAGCCTGAAGTAAAAATGAAAAATATTTTTCTGTCAGCAGATGCCTTTGGCTGGCTGAATTCTCATGCTTTTGGAGGTGGGGGGTGTGAAGCCCGGTGGAAACCACACAGGCGTGTGGAGCCGTTTAGGTGAGCTCCCCCACCTCCTTCCCCTCCCAGGTGGCTCTGGC
The DNA here is from genome assembly GCA_028646535.1 of Procyon lotor. Classification (NCBI taxonomy): domain Eukaryota; kingdom Metazoa; phylum Chordata; class Mammalia; order Carnivora; family Procyonidae; genus Procyon; species Procyon lotor. The sequence goes on from CM053611.1 coordinate 113,804,252, forward strand.
TCCCACGTTAGGGAATGTTCCCGGCATCTCCTCAGGGACAGCCTGGCAGGGAACGGGCTCGGCCCACGACCGCCAGCCACAGGGCCTTGGAGCGGGCGAGGCGGCGAGGCGGGCCCCACGGCGTGCTTTCCGCCACCCCTCTTTCTTCTGGAAGTTTCACAGTCGTGTTCTAATGTAAACAATATTGTCAGAGAGTCTGGGGGCCCCTCGGGAATTCCTCCGAGCAGTGATTGATGGGCCTGAGGCTGGAGCCGTGGGCCCACATCAGTCACACCTCTTGCCTGGCTCCAGAACTGTCCTGTTAGCGCAGCCTGACGTGGATCATTTGTCTCCAAGTACCAGGGGATTTTCAAACAGCTGTGGAGCCAACCGTTTCAAAAAGGAACATAGTTCTGGTTTGTGGTAAGAATAACACACGCCGCGTGTGCTCCAGGATCCGGGCCTCTGAATTCCTGGAGCGCTGGGTGGGACGGCATCTCCTCCTCGGGCCTGCTGTGTCACCCCTTCACCTCAGGCGCAAATGCTTATGCCATTTAGAGCCACTGTGGGACTCAAACTCAGAGCACGCTGAGGTGGGGGACATTTTCCTCTCTTCTCCTTTCCCTGGGACCTCATTGCTGCCCAACTCCAGGGGGGAGCGGCACTAGGCACCAAAACCTGGGCCAGGAAGGACATTTCTTTCCACAGATGTGAAATTGTGTTCCCTTTTTCCTCTGTCCTCTCCTGGTCCCTTATCCCTCAGCTGGCTGTGTTGGTTTGAGAAGGCGAAAAGGCAAGTGCCGGGCATCGGCAGGGTGTAAGAGGCCATTTCCCACCCCCACTCCAGCCTCCCTGCAGCTGAGCAAGGGAGCCACGCAGGATGGAAGGCTTCCTCCATCTGTGTCCTTCTGCTTGGAAGCAGGCCTCTCTCCTGCTGCGAGAGGTAGGGGAGCAGCAGCATGGGTCCTTGGTCCACGGAGCATGGGTTCGACTTGTCTGCTCCAGGAGGCCTGATGGACAGAGGCTGGCAAGAGACACACGGTAAAGACACTAAGAGGGAGAGAGACCAAGAGAGGGAAGACAGGGTATCAGAGGCTGATAATCAGTATGACCTGACGGGGGAGGACAGAGAGGGAAGTGAGAGCAAGAGCAGAGGCCCTGAGCAGGAAGGAGAGGAAGGCCACGAGGAACCAGAGCCCCACCACCAGTCCCACACCCTGAGCCAACCTCCTGGCTGTTTGATGGGGCCAGGCCTCCAGGCAGGACCCAGGAACTGGGACACCCCCTCTATCTCTTCCAGAACTGCCTACTCAAGTTGAAGCGAAGGGAAGAGAGCCTTCCAGATCTGTCCTGCCCATTCCAGGGCTGAAAGGGTGCCTCTGAGAGTTGGTGCTGTCTCCTGGGCCTCCCCAGCTGGGTCCAAGTGAGCAGGAAAATTCTGGAGCCCCATAGACTGAGTCAAGAGGTCAGCCAGCAAGCAGACCAATGTCTTGCAAAGATTCCCTCTTCTTCCTGCCTGGTCTGGGGCCAAGTGATTGGGACACTGGTGACACTCAGGGCCAAGGGAAATCAGGACTGGCAGGTTCCAGCAGTGTCTGAAATTGGAGTGGTTTACCTACTGGGGGTCATGGAGCCCAGCTGGGGAGTAGGTTTTTTGTCTGCCTCAGAGCTCTCTCTAGAGGGGAAAATTCCAGTCTTGGGGCTGTCAGCCCAGGCATGATCCTCAAGGATGACATAAGCAGGCTACCTGGGGACAGAGGCAACCCTTACTTGACTCCACTCCTACAGTATGTGAACTGATGGCACAGAGGTATCGCGCACGCACACACACACACACACACACACCCATGCACATATGCACATGGACATACTCACTATGAAAGTAATCCTAGCCCCATTACAGAACATTCTGAAAACAGAGAAGGAAGGAAAAATCCCTCCATGATGTCACTTACCGTAGCAGCTGAGACAATTGGAGGATTATTTCTATTTACCCTTTTTCATTCGAAAATGCTGATCTAAACCCAGTAGTAGTTTTAGTCTCATACGATCTCGTGCCCTCCTTTTCTCACTTAACATTTTGTTTTAAGAATCTTATTGTATTTGATTTTTTTCATAAGAATTTTAGACATTGTTGTACAGTCTTCACAGTTATCAGTGAAAATGAGAGATTAATATTCCAGGAAATGGATGTATAATGGATAACGGTCCATGTTCCGTTTTGGACATTTAGGTGATTTCTGTGTTTTTGCTTCTTGCCAGGCAGTTAGACTTTGTCTCTGGGAGAGATGAACCACCAGTTCCACATTCCTTATGCTGGTCCAGCCCACACACAGACAAGGGCCACCGTCTTTCCACCCTGTGCCATTCACCACAAGGGAAACTGTGTAATGAGTGTAGGTGAGTTGGGGAGCCTGGTGGCTCACTTGGGTAAGTGTCTGACTCTTGCTTTCAGCTCAGGTCATGATCTCGGGGTCATGAGATCCAGCCCTTGGTCAGGCTCCACACTAAACTTGGAGCCTGCTTGGGATTCTTGCTCCCTCCCTCTCCCCCACCCCAACTCACACACTGCCTCTCTTTAAAAAAAAAAAAGTATGGGTCAGTGAGGGGTGTCACAGATTGCTAAGTCATAGTTTCTAAGTCAACAGATTAATTGTTGGAGTAAAGCAAGTTCAGGTCCACCATTCCCAGTTGGCTGGGCTTTGGAGAAGTGGCCTCAGCTGGGAGTGCTGAAACCGTTTCCAGGGGACATTTGTGGCACTCAGGAAATGCATCCGGGGCCTCTCCGGGTGGGCCACCTGTCAGCCTCCCTGTGTGCCCCAGCAGGAAGCCAAGTTCCCACGAGCCAACCATGCGGCAAGTACTTACTGCTCCTTATTTGCTGAAACTCCAGGATCCCAGGGCAAATGTCTCCCCAGCATTAGTAAGAGCGTGGGCGGGGGTGGGGACTGGCTGAGCCCCGCATTTCTCAGGGGGCACCTTTTGCTATAACTGAATTAAATTCAACAAGGAGATGCCCTTCCTAGCAATTTTCCTTGGTGAACGTGGGAAATTTGAAATACACAAGACTCTAACAACAGAGGACACTGTTTGAAACATTTTGATACAGGATGCTTTTTGTAATGCTTATTTGTGGGAAAAGCAGGATCCCAGTTTTTACTGTAAAAAAAATGACACACACACACAAGTGTGGGAAGCTAAAAATATACACTTGAATGTTCAAATGTTATTTCTGGATAGTGAAAGGATGGGTGAGCTTCACTGCCTTCTTTTTGCTTAATTATATTTTCTACTTTAATATAGTTAGCACACAATAGTGGTGTAATTGTTAAAAGGTGCTCTTCACGGTCCAAAAATATCTTTCATCCACATTTCTTTTCACTTCACAAAGCCTTTCATAAATACGACCGTATTTGGTCATCGCAATAACACAGGAATAAGTCGAGGGCAGTACCAAATAAAATTTATCTAATAAAAAAAACTTGTAAAATAAAATAAAGCAATAAATCTCACACCCCATTTTACAGAGGAAGAAATAGATGTTCTGGGGGTTCTCCTTCGGAATGGAGTTCCCTCCATTCTAGACATTCAGCGCCCTGGTTCCAACAGCCATCCCTGAACTGCATTCCAGTTGAAAAAAAAAAAAAGTCAGCTTCTTTAATTTCTTCAATATGGACGAGGGAGTTAAGAACACAGCTCGAATCATCTCGCTGCCGCTGCCTAGAGTCTTGAGAGGCTCCCCATGACCCTAGGATAGGGCTTCTCAATTCTGGACATTCCGAGCTGGTTACTTCTTTGTTGAGGGCGTGTCCTCTAGCCTCTTCGGAGAGGCGGTAGCACATGGTCTTGCATCATCAAGGTGCCTGCAGGCATGTTGTCTCTAGACAAAATCATACCCAGTGGGGAACCAGCCCAAACCCCTGGGTCACCACCCAGGCCTCTGGTTACCTCTGCGGCGTTCCCCTTGCCAGGGCCTGTCACACAGATCAACCTCCATCTTATCACGTGTAACTTCCCAGGCAGCCAACACCTGCTCTCAACATTCCTACGGCCCCCGGGGGACGGGGGGCTTCCTCTCGGCAACTCCAGCACCCTGCGCTAGCACCCCCCGCCCGGGAGTGGGAATGCCCACTTGCTGGCGGAGTGGGAGCTCCCAAGCCCGGCGCTTGTGTTCCGTCCCCCTCCGCCCCTTGGTGCGGGGAAAGGGGACCCTGCAACTACTTCGTAAAATACTTGGGCGAGAAGGCAGGAGGCAGTCAAAGGGGGCAACATGACTGCATTTTTGTGATCTAGCAATCTAGGGTTTTTTTGTTTCGTTTTTGTTTTTGTTTTTTAAGGTCTGTTCGGGTCTTGCCAAGTGTTGCTTTGCATTGGAAGAGGACTGTACGAAGGAGTCGCAGCCAAACCTGGGAAAGGGGGAGATCTGAGGAGCGTCCTTGGAGCAGCAGTAGTAGGAGGTGACCCAGGAGGTGACACCCGGTGGACAGGCCGGCCTGAGAGTCGAGGGCGGGACGCACTGACCCGGAGCGTTGATGGCTCACCCTGCGTGCGGTCCCGGACGCGGAAAGAGCGCTTGGCCCTGATAACGTGAATCAAAGTTATCATCTGACGTGTAGCGTCGGTAGGAGCCCCGTCGGGTCCGGCCGAGGGCTTGCCTTTCCGCTCCGGGCCTCCCTGCGGGGAGCTGAGAGGACAGCCCCTTGCTGGTGGCTCTCCTGCCCTTGAATTTTCTACCTGTTCCCTGGGGGTTATTCCCTGTGGTCGAGGCTTCCTCCCAGGTGACTGAATCCTTCCTGTCCCTGGGTTGCGGACCTGCCACTCTGGCGGTGGTGGGCCAGCTGCAGCTACCTGCCGGGAACAAGACTTCCCGGAGAGGTGCTCCCTGGGCAGCCTTCTGAAGCCCCAGCTGCTCCTCTGGCTCTGGGGTTTGGCTCCAAGGAGGTGGCAGTCATGGCAGTAACAAGAAAGGCCCTGTCCGGTCCAGCCCTGAGGGGCTGCTGCTGCAGGTTTGCGATGGCGAGCGCGGAGTCCAGGCACACAAACACAAGACCTGTTGGTTGCATCATTGCAGGGTGCTGTTGGTCCTGGGGCCAAGATAAAAAGATCTAGGGCTCCAGGGGTGCCTGGGTGGCTCAGTCAGTTAAATGTCCAACTCTTGCTTTCAGCTCAGGGTGGTGATCTCAAGGTGGTGATATCCAGCCCCCCATCAGGTTCTGTGCTGAGTGCAGAGTCTGCTAAAGTTTCTCCCTCTGCCCCTCCCTACCTTGCTCTCTGTCTCAAATAAATCAAATCAAATCTGAACTTTCAGCATCAGAAAAAGCTGTGCTTCCTCTAAACCATGGGTTTATATTTGTCCCCTGGGTAACATAGCCCTTGCAGTCCATTATTTCCCTCATTGCTTAGGCTGCTAGGGAGCTCAGAGTTCAAACTGAGTCCTGCCTTTCTGCACCTGAGCCAGATCATTTCATGTGCACATCTGTGAGGTCATCTGACTTTTATTTTCTCGTTCTTGTTTCCTGTCAGTCCCTCAATGGTTTTTATTATTCTTATTCTGAATAAAACCTGCTCGTGTGAGGGCCACAGAACCGTGTCTCTCGACAACCAGAGAGCTGGATGGTGAGCACACCGGTACCCTTCTGTCCCACTGTCTTGGTGCAGCAGCCAAAGGCTGCAGGGGTCAGCAGCCCAAAGGGCCGAGGGTGCATGTTCCGTATTCTCTATGTTCACTTAAAATCCTGCCCTGTTGATTTATTTTCTTTCAGTCCCATGTGAGGCTGTGCTAGTTTTCACAGCTCTTCACAGGACTCAACACCTGGTACTAAAGCGGAACTAAAGTGGATCCACGTGCCAGGCACGTTTTTGTTAAGTCAAATGATTTTCGAAAGAAATTCTCTGAGACTTCTCACAGACTTCTTAAGATGTTCCTTCCACCCTCCCCTTTCCTCTCTTGCTCCTTTCTCTGTTTTCTTCCCCCTCGTCCCTCTCTCTCCCCCCCTTCCCCCCTCTCTCCCTCCTTTTCTCCCCCTCTTCCCCACCATGGACCCCTGCCCCTCTTTCCTTGCATCCAACACACAGTCACTTACTGGCTAAACAAGTTATTTCACTTATTTGAGACTTGTTTTTTTATCCCTAAAAGAGGAACTGAAAAACACCTCATAGGAAGATTGTGTGAATTACATTAAATTTATCCGTGTAAAGCACTTAGCATATCTCCTGACACAGTAGAAGTGTAACAAATGCTAGCTACTTGTGTTCATTCATTCAAGAGACATTTATGATTTACCGTGTGTTAAATTGCAGACACACACAACCAAACATTTCTCCAGGAAAAATATAATTCTCGTTATTAGACTCACATACCCCCGGGCAATTTGGGGGCAGAGAGGTGCTGCGACCCCACCAATGGGGCACGCTGTTGGGATCCTAGGAAAGGCTGGAAAGGCACATTGTTCTCATTAGTTCTTATCTCCTTGTCTTGCTCCTCCCCTCCCTTTTTGCTTTGGAGACCCTCTTTCTCTGGTTTGGGGTTACAATTGGGGCCCAGCCCTTGGCCCCACTGGAGGCAGGCAGTTCCCATGATTGAACCTCACTGTTGGTCCCTAGTCCCCTAGTCCCTACCTGGGCTATTTCCATAGTCACTACCTTTAAGCCAATTTGCCTTAAAAAGATGAGTCTCCATGTTAGATTTGCTTCCTCCCCTTTTTTTCTAATCCTGCCAGGACTGCTTTCTGTTTTCCTCTCTGCTTTTGTGAACCTGTTGTCCCCGTGGCTCTCGCAGGCTCTAAACACCCTCGGCTCAGTGATGCCATGAGTGATTAATCTGTGGCTCGTTTCCTCCCATCTTCCCCCAGAGCGTGTGCTGTGCCCATTCATCAAGATGCCCAGATAATTGAAGCAATCCACCTTCGTTCAGGGCCATGCTCTGGGCAGGGATGTGGCCCGGAGATCCGTTGTGCTCAATGTAATTACTCTTCCTGAGTGAATCCCCGGGGCCCCTCTCTGCCTCCCTCACATCCCCGTTTCTGTCTCCCTGAACAGGGTTTCTGCCCACGCCTCTCCCCGCCTCTCCACCAAGTCCTTCTGTGGACTCTCACCCTGGGCTGGTGGTCATCACAGTCCTACCCTGACCCTGAGAAGAGCCACTGGTGCCGAAGGAGTGGGCGGATGGCTGCACTAAGACTGCAGTTTCAGGGAGCTGAGTTGGCCATTGGAAAGATCCGTGTTCCCTGAAGCTTGGAGACACAGAGACCCCCTACTGCGGAGCTGGTGCGATGTTTCTCAGAGAGCTCGAGGGAAAACACAGAAAGGGGCTGTCTCTTGAGAAATGACTGGAGTACTGAGCATCCCCTCTGACCTGTGCCGGGGAAGGAGAGCTCTGAGGCTCAGAGGAGGCCTTCGCCATTGTCTTCACCATTGTCTGCTCCAGCTCCCTCCCAATGTCGGTCTTGGCACGCCTCTTCTTAGCCCGGATCCTCTTTAATGTTTTGCTTATTCACTCATTTACTTATTTCACAGATAACTGTGGCTCACAGCATCACGATGCCATGTCTTCACTGTCCCAAGCACAGTGCAGGTAAAGGTGACAACAACGACATGATGTCTCAGTGATCTGGAAGAATGAAAATGTTGTATTGGACATCATCAATATTGTCTCTAGACTGCCAAGTTAATAAGAGCAGTAAACATCACCAGTGGCTTTAGGGGATATTCTGCAAGGGAGCCTTGGCATTCAAGAGGATATCATTTCCTCCAACCAATGCCAATCAACAGTGGCAATGAAACGAAGAGGCTGAAATAAATACTGAAATACTGAAATAAACAAAAACTCTCCTGTGTGTGGCCTTCTATGCTGTGCGGTGAAGGATCTGAAACCCAGTGTCAGACTAGGGGTGGAACCTCCCGGACCCAGAGAATATGAGGCCGTCATTGCCCTTGAAGCCCTTTGCACCTCAAAGTGGACGGGGTCTGATGGCCTCACTTGGAATTTGAGTCCCCCAGAATATGGCCCCAACTTGATTTTCTCCTAAGCAACTGTGTTAGACCTTTCGAGGAACAAGTACTAATATGATTGTGGTGTCTCACCACTGTCTCCACAGAAATGAATATATATTATTAAAAACCATAACATAAGTGTAAGGAAGCCCAACCCTGTTCTGATTTTCCCCATAAGGACTTCTGGAGGCTTTTTCAAAAATATCAAGGAACAAAATCTTAAGCAATAATTGTTGGTGTCCTTGCTGTGTTGATGTCCTGACTATGTACTCAGTTTGATAGAGGGGAACCCACACTGTCTACTGTCCCCACGAGAACCCACCATTCAGTCCACCGTGATCTCCTTCCCAAGCTCAGGTCTTTGTTGTTTTGTGAACTTCCTTTATGCCTAGAATCTCTCTCTTTCTTCTCTGGCTACGTAACCCTTACTTTTCACCTATATCTAGCCCTGCTCAACTCCCTGACCAGCATACCACTGGACCCTCCCCCAGGAGAGAAGGTTCCATGATCATTCCCACGGAGGGAAAGCTCTCTCGCATCTGACCTCCGCAAAAAATATGGTTCACATCTTAATATCATACCACTTGGCGACATGTCTCACATTGTGACTTCATGCTTGCACTTCCATTTTTAAGGGTTTTGGTGTCATCTTCTAACGGGCCTCTGAGTTTTTGAGGGCAAGACTCAGGAGTTCCATTTCTGTCTCTCCCTTTGGTGCTGCTAGGTATGTAGATGGCACTCACATTTCTAGGAAGTTTATTTCTTGAGTCAGTACTTCTCCATCAGGGAGCAAAGAGACTCACTTTGGAAGTAGAAATTCTCTGAGAATACATTCCACTTTGAAAACATTGCACGAAAAGTTGGCCAATGGAACAGTACATTAAAATGCACAGTTGAGCACTGATTAACATGAAATGAAAATACAAAACTGCAATGTAACAAAGACTCTCAGACCCTCAATATATATTCCTAACATCCTCTTTCATCCCTATCCCTGCTCTCCACCTTCTCCTTCCACTCTAAGCCACGTTTGAGAGACACCGAGCTAAGTCTGTGGGAGCTACTATCCAAATAGTGAAACAACTCACCTGTTAACAGCTTAGTTTCTATGATTTCATGAGATAAGTTAGTCCTCACTTTGTGGGACCCCAGGAGAGCCAGCACAGGCCAGTTGCGTTTCTATGAGGTGAGAAGAAGTCTGGAAAAGCCTAGAGCTGTAGATCCTTTGCATACTTAGATTTGCGTACAGCTTCTAAGTTAGAGCAAGAACCGGAAGGAGGGCAAGATTCAAGATGGAGACAGAGGTTGTGGGCCCCAGATGCTGCAGAAAGTGGCATGAACGCTGGGAAATGGGTATAGTTTGCACTGCACTGCTCATGAGGAGAGAAGTGGAGGAGGATTTCAATCTAAAATGGAACCAGAGGATATGGAATAAAGAATTGCACACATATGCCCTCAAAAGAATGAGATTGAAGAACCGAGAAACTGATTTCCTATAAATGCCTGATTTACAGAAGGGTGAGACTTATCTCCTGACCAATGAACATCTGTCAAGAATCGTTCCCCATCTTCAAGCCCATGAACTTCTTACTTGGACACTGGCTGGACATCCCCCTCTTTGTACTCCTTGCCCATAAATCTAGCCTGCCCCAAATCCTCAACGGACTTGCCTGTTGCTGCTACAGCATACATTTCTTGAATTGCAGTTGCTGTTTTTCCCAAATAAACCCAGTTTCTGGTGATTTGAACTTACCTCAGTTCACCTCTTTATTTAGGTTGATAGACGGAAGAGGAAAGGGAAGCCTATGGTAGATGGGTATTGTAGGAGGTAACAAAATGGAGGTAGGAGAGAAGGGGCTGGAAACTGGAGGATGGACAGAGATGAAAGAAAGTCTTTGTTTTATTATTTAGTTTTTGGATATGGAGATGAGCATATTCATATCCCCTATAGATCCTCAGCTTCTTCAGTCTGATGGGGATACAAGACAGATAGCTGCAGCCACAGGAGGCAGACTGTACTGACCGCAAATTCTCTGGAAAAGTTCTCAATGGTCCAACTCGAGTCTTTAGGAGCTCGACTATGGGTCCAATAAATTGTGGCAAGGTTGTGAGGAGGAGGTCCTATGTAAGCATATGTCAGCAATCATGGGGACCATGCAGAAGGAGCAGAAAGGAGGGCAGTTTTTATTGAAGAGGGGTGTTCATGAATCTACATAGTTTGGAGGTGGAAGAGAGTTTAGAAAGTTCGAGAAGCTCTTATCTCAAGTTTATTTTGTTTTTGGTTTTTGTTCTTGGAGAAGTTAGGGCTACTGAAAATTAGGGGGTAGATGGAGATTTGGGTTACTGAAGGCTCGGAATGTTACCGTGTGAAAGGAAAAAGCCAGCAGAGCAACTGAGCAATGCTGACATGTGCCTTCAAGGGCGGGAAGCATAATTGTATCATGGTGTCAATCCTGCTTTAGTCACTTAATGATCATTATTGATGACAATCTCTATGATCTCCCAGCATCCTAGACATAGATAGCACCAATAAAAGCAGATAGTTGGGCTGACCCAGGGTCAGAGGGTGGAAATATAGGGGCTTCAGGAAAGGGGCAAACCAGTGGAGGGGAAGGGGAGGGCTGAAGTAGGTGTCCGTAGAAGAGGACCAGGACTGGGGTTGTTTGTTTCATTTTTAAAAGTGCATATTTCATTCAAAATCACAAAAAGAATTGAACAGTATTAAAAACAGGAGCAGCTTAAAAACGTATATTAATCTTTAGTTTCCTTTGGAGGCGTTTGCCAGTTCTCTACAGCAAAATGATGCTAGGAAAATGTCTTTAGGAGACAGAAATTCTCCCAGAATGCAGATTAAAATTCTTAAAAGGGATTAAAGATTCAGGGAGGAGCTAAGCCACTGTCGTGTTTCAATGGTGTTTCCTATCATGGTCCTTGCAAACTTTAATGACCCCTCAGGTAAGGTGAACACACCCTGGTTTGCTCAGGAACATTCCATGTAATTATCGATGGCGCCTCTGTCACCAAGAGACAGGGAGACTCCTGGAAGTCACCGGTGCCCACAGAGTTGGGGTCTAAAGAGAAAGGATCAGCGATAGAAACAAAGCTACCATGTCCTGCTGGTTCCCTATAGGGAGAAGCCACAGAAGTGAAGGCTGCAGGAAAGGGCTCCTTTCCCTTGTTGGCAGCTGGCTTGGAAAAATACTGCCTGACCCCAGCTGGGTTCCCCTAGGTCATTGGATCCACCCAGGGTGCCTCAGGGCAGGAAGTCCCAGAAACCACAGGCAGGTTCTGACCACCCACTGGAGCTTTCCTCAGCATGAAAAAGGCATGGTGGTGCAGGAATCATCTTTGCTTGGGCGGCAGTGAAGACCGACGAAGTTTTGCCTAAAGTAGATTCCCAGTACATACAAGACTGAAGCCTCGATCGGCGGCCTTCCAAGGTCTACAGACCTCAATGTGCAATAGTACAGCACAGAAGGTGGGGCAGGTGAGGATGGGGAAGAGGCTGGCAGGAGCTGGGATAGACTTTTCTTTCCTGAGCCCAGCTGGTGATCAGCTTATACCCTAAAGCAGAAGGATTAATAACCAGAGTAATTTTATCCCCATCAGAATGTAACTACAGATGTGGGTTTATTGGGTGAAACAGCTAATCCTTTCTACATTTGGCTCACTCATGAAACACGATGCCTGGGGTTGTCCCAAGCACTATTCCCACATGGGCGTGAGGCTCTTGGGCTGTGTGGGGCAGCTGTCGACTGTCTGTGCTCTTGCTGTTGGGTGAGCTGACATCTCCCTGGCCTGATGGAAGGGAAGGGAGCAGGACTGCGCTGCGCGTGTGCACGGTGTGTGTGTGTGTGTGTGTGTGTGTGTGTGTGTGTGTATACACTAAGGGGGGGAAGGATGTAGCTGAAGAAAAACGTCAGGTGTTGGAGTAGGTGGGCACACAGAGGGCCCGGAAGGAAAACGACTCCTGGAAAAAATCATTGGTTTTTTGCAACTGGTTGCAATTGCAATTGCAATTGGTTCATTGCAGCCACAAGTCCTAAGGTTTCAGGGATAGGGAGGCAGCAGGGAGAGGGAAGAAGGTTGAAGAAAGGCTGTGCACCTGGGCGTCCACGTGCCCCAGCCCCGAGCCGGCAGGCACCCAGGGATTTATGGCGTGGTGGTAGTTGGAGGCTCCCATGCCAGGAGACTCAATTAATCAAAGAGCTGCTGCTGATGGAGCAGAGATGAAAGGGTTTCCAGGCCAGTCAGTGATATGCTTGGAGCTTTTCCCGGGGTAGCCACCCTAGGGTGAGTAACAGGAGACATGGTTTCTCTCTGAGCGCTAAGGGCTGGGGTTCGTGCTGCCAACGAGAGAGGCAACTGGTTACCCAGTGGGCTTTAAGGGGGCGTGGCCTGGTGACGGGGCGTGGCCGCAGCACAAGGGCGGTGCGCGTGACCGCCCCCGCCCCCGCCCGCGGGGCGCACCGCCTCCTCCTGGGCGTGGCCGTCAGGGGGCAGTGGGGCCGCGGTGGTCCCGGCGGGCCGCGTGCCTCCCGCCTGACCCCTGCGGCTCTCCTAGCGGTGGCCGGGGCGGGGCGGCGCCGCGCGCAGAAAGCGTCACCTCCCTTCCAGCCACGGCCACGGGGCTCGACTGGTCGCTCCGACCCGCTCGCTCCCCCTGCTTCTGTTCAGTCCCGGGCTGGAGGGGCAGGGGAGGTTCAAGCTCCATTCCCGTGTGCTACGTTCCAGAAACTTTAAAAAAATGCCCCGGGGTTCCTGGACGACGCTGACGGGAAAGCAGGGTGTCCGACATCCCCACCCAAGTGCTCCCGGAACCAGGGAGACTGCATTTGAGGGCAGAGTGGCCAAGGGCTTGTAAAGAAAACCTTCTCCTCCGTGTTTCTTCCGTCCCCTTCCCTCTTACCTAGCGTTCTTAATTCAGGTTCCCTCCTTCCCTCAAGTCCAAAGAATCTGGAGCCTAAAGCCCTTCTCCCCCAGGGCAGGGCGGGCCCAGCGAGGAGGCCGCGCGGAGCCAGGGAGGCCGGGCGGGGCTGCGCCGGGAAGGAGCCGGCCTGCGGGGCAGGTCTCGGGGTCGGGAGGCCCGCATCGCCATGGCAACGAGTTCTCCCTCCTTCCCGTGGGAAGAACCAACTCCCGAAAGTGCAGCAAATTGGAAAGGGACCTGCTGAGTGCCAGCTGGGGCTTTAGGCCGGAGGGGGGTGGGGGTGGGGGTGGTCTGCAGGGGGGTGTGGTGCGACTGAGCCCGACCACCCCAGGCAAGGATGCGGGGCTGCGCGTGTTTCCTCTGAGACAGACGGGGCCACATAAGCTGGACACGTGACAGGCGGTGCTTTCCCGTGGCCTCGGGGGAGCAGATGTCCTTGCTGACTCCCTTAAAACAGCCGCTGCTGAGCTCTGGTTCCCGCTAAGTGGGACGGTTCCCTTCTCTTAGAAGTTCTGGCTATGGAATTCAGTTCTATGAGGCTGAGGCCGTTAATTCCTTCCTTCCTTCCTTCCTTTCTTTCCTTCCTTCCTTCCTTCCTTCCTTCCTTCCTTCCTTCCTTCCTTCCTTCCTTCCTTCCTTCCTTCCTTCCTTCCCTCCCTCCCTCCCTCCCTCCTTCCTTCCTTCCTTCCTTTCTTTCTCTCTCTCTCTTTCTCCTTCCTTCCTTCCTTCCTTCCTTCCTTCCTTCCTTCCTCCCTTCCCTTCCCTTCCCTTCCCTTCCCTTCCCTTCCCTTCCCTTCCCTTCCCTTTCTTTCTTTCTTCTTTATTTCTCTCTCTCTCTTTCTTTTCAAATGTTTTTTTGGAAACAAAAACATTAGTCTTAAAAGTGGTTAAAACCACTTAAAAGTGGTTTTAGCAGTAAAAAGAAAAATAAGTATTTTTTTTCCATTTCATAAAGGTGTAAAGAAGGAAAGGATGTGTCCGTGATTCTGAATTCTTATGCCCAAAGATAACCACTGTTAATATTTTGTCATCATCTTCCTGCACACATGTTCACACAGAATGTAGTATTTGCAGAAGTAGATTATGCTGCCCATGATGCTTTGTCACCTGCATTTTCACTTAACTTACCATAGACATGGAAAGATGTAGAAAATTTGATTTATTATTTCTTTTCTTTTTTAAGATTTTACCCATCTATTTGATAGAGAGTGTGTGTGCAGGGAGGGAGGGGCACAGGGAGAGAGGGAGAAGCAGACTTTCTGCTCTCTGACTCTCTGGGTCTCCCAGGACCCAGAGATCATGACCTGTCATGACTTGAGCCAAAGGCAGACATTTAACCCCACTGAGCCACCCAGGAGCCCCAATTTATTATTTCTAATGGCAACCTAAGATCACTATAATTTATTAATCAAGTTGCTACTGCTGGAAATTGAAATTGCTTCCCAATTTTTTACTCAGCTACATGATAATAAACATACTCACACATACATTTTGGCACACAGTCTGTTTTCTTTTCTTTTTTTTTTTTTTTTGAGAGAGAGAGAGATAAAGTGAGAACATGGGAGGAGCAAAGGTCAGAGAGAGAAGCAGACCCCCCCGTGGAGCTGGGAGCCCAATGTGGGACTCGATCCTGGGGCTCCAGGATCATGACCTGGGCCGAAGGTAGTTGCTTAACCAACTGAGCCACCCAGGAGCCCAGCCTGTTTAAGAGAAACTTCTAGAATTAGAATCACTGAGCCAAAGTATATAGGCATTTTAAATTTTAATGTACATTTCTACATTCCGGGTCTGTGGTTTGTTTCCGGAGCAAGTGGGCTTTTCTCCTCCTCTGTCCATATGAGGACCAGCAGGGTAAGTCCATTGTAGATGGTGTCTTGCTATTCTTGCCAAAACAAAATCTGAAATCAAGAATCTGGGTGTGAGTAGTTCTTTTCAGAGGGGATCCCAGAAGCACTGTGAAGGGTGAACTATAAAAGGTGCACCAATGCAGGGATTCCTACTGCTGGCAACTGGGGTCCAGTTGGGACGGCCACCCTTTGAGTGAGCACATAGAACTCTCCTCAGAATGGAAACCCATTTGTTTCTGCAGGACATTAACTCTTCAGATCATCTGAACGTCCCCACTGTTATTTGGAAAATTTCTTCCGGTGAGTTCTAAGGTAGGCCAAAGGGTATAGCTGGGGCATCTCCAGCCTCAGTTACAAATGAATTATTTCAACTTCCCCAGAACCCAAGCCAAGGGTTGAGGTCAGTGCAGGACATAATTGCGTAACAAGCTACAATTTTCCTCATTCCCTCCACCTTCCCTCTCTGCTCCCTAAACCGTCTCTCGGAGTCAACTTCAGCTCCCGGAGTAGATAATCTAAGACATGCCAAAGGTGGCTCAGTGATTTGCTTTAGAGTGTTCGAGAAAAACTCCGTCACTTGTCCAGGCACATTTACCTTTTCAGACAGGAAGCAGAGGAGAGACGAATTATTCACCAGAGGAACTGATGAGAGTGCTGGCGTTCCAGGCAGGGTGGCTGCTGGAAGCTTCTCTGGCCACGGCGCCGGAGCGCCAGGCCTGGCCCACAGAGGAATTCTGCTTGTCCTCTCTTGACCCACAGCAGGTGAGAGGTGAAAGTGGGACAGGAGAGAAGAGTCCAGAGCCTTGTTTCTCTCATAAGGATGACACTCACTGGCCTGTGAATTGAGAAAACGAGGCAGGAGGGAGGAAATAAGGCTGAATCTGCTGGAGGGACTGGGAGAGCAGTGAGCCACCAAGGCAGGTGTAGAGAGAGGAGGAAGCACCTCAGGGCTCTGGGTGAAAGGAGGCCCTTGAATGAGGGACTCAGCCTCAGCTCACCTCTCCCCTACCTGGAGTCTTGTCTGTCCTCTTTCCCCTCTGACCACTCTTTCCAGCTTCATTTCCCAATTGTTTCTGTCTGTCCCCGACGTGCTGGTACTAACGGTTTTCTCCTCCAGCAGCACAGGCTGTCAGGGAGGTCGTGGGTCACACACAGATGCCGCCCAGAGGGCCGGCCCAGCTCTCTCTTAGGAGCTCTGGTGCCCCCCACCCAGAAGTTGATAGAAATTACAGCAATGGGAGGAATCTTGGGGCAGACATGGGTTCCCTTCAGGCTGTGCATTCTCCAGTTATCGTATGTGGAAGCTAGTGTCCCTAATGACGTTGCGAGCTGCATGAGGCTGAGTGCTTTGGCTTTTACTTCCCTGATTGGCTACGTGAAGTGGCCCACAGACAATGGCCTTATTGCCTCCTGAAGGAGTTTCTCCTGTAGCCCCAGAGCAGGAGCCTGGGAGGGTGAGGTCCTGCCCCTCCGTGGGCACCTTGGTTTTACTGACACAGTCGCCGCCCTTCCCCCCACCCCCTTTCACCTTCTGCAGTTTGGAGAACCCTCTGTTCATCAAATCAGGAGTGATTCTCAGCCCTCATCCTTATGTCTGCAGTCTGGGGGACTGCTGGCCAGTTCTGCCATCTTGAAACTCTGTCCTTTCTCGGCCTCCATACGTCACACCCTCTCAACAGTCTTCTTTCCAGTGAGCTGTTTCCTCTTGTCCCCTAAGACACCGTGCTTGGGAACAGCATGAGGTAGTGGAAAGAATGTAGGTTTGGGAGCCAGAGTGACTGTGTCTGATTCTGAGCTGCATCATTTTTTAGTTGATTAACCTTTCTGGCCTCCATTTGCTCAACTGTAAAATGCAGATAATCATAGCGTTTGAAGATATCATAGGTAAAGGGCCTAACACCAAGTACTTGCTAAAGGCACGGTAGTTAGGGGTGTTCTTCTGTGACTTTGCCAAGCATTACACAGCCCCGTGTTGACTCATGCTCACTCCGGACTGGGGAACGACAGCAGTCTCTCGCCATCCCTGATTGCTCTCCTGCGTCTGGTCTCTGTCTCCTCATATCTGCTAAGTATTCCCACTTTTGATGTCCCGCCATGAGTTCAGTATCAGCCTGCACAAAACAATCTTGTCCCTTCTCCAAAGCTTTTCCTGTCAGGATTTCCCTGATTCAATTGTCCACACAACTATTTCTCAGACTCTTGGGCTTGAAAAGCTTGGAGGTGTCTTCCTTTTGCCTTCCTTCTTTGGAAATAATGGTTATTATTGGTAGAATGCATTTCTGACTTACCCTCAGCAGTATTTTGGAGTAGGCTACCACAGAAAAGATGTCTGGAGAGGCAAAATAATCTTTCTGGGGGTAGGAGGGTAACAGAGCAGGACTCAGACTGAAATCCTGGCCTTATCCCACTTTCCAGAGATGTCCCTCCCCTGACTGATAGCCAGGTTGGTCCCAGGTCCCACTGACCCAAAAGGCTAAAGTCTCTCCATCCTAAAAACAAGTCAACAAACCTTTCCCAACGTCTCCCTTCAGCTTCCAATTTTCTCTCACCTCCCCTTCAGAGACAAACTTCTTTAAAAACATATACACATCTACTAGCTTGATTTATCCTCTTCTCTTTGGGTCTTCAATGACTGCAGTCTGGCTTCCACCAGCCCTGGATTGGCCCTCACCAGTTCCTTAGATCACTTTGCCCTATTTAACACTTTCACAAACACATTATCCCTTCCCCCCAACCCACCCCGCCCTTCACTCTGCCCTGGTGTCTTTGGCTCAGCCATCTCTCTTTTTTTAAAGATTTTATTTATTTATTTGAGACAGAGAGAGCAGGGGGAAGGGGCGGAGGGAGAGGGAGAAGCAGACTCTTCCCTGAGCAAGGAGCCTGACTCGGGCCTCAGTCCCAGGAATCCAAGATCGTGACCTCAGCTGAAGGCAGATGCTTAGCTAACTGAGCCACCCAGGCAGCCCAAGAAGATCGCTAATTCTTTTTTTTTTTTTTTTTTTAAAGATTTTATTTATTTGACAGAGAGAAACACAGCTAGAGAGGGAACACAAGCAGAGGGAATGGTAGTGGGAGAAGTAGGCTCCCCGCTGCGCAGAGAGCCAGATGCAGGGCTTGATCCCAGGACCCTGGGATTGTGACCTGAGCCTGAGGCAGACGCTTAACGACTGAGCCACCCAAGCAGCTCAAGAAGATTGCTAATTCTATTCAAATGTCTCATAGACACCTCTACTCAGCATGTTGTAAACTGAGGTCCTCCTCTTCTAATTCTGTTTTAGACTGGGTTCCTTAGAAGTTCACGGGAAGCTGGCTTCTCCAGCACATCTCCCCAGAAACACCCATCTACATTTCACCCCCACTCAGTCCCTTCCCACCTGTATCGGGTCCTGACTTTGATGTGACAGGTTTGTTTTACTGAAAGTCTTGAGTTTGGTTTTGGTTTACAGTGTGGTTACCTTCTGGCTAGAGGAGATTTGTTTGTTTGTTTGACATTGCCAACAAAGCCTCTGTCGTTCTTCTTTTGCTTTGAATTGGAAATTGATTGCCTGAGCCTGTCATTTTCTCTCTTTAGTGCATTAATGACGATCAGCAGAAACCACCAATCCCGCAGTCCTTTAATTACTATTTGTCCCATAGTTCTCAAGTGCTAGAGATATCACACAAACCAGTGCATCGCCTTCAACTTGTACCTCTTTCAGCTGGCCATAGGCGAGCAATCGCCCTGCAACATCATGGCACGGTCTCTCAAATCTCCTGCTCTACCATCACCCACAGATTCCTCATTGCCAGCAAGTTGGCAAGCGATCGACTCCAGAATCTCATCTTTAAAATTTGCTCTGAAGAGTATTCTTTGCATCTTAGGGTGGGTTTCCTAAAAGTGGAGCCCCAGACAGGGATTTGTGCTGCTGTGGTTTACTTAGGAGAAGGGAAGTAAGAGAAGTGGGGTAAGCCAGAGGAAGGACCTATGCAAGGAGCTGGAGTGCTGTTCCAGCTTCATTTCTCAGGGAGCCCTGGAGCATGAAGGGTCCCCCAGAACCAGTCCCACCTTGAGGCCAAAGAGTCCCACTGACTTTGGGACTTTTGTTTAAAGTCTTTTGTACCTCTCAGACAGTTGGTCTTTAGCTGCAGATTTCTGGGGGTGTGACTTTCTGCCTGAGGCAGCTCCTGGATTCTGTTTGGCTGAGGGTAATTTTCTGGTATTTGGCAGGTGGGTAGAGTGGCCTGTAAAGTGATCCGGGCAGGACACCAACAACTTCTAAGACTGTTTCAGTAAATAGCTCCTCAGTCCACCAGTTGCTCAAGTTAGAAACGTGGGGATCATGCTTGTCCCCTTTCTTTTTTCTCAATTTTCAATCCAATCCAATCAATCTACAAAATATGTATTCATTCTCCTAATTGGTCTACTTAGTTTTTGCATTTTCACACTCATTACCTAGTTGACATCTCCACCATCTATTGTCCCCATTACTGCAATAGCTCCTAACAAACCATCCTTGTTTATGACCTGCAAGACATCTCCCCAGAAACACCCATCCACACCTCAGCCAAAGTGATCTTTCTAAATCTCATCTTTTCACGTGACTTCCTTTATTAACTGCTCAATGGTTTTCCATTGCTCGTATGGTGATTTCAAACAGCTTTATATGACTTAAAATACCCTGCATGACTCTGGTCCTACTCGTATTTCCTGGTCTCACTACTTACAACCTCAAATAAGTGGCCCCAATGGGTTTTTTTTAGTTACTTGAATATACCATAGGCTCTCTTGCTTCTTTGCACACATTTTTTCCTCTGCTACAACACCTGTGCCACCTCTCACCTGGTTACCTCTTATCCATCTTTAAGGATCTGCCTAGTTATACTTGCCCTTGCAAAGCCTTCCTTGCTCCTGGCCCCTAGATATCCTTGCACTTGAACAACATCCTCTCCATGTTACTTATCACCCATAGCACTGTGAATGCCTCTTTGGTTGCCTACATCTTCTCATGACAGTGCTGTTTCTCTACCACTTTCCTCATTCTGTTCTCACCCTTCTTCCTTTCCTGTATTTTTTAAGACAAATTTCCTTCCATTTTCTCTCCTCTAGTAATTTGGCAGTAATACATCTAATTTTTACACTTTGATGGTTTAGCATGAACTAATCTCTACTTAAATTAAATTTTAAGCTCTGTGGGAGCAGGATGATGCTTGCATTATTTATCATTGTATTATCAGTGCTTCGTGTATGGCTGGAACTCAATAAATGTTTATTATATGAACTAATAAATGTATAAAAATATTTCATTTCTGTTTTCATTGCTGGTCAAGGTTCCAGCACCTGTAACCATGCCTTGCACATAGTGCTTAATAAATATTTGTTAAATTTGATAATGAACTGAGCCTTTCCTTCCAATCTGCATGACAGTCCGCCTGCCTGATTTAGTTCCTCACCACCTGTGTTCAGAGTCATGCAGCAGAGACTGACACCAGCAAAGTGGCAGACTAGAAAGCTCTTAGGTCTCGTTTTCCTAAACAGATGTAAAAACAAAAATAAAACAAAAACCTAAGCTGTCTTAAACAACTTTATAGGAGGTCTGGAAAATGGTTAAAGGTTTACAGCAAGCAAATAATGCTCAATCACGAAAAACTCATTTTCAAAATGGTAAGAAATTTTGCAGTGTTTTCAGTGGCCCAGCTCCCAGTTCTCCCCCACCAGAAGGAGCAGAGCAGAACTTATTTTCAAATTACTGTGTTATGTATGTTCTAATCGTCTGGGGGTACCTGAAGGACTGATGCAAAGCCAGAGCTTTTTTCCACATAATTTGGGATGCAAGTAGGAAAAGCAGGGGGCACTGCTTGTAAAGTCTACAAGGTGACTGCAGACCTAAAGAGAGCTGGGGCAAGAGATTCTGAGTGGAGACATACAGAGACCATCTAAGGCCAGGAGGACAAACTGAGGTGAGATGCTTCAGGGAATGAGGACATTCAAAAGTAGCCATGTATACAGAAGAATTTATAAACACATGTGCATGCCCAGGGAAGATGCATGCTAAGGAAAATCCTGTAAACTTAAGCTTCCACATAGGGCTAATCCCTAGGCTAAGAGTAAGCCTACCTCAATGGTGAAGGAATGACTCCAGGACCAAACCATTCCACAAAGACTAGAAGTGGTGGGTGTTCTCTTATTTTGTTGTTTTGTTTTGGCTTGGGTGGGCTTGTGTGCGTGTGTGTGTGTTTTAGTTCCTAGCATTTCAAGAAACCTCTATCCAAACACTAGCTGAACACAAGCTAAAGGAATAGAAACCTCAGTGATTACACATAACAAGGTATCTTGCCTTTGCAAAAACAGTTTGGAAAGTTTTGAAACAAATGTGTCAGTGCCATGTTCAACCACCATCACCATGAGAAGAAAGAGAGAAATAAGGAAGGAAGGAAGGAAGGAAGGAAGGAAGGAAGGAAGGGAGGGAGGGAGGGAGGGAGGGAGGGAGGGAGGGAGAGAGAGAGAGAGAGAGAGAGAGAGAGAGAGAGAGAGAGAGAGAGAGAGAGAGAGAGAAAGAGAAAGAGAAAGAGAAAGAGAAAGAGGAAGAGAAAAAGAAAGAAAAAACTAGCAAACTCTGAGGTAGAGAAAGAAGGAGAATCTGATTTCGAGAGTTACTACTAAGGGATACAAAGAAATAGGAATACAAGGCTAATTCAAAGGAACAAAATTAACTGATAGAAGCTGTTCCTGAGGAAACCAGATGTCAGAATTACTAGAAAAAGATTTCAAGCTGATGATATTAGATATATGTTTTACCCTTATATACTAAGAGAAACATGGGCAAAGAACTAAATGGAATCGTGAAAACAATATATGAACAAAATGAGAATATTGACAAAGAAACAGAAATTATAAAAAGGAACTAAACAGAAATTCTGGAGCTGAAAACCACAATAACTTAAATAAATTCATTAGAGAGATTTGATATCAAATTGGAGCAAGAAGA
The DNA here is from genome assembly GCA_028646535.1 of Procyon lotor. NCBI lineage: Eukaryota > Metazoa > Chordata > Mammalia > Carnivora > Procyonidae > Procyon > Procyon lotor. Next base: position 113,825,965 of record CM053611.1, read on the forward strand.
AAAAATCAGAGAACTTTAAGATACAATGATTAAAAGTATTGTGTCTAAGGAGAAGGAGGGGGAGAAAGAGTGAAAAAAATGAACATGTCATAAAAGACTTATGGAATGCTATTAAATGGACAAATGTATGCATTATGGGGAGTCTAGAAGGAGAAGAGAGCAAAGGAAGTAGAATAATTATATGGAGAAATAATGACTAAAATTTCTCAAATTTGAGAAAAGACATGAATCTCCAAATCCAAGAAACTCAATAAACTCCAAATAGGATAAACCTAAAGAGACTGAGAAGGAGGCATAAAATTAAACTGTCAACAGCCAAAGACAAAGAGAGAAATCTTGAAAATAGCAAGAGAAAAGTAACTTGTCACATATTAGGGATTCTCAGCTGATTTCTCATCAGAAGCCACAAGGAAGCCACAGGCCAGGAAGCAATGGTATGATTTATTTAACACACTAAAAGAAAAATGCCTATCAACCAAAAATTCTGTATCTGGTAAAACTGCCTTTAAAAGAATGAGAAATTAAGACTGTCTCAAAATAAATAAACAAAAATAAACAAAAGCTAAGAGTTTATTACTATTACCCTTGCTTTCCAAGAAATTCTAAAGGGGGTTCTTTGGTTTGAAATGAAGGATTTTAGACAGTAGCTTGATGTGAAATGAGATCTCTAGTAAAGGGGAATATATGGACAAATATAAAATCCAGTATTGGGGTGCCTGGGTGGTTCAGTCAGTTAGGTGACTGCCTTCGGCTCAGGTAATGATTTCGGGGTCCTGGGATCGAGCACTGTGTAGGCTCTTTTCTTAGTAGGGAGTCTGCTTCTCTTTCTCCCTTCCTTCCTACTGCTTCTGTCTGAAATAAATAAATAAAATCTTTAAACAAAATAAAATAAAGTAATCAAATCAAATCAAATCCAGTATTACTCCAGTTTGGGTTTGTAACTCCATTTTGAATTTTCTATTATATCTAAAAGTCAAGTGTATAAAAATGATTATAAATCTGTTTTGGGGGAACACAATGTATAAAGATGTAATTTGTGACATCAATAACATAAGGAGGAATGATGAAGCTGGATCAGAGTAGTTTCATATGTGGTTGAAATTGACATCAGTTCAAATTAGGTTGTTATAACTACAGTATGCCATAAGTAATCCCCATGGTAACTACAAACAAAATATAAACATACACAAAGGAAATGAGAAGGGATTTAAAACATGTCACTACAAAAAAAAAAAAATCAAGTAAACACAGAAGTAGGACTTAACAGAAGAAATGAGGAAGAAAAGACCCATAAGACATACAGAAAAAAATATATAGCAAAATGGCAGAAGTATTTCCTTGATGGCAATTACTTTATCTTTTTTTTCTTTTTTAAGATTTCGTTTATTTACTTGATAGAGAGAGAGAGAGAGAGAGCGCGCACAAACAGGGGCAGCAGCAGAGGGAGAGAAAGAAGCAGGGTATCCACTGAACAGGGAGCCCGATGTGGTGGGGCCCCATCCCAGGACCCTGGGATCATGACTGGAGCCAAAGGCAGCCATTTAACTGACTGATCCACCCAGGCACCCCTTCTTGTAGATAATTACTTTAAATGTAAACGTATTAATCTCCCCAAGGGCACACATTGTGCTACACAATAAAGAAAGACTGGGTATAAAAATCTTCCGTGCACTTATTAAAGTATGTCTCCAGTCTTACACTGCAAAGATCCTAAGAATGAAAATTAAAATGTAACTATTAGAAATGTGATGAAATATTAAAATTAAAGATATGTATATTTTTAGACAAAGCATAGGTTGATAGATTGGACAAAATAGATACAAACTATATGCTCTCCACAAGGTACTCACTAGATTTAAAGATGCAAATATGTTGAAAGTGAAAGAATGGAAAAAAATATTCCATGCAAATAGCAAACAGAAGAGAATTGGGGTAGCCATACTATGATTATACAAAGTAAACTGAGTAAAAAACTGTTATAAGAGACAAAAAAAAGCCAGTTCACTAAGATGATATGCAATTATAAATATATATGAACCAAACATCAGAGCCCCAAAATAAATAAAGCAAATATTGGCAGATTGAAGATAGAGAGCTCTATGGTAACAGATATTAATGTCCCATTTTCAATAATAGATGGAGCAGCCAGACAGAAGATCAATAAGGAAAGAGGAATTAAACAACAGAATGGACCAACCAGATCTAAGAGCTATGTACAGAACACTCCATTGAATAACAGCAGAATGCACATTTTTCTTCAGTGTTCATGGAACATTCTCCAGGATGGACCACATGTTAAACCACAAAATAAGTATTAAATTTTAAAAGATTGAAATCATACAAAGGACGTTTTCTGATCATAATGGAATAAAACTAAAATTCAGTGACAGAAGGAAAACTGAAAAATCTGCAAGTATATGGAAACCAAATAACATACTCTTAAAGAATCAATGGATCAAGAAAGAAATCACAAAGGAAAGTAGAAAATACCCTGAGATGAATGAAAACAAAAACACAATACTCTGAAACTTATGGGGTGCATAGAAAGAAGTACTTAAAGTGAAATATATACAGGGCACCTGGGTGGTTCAGTGGGTTGTGTCTGCTTTCTACTCAGGTCATGATCCCAGGGTTCTGGGATCAAGCCCCACATTGGGCTCCTTGCTCTCTCTCTCTCTTTTCTCTTTCTCTCTCTCTCCCTCTGTCCCTCTCCTGCTCTCTCTCTCAAATAAATAAAATCTTAAAATAATAAAAGGGAAATTTATGGCATTAAATGTATAAATCAGGAAAGAAGACAGATCTCAAATCAATAACCTAACTGCACACAATAAGGAACTAGAAAAAGAAGAGCAAACTAACCCCAAAACTAGCAGAAGGAAAGAAATAATAAAGATTAGATCCGAGATAAATAAAATAGAAAATAAAAAAATACAATGGAGAAAATCAGCAAAATCAAAGTTTGGCTATTTGAAAAGATCAACAACATTGATAAAGTTTTAGCTAGACTGACTAAGAAAAAAAGAAAATAGACCCCAGTTATTAAAAATCAAAACTGAAAGTGGGAATATTACTACCGATTTTACAGAAATAAAAAGAATTATAAGAGAATACCGTGAATAATCATAAACCAAGAAACTTGGGTAAGCTAGATGAATTGGACAAATTCTTAGAAACACATTTATACCAAAATGGAATCATGAAAAAAAAATTGAAAATCGGATTAGACGTATAACTTGTTGGAGATGGAATCAGTAGTCAAAACCTCCCAACAAATAAATGTCCTGGACCGGACAGCTTCACTGATGCATCAGGCCAAACATTAAAAGAAAAATTAACACCAATCCTTCTCGAACTCTTCCAAAAACTGAAGAGGAGAGAACATTTCCGAAGTCATTCTATAAGGTCAGGACTACTCTGACACCAAAGCTAGACAGAAAGACTACAATAAAGGAAAACTACAAACCAATATCTTTTATAAATATGGATGCAAAATCTTCAACAAAATATTGGCAAACTGAATCCAACAATATATTAAAAGGTTTACATATATATGTGTGACATATATACAATAAGAGGGAAAAGTCATTTCAATTAAGGCAGAAAAATTATTTAACAAAATGCAAAATCCTTTCATGATAAAAACTTAATAAGCTGTGACTAGAAAGAAACTTCCTCAACATGACAAAGGCCATATATGAAAAACCATCAACTAGCATTATGATGCAAGGCTGAAAGCATTCCTCTAAGATCAGGAACAAAGCAAGAATATCTACTCTCACCACTTCTATTCAGCATCTTATTGGAAGTTTCAGACAGAGCAAATACCCAAGAAGAAAAAAGGACATTTAAACTAGAAAGCAAAAAGTACAATTATCTCTATTTCAGATGACTTGATTTTACATGTAAAAAACTCCAAAGATTAAACACACACACACACATGCACACACACGACCTGTTAGAGCTAATAAATAAATTCAGCAAAATTACAAGATACAAAATTACCACTAAAAATTCAGTTGCATTTCCATTCACCAACAATGAGCAATCCAAAAAGGGTATTAGAAAAATAATTGTGCTTATAAAAATATAAAAAAACAATAAAATACATAGAAATGCATTTAACCCAGGAGCCAAAAAACCTTTTTCACTGAAAATTACAAAATATTGCTACAAGAAATAAGCAAAGACAAATAAAGGCAAAGATACCCCATGTTTATGGGTTGGAAGACAATATTGATGAAAATACTATCCAAAGGAAATTAGAGATTCAATGTGATAACTATCAAGATTTCAACAGTTTCCTTTACAGAAATAGAAAAACCTATCTTAAAATTCATACAGAATCTCAGGGTTCCCCAAATGTCAAAACCACCTGAAAAAGACCAAAGTTGGATGACACACACTTCCTGATTTTAAAACTTTCTATAAAGCTACTGAAATCACTGCAGTGAAACAGCAACATAAGGCCAGATATATAGACCAAGGGAATAGAGTACGGAGGCCAGAAATAAATCCTTGCATGTGTATGGTCAGTTGATTTTCAACAAGACTGCTGAGACCATTCACTAGGGTAAAGAACAATTTTTCAACATACGGGGCTGGGGAAACTGGATATCCACATGTGAAAGTAAGAAGCTGGAACCTTACCTTACACCATATACAAAAATTAACTCCAAATGGATCAAGGACCTAAATGTAAGATCTAAAACAATAAAACTCTTAGAAGAAAACAGAACAGTCTTCACCACATTGACTTTGACAATGATTTCTTGGGTATGACATCAAAAGCATTAGCCACAAAAACACAGTAGACAAATGGAACTACATTAAACTTACAAACTTCTCCTTGTTAAAGGAAACAATCAACAGAGTGAAAAGACAACCCACAGAATGGGAGAAAGTATTTCCAGATTCTATATCTGATTAGGAATTTACATGCAAAATACAGAAAGAACTTGTAAAACCCAACAACAAGAACAAACATCACTGAACAGGATACTTAAAGTGGTTAAAACAATAAATTTTATGTTTTGTTTATTTCATTACAATAAAAAGTCTTGTAGCAGCTTCTTCACTGCTCCCCCTACTTTCAGGGTCTTCCTTCCTCCCTTTTAAGTGCAACTTAAATGCCTCAATTGGTCTTTGGAATAAGGCAGCTTATAAATTAGGAAATATACAAATAATTCTGTCTCTGGCAAGATTAATTACCCCAAAGTAAAGTTTTGATAATATTGTTATCCTAGTTATGATAGTTCATTGGATAGAGGATAAAATCCAAGTTCTTTCTGATTTATAATCTGATTTCTGTTTATCTTTTCTCCACAACCCCCCTCTGTTTCCGTTGTGGCCAGATAATGTCCCCAATAGGCACCCCCATGCTGCTGTCCTTCTCTTCCTCTCCTGTCTCAATCCCAGTCCAGCCTTCTAGGGTTATCTTGAACTCCATCTCCTTCAAGAAGCTCTCTCCATAATTTCTAACACTGACAAGTCATTTCTTCCCCCAACAGCACAGGTGCATTTTGTCTGTGAAGCCATAGTTCAGCTCTTCGCACGGACTTCCTGGCTGGACTTTGAGTATCATGCCCTGTATTCGTATTTCTCCCACTTCCTAACTTCTCATCTTGTTATCTGACCCCTCGACTTCCTGGGAAGTTTTTTCAGTGGCCTTTCTGGGAATGTAATTTGCCAAATTTCAAACCGAGGAGACTGAAGTAGATGATAATGAAGTTCTCTTGAGCTCTAAGGGTCTCCTCTTGTTTGCATGAAAAACAGGTCAAGAGCTTAATCCACCTGAGCCACTCATCTTCGTTTAAACCAGAGTGTCCTGAGCAGGGCTGGGCAGGAGGCGAGTTCTCAGGATCTTGTGGGCTACTGCTTAGCCCACAGCCTATGGACTAATAATATCTTCTCATTGAACTTATCCTATTTTTTTCCTGATGTAATCTTTTCCCAAAATGCTATAGGAGTATTTCTGTAGACATTGCTCAAAAACAAATTCTAAAGACTGTGTGGTGGAGACTTTAGGGTGGCCTTTGTCACTCCTGCCTCCTGGTGTCCTTGACCTTGTAAAATCTCCCCGTAAGTGCAAGTGGTACCAGTCCTTCTAATAGAATAGGACAAAGGTAATGGACTCTCACTTCCATGGTTGGGTTATATTACATAAGACTCAGCACACTGGGGCTAGAGACTTTCTTTATGAGCTTAAGGAATGATGCAGCCATGTTGGAGAGCTCACACAGAGAACTGTGGGCAGCCTCTAGGACCCAAGTATGGCCTCTAACCAACAGCCATCACGGAGCCGCTGGCTGTCCAGTCGTTGGAAGTACCTTCTGCAAACAACCTGGAAGCAGAGACTTCCCCACTTGAGCCTTCTGATGAGAATGTGCCTCAGCCCCCACCTTGACCATAGCCTTATGAACTGGAGGACTCAGTCTAGACTCATGACCAACAGAAACCAACATAATAAATGCATGTTGTTTTAAGCCATGAAACTTGTGAACCAATACAGACTGGATTTGGCTAATACACAGTAGCTGAGAAATGGAATGTGCTTAAAGAAATCTGGCTGGACTTCCCAGCTTTACCCTGAAACCCAAGAACCCTGAGCAGGTGGGTTGTAATGGGCCATGTTCTCACGGTGTTTGCTTTCTGATCGTGAACTGATCTATCTAAAATTCAAGTATGTGAACACATAGAAAGACAAAAACTGTGTTGATGGGTAGAGCCCAGCACGGCAGTTCCTGTAGAATGGGATACGAAGAAAGTCCAGATTTGGTCCTCCCTTCCCACGCACAAACAGGCTCAGGCACTAGTTTTCCAATAGAGTCTCTAGGGGTGTTGTTCTTGAGGAACAGTCTTAATTTCAGTCTCAAATCAGTGATAAAAGCAAATAAAAAAATTTCAAAAGAAGTCGTCTTAATACCTTTAAGCAATTAGAACAAGATGCAGTGTTTAATGAATTCTTGTTAGATTTGCTCTTATGATTAGATAAGCGCACCTCGTAATTAGCACAGCACTTGCTGCTATTCAAACGAGAGCCTGGAGATCTTTGGTTTCTTTAAGACAGACTACACATTAGCACGGTCTTCTTTAAATGATTAGTTTGTGTTTCAAGAGACAGATACAGCCCGATGGTGGGCCCTCTCTAAATAGTCACAAATGTCAAAGACATTGGATGCAAATGATGAGACTTATACTGTGTACTGAAAGGACAGACACGAATCCCACCGTGCCTCCTGGTGGCCCTCGCCGCCCGAGGTCACAGAAGAGGGAAGGGCATGAGTGTGTCCTCTGATTGGAGCCAGGAGGGACTGCTGCCAACATTGGGCTGCCTGCCTTGATAGAATCTAACATTTCCTCTTTCTTCTTCCCTTGGAAGTCATTCAATGAGCAGCCCCAAGGTCCACGTGGGGGTAGAGGTAGGACTTGGAAACACCAGATGGCCTTAGGTTAATCAAATCCTTACGAGAGAGCCTTGAAGTTTGACACAAAACCCAAGTCAGTCAGAAAACGTTGGCAATTGAAGTACGAGGTCTCTCACGTTCCTTGACTAAGACAGGTGAGGGAGTGTGAGGCTGGGCTCTGGGGCTTGGTTTCCCTGACAGGCTCCCTTCTTTCGCAGTCACTCCGGAAACCACAAAGACAAGGCAGAGTGCCCCACGCTGTCGCTCTCAAGCAGAGAGCAGAACTTTTCCTGGCAGCATCAAGTCAGCACCTTTCCTTGGAAAAGAGTCCCTGTCTTCCCTACGGAAGAAGGGTGAAGTACAGCCGAGAGAGGAGCTAAAGCTCGGTTTTTGCCAAAAGTCACTGCAGAACTGCCTTTCCTTCCAGAAGGTCTGACCTCCATTCAAGGTTATGAAGTGCCGGTAAAATGCTGCCCTCTGATCAGCAAGGGAAGGGAGTTGCCACCCCGTCTAGACTCGCACGGGGAGGACAGAGCAGCCCATTCCTGCCCCGGACTCTTCCAGAGCCTGTTCTTGGTGCCCAGGCATTCCTGAGGTCACCAAGCCTCTGTTCCAAGGAGGTCCAGCAGCCGGAAGTGAAGGCAGCACAGCTCACGGCCTGGCACTACTCCAGCAGAGAGAATCCTGCATCCCGGGCGGGCCCCTGTGGATCTCTGAGCAGCTCGCGGCTGCAGGCTTCTCTCTGTTCTCTGCTAGCGTGTCAAGTTCCTGGACGCGTCCCCGTGTGTCCCTGAGTGTGGCATCACGGCAGGATCTCTGACGATAAGATAGGAGTCTAGTTTTTTTACTTCTTGTATTCGGGAGGATTTAGTTGGCTGCCTGTGAAAGAGATCCCAAATAACAGTGGCTGAAACAAGATCAGGGTTCTTTCCCTCTTAAAAGTCTGGATGAAGGCGCTCCAGGGCAGTGTGGATGGTCCCCATATCAGGCTCTCCAGGCCACCTGCTCAGCCATCTGGGGGCACGGTTCTGCACCTCCAGGTCCAAGGTGAGTCAATGTCCCCAGAGCAGGACGGAGGACACCGGAAGGAGGGGCATTGACCCTCTCTTTAAGGGATCTTGCCCCTGATGTGGCACACATCCCTTCTTCCCACTCCACTGGCTACAGGACAGCAGAGAGGTGTGGCCACAAACCCAGGTGAATATGGACATTGTCTATTACTGTGGAATAAAGAGTGAATGATTAGTGAGGGGACAGCAATCAGCCTCTGCCCCCACATATTTTTCATAAAACTTTCTATTACATCAATTTCATAAAATTTCAAAATATTTGCTAATAACAAATTAAGTGATACAAAGATATGTAAAAAAAAAAAAAAAAAAAGACCTCTATGCACCTCCCTCCCCAGACCTGGAACAGTTCTAACAGTTTGATGTACATTCTTCCATGCCTTTCTTGAGAGTCATTAAAAAATATGCCAAGTTTTCTGTCTCCCTGTCCACTTTTAATTTTTTTTTAAATGAGATCATTCTATACAGAGTATTTTCTACAATTTGCTTGTTTCCAATACATAATGAATCTGTTTATTGGTATATGAAGTTCCAAACTGTTCTTTTTAATAACTGCACATCTCATAATATGGATTTCTTAGTTGGAGGCACTAAAATTTCTTCTACCACTCCCCAGTGGGGTATATAGCTTATTTCTTTTTATTGTCACTGTAAATAATGTTGCAAGAAACAACCTTGTGCACACATCCTTGGGTATTTCTTTTTGTAGGATACTTAATTAAAGGATATGTACAATCAAAATTGCAATAGATTCTACCCGGTCGCTTTATGGAAAGACTGTCGTTATTTGCAGGCTGGTGGGTTGCAGATGAGAATGATGGGGCCCCGGACAGCGTTCCCCTTTGCTGTTGGAAGGAAGAGGAGAGAGGGGGAGAAGGACGTAGAGCAGACAGTATGATTTCTAGGAACAGGTGTTGCCTGGTCTAGTGTACGAGAAAGTGCTTCATTCCACCTGCTCTTGGAGAAGAAGGAGGAGGGTCCCTCTGCTTTGGCCAAGAAGCAGGAGGAATCACAGCGCCTGTAGAATGAAGAGCCGCCTTGGCCTGGGGAGGACGGTAATGAAGATTAATAGGGGGAGGAGAATGGATCTGGGCACCCTATAAGGGACATGAACCCTCTCAGCCCTGTGGCCAGGCCGGGGTGGCGGCGCCTGGGGGACATCCCAGCCCCGCGGGCATCAGGGCACGAAGCCGTCAGTCCAGACTCACTGAGCAGTCTTCTGTGGGCTATGCTCACAAAGCCGACTCCCCATGGGTTTGCAGGGTTTGGGGAGGTTGGGGGCTGGCCACAGCTAGGGGTGGAGAAGTAGGAGCTGCTCCTGCTCTTCTCTTCTCCCCCATCTTCTCAGCACGCTAGGCACGGGGGAGGTGTGGGGCCGGACAGGGTGACAAGCATCACCGGTCTCCCAGCTGGCCAAGGCAGGGCGAAGGCTGACGTGTCTGGAGCCTTCAGCCCCATTTACAGATTGGGGACTGAGTAAGAAAGCCCTCCAGCTGGTGGAGTGCTGAGCCGGAACTGACTCACGCAACCCCCGCAAATCCTTGCCTTCCCCTCCAGTGCCACGGGTGCCGCCGTTTCCCCTTTGCAGAAGCCTGGTGCTCACCCCCACCTGTATTCCTTCTGTCTCAGCAGGGAAAGGGGAAGGATGTTGGGGAAGAGCCGCTAATTCTTGTCTGTGCTCAGCACTTCGCAGGGCATCCTGTTTTCCTGTTGGGGGGCGGGGGGCGTTCAGCCCAGGGGCCCGGAGGGTCGGTGCGGAACAATGTCAGTTCAGTCCCTGGCAGGCAGCCACCGCCCTCCAGAAATCACTTCGCTTCCTGGATTCCTGGAATCTCCACTTCCGAGGTTCCTACCTCCTGGAAGAAGGCAATGCACCCCTCCCCCACCCCGCCTCCCCCACGCTTATGTCCTGGACATACCGCACCAATGGACCACCATCCAAGCAATTTTACTTACAGCCAGCAAGAGAAAATGACCACGTAGCTGGGGAGAGGAGGGCACTTTCTCTCCTCTTGAGGGGTCCCGCGCATCTCGCGTCTTCTAGTGAAATGGCTGCTGTCACTGTGCACAGACAAATCAAAGTCATTCACTCTAAATAACCACAGTTCAAGAACCCGCCTTCCTAGCTTGGACCTGTCTGCTCTAGCGGGTTGCTGGGAAGATCGTCAGCCTTGCCCAGCGGGGGTGTCCTTGCCTGTGGAGCTGGGACTGCAAGCCGACCCCAAAGCTCTGGCATCGCACCTTTTTATCTGCCTGTGACTCGCGCTCTGTCTGGGGACACCTCATTCCCATCGACCTACGACCTACCCTTCATTACTCGGGAGCTTATATTTAGCTGTTGTTTTTCTCACGTTTTGGGAAGTGCTGACTTTGTGCCCGACGGGGTGAAGCCAAAGGCCAGAAGCTGTCTTGTATATTTGCTGAGCACCTCAGAAAGCTGTTGTATCTCAGGATATTCTGAATTTGGAAGAGGAAGGAAACAAAACCCTCCATGGTTGTCCCGGATCCTTGTGGGGGGAGAGCTGCAGGTATCTTGTCCTTTCGGGTAATTGCAGCGACTGTGTCTTCTAATTTCAGACCCCCCCGGCGCCTATCAGGGGCTGGCCCAGAAAGTGCTAGATAAATACCGCTGGGCAAATGTAGAGACACCGTGAGCTCACAGGCCACAGGCCAGAAATAACTGCGCCCAAGAACCCAATGTCTTTTGTGATTGGGGATCTAAGAGCGGCTGCAGCTCAAGTAGAAGGGGTCCCCAGGGCAGTGCATCTGCGCCACCCTCCCTCCCCCCACCGGGGTAGGCTTTTGGAGGACTTGGGGGCATTAGCTGTGTGTTTATGCCCCTGGCTTCCTGGGGCGAGGTCTCAAGGGATGAGAAGCCTGTGGTGGTCCCAGGGGAAGGGCTGCAGCCCTGGGGCAGGGGGCTGGGAGCCCTGCACCCTGGGAACTCTCTGGGGCTCTCCATTTCTGCAACACCCTCGCAAGCCTCTGGCCGGCCCTAGCAACCATCACCAAGATAAACAAACATCCCAGGACGCCTGGATCACAGCTCCTTCCCTTTTGGGGATGGCCCTGAGGGAGACACGTCGGCCCCCCAGACGGTCTCATGGGGGTGGGTGGAAGCAGGGAGCCCACAAAGGACTCCCAGGATTGCTGCACACCCCGGAGAGGAGCACAGCCATTTGTTCTGTGTAATTAAATTGAGCTAATTTCATTCTGTGGCACAGAGCCGGAGAATCAGGGTTCTCAAAAAATGTTATTATCTTATCTCATTTTGTGTAAATGTCATCATGGCGCAGCTGGAACGGGAAGAAAGGACATTTTTGAGATGTTCCTGGTCCCCTAAATGGATTGCGTTCTGTTCCTTCAGCATTAAAGTCAATCTGATGCCAAAGCCTCCAGGAGCTGAGGTAGATGAAATGTTACATTTATATCATCATTCCACAGACGGACAGGAAAGTGCTTTTTCTGGATAAATCTCAGAACTGAGTGAGGGAGGCTGAGAGATCAGAGGATCGCGAGGGACCCCAGGCATCTCTGCTCCCGAACTAGCTACAGCCACTCTTCTTTTCTTTTTTTCCCAGAAGGGAAATGACTGAAAGAAATGGAGACATCAACCCCGGGCAGCCAGGTTCCCCTTTGAGTTGTCGTCCCCAGTGGCTCTGTGAAAGTAGGCAGCCCTCAGGGACGTGGCTGGAAAAAAGGCCAGTGCCCCAAAATGAATAACCACACGGTTCCTTTCAACATAAAGATATGACTAAACTTATGGCAAGCGCCTTCAGAGGTCATGACCGGACAGACTGAGTCAACTCGCTCAAAGAGCTCGAGGGAAAAGGTCCGTGTAAACGAAAACAAGATGGAGAGTCTCTTTCCGGGCGGCTGAGAACTTTCTGGGCCTTCACGCCTCGCAGCCTGGCATAGGGGATCTGGGCAGGTGTCCACAGGCTCCCTGCCTTCCCTCGTTGACCACACCCTCGGCCTTGACCCCCTTTAGAAGTCTCTCTTCTTCTCTCTCCTCCCCTAAAGGCACTCACTGTCCCACTGTTGTCATCACGGAGCGAATGGCCATGGAGGCAGACGCGGTGTCTCTCCCTCGCCGGCCCAGCGCCCTCAGCTGGAGCTCAGCCAGTGCCTGTGATGGCCTCCTCAGAGCCTCCCAATTCTGACTTGCCGGGCCTTAGGCTCTCCACGGTGATGCGGCGTCCCTCGGTGCTGGGAAGTTGGGAGGTCAGTCTCCTTGGTGGTGGTCTCGCTGTGAGAGACGGACAAGCCCAGAGTGTGCTGTGTTCCTGCGCTCTGAGCGTGGTGGCCGCCCTGCAGCCCCCCGAGGCTGCCGGCAGCCATGATGGACTGGTTTCTGATGTCACTGGGCCAGGACGATGGAATCCAATGATGGATTCTGATCTGAGGGGTCAACTAGCCAACAGGAAAATACCCCAGCTCCTTAATGACGGTTCTCAAATGCTGAGGATCACCTGTGTCCTTTTTGTGATGTGTTGCCACTTCTCCACAGAGCCACGTCAGCCACTCGGATGGCCGCGCGCTTATGTCAGTGGGAAGATGGCCTGTGGACACCCAGCTCCTTCCTCCTGCTGTGCTGCCCGCTCCTCCTCCCGTGAGTCACCAAGCTGCCAGCCTTTCTGAGTCTGGATTCTGCAGAAACACAGAGCTTGGGTCTGGAAGGGACCTCGGAAAACAGTTTATATTAAAACAGTTTAATTTATATTAGTCACGCTACTAATTTTAATTGCTTTCAGATACAGTTTCTCATTTCCTCACAAAGACTGTTCTCCTCCCCATACAGAGCACAGATGAGGACACCGACGTCTGGAGAGGCTGAGCGGCCTGTTGAAGGCCATGCTGTCCCTACTTGGTACCCATCTTGGAGTTTTGAATCCCAGTGCCTCTCAATCCAATTCCTGCTAGGACTCCCCACAGCCACTGGTGTTGAGTGGACCCCATCACAGGGTGGTCCGGCCATGGGCACCCTAGTGGACAGGGCTTCTGGGGGCAGCAATCTGCCCCAAAGCTTCCGAGTCATGAACAGGGGTGCCCCGTCCCGGATGGCAGGTCTTGAGCCCCTTGCCTAAATGCCCCACCATGGAGGGACCAGGCCGGGTCAGCCCAAACACAGATGGATGCAGCAAAGCTGGAAACCTGCCTCAGCACAACAAAGCCCTCGTTACAACCCTGAGTGTGGTGGCTGGTCACTGCATGATTTCATTTCTAATCTCTGGTAGCTCTTTCTGGCCCTGTGTGCCGAGGCCTTGATGCCCGGGGCCCTTCGAACCCTCTCCCATAGTTGGAGCCTCCTGCAGGGCTGTGGTCCCTCATCTCAGTAAGCTGTGTGCTCGGGACTTCCTTCCAGAAGAGCGTGCAGTCAGGAGGATGAGATGCCCAGGGCTGGGCCGCTAAGTGAGAATCTAGGAAGCTCCCGGGGATTCTCCCATCTGGTGACTACTCCTCTTCCTCCAAGCGGGATCAAGGCGGACCGTCTGCTGCTGGTGGTCTGACTTGCATTTAGTTCCACCTCCACGAGTGTCTCAGCTGCCCCCTGCCTTCAGGTAGCCTACTCCAGCATCATCCCAGGCAGGCAGGCCTGACCTATTTTTTAAGACCGGTTCAGTGAGGGGGGTCCTTTAATCCGAGGACACATGGACCAAAGATGCTGGCTTGTGGCATTGCTTCTAGATGCCATGCAGAGCAGGCCGTCCAGAGAAGAGACAGAGATGAAGTCCAGCCTAGGTCTGTCGTGCCCACTTCCTGAGGTGGCGCCCGAGGGAGCAGCTCCATGAGCCCAGCCCGAGGGGGCGTCTGCCAGGGTGGGGAGGAAGTTGGGGATGGAGAAGTACATTTGAGGCCAGGGGATAAGGGTGTTTGGGGCCCACCATGCTGTCCGGAGGCTGCAGATCCTGGAGAGGGGCGGGCAGGAGAGCCAGCAGAAGCCTCAGATGTGTCTGGAGGGTTTGCACTTCATCCCAAAGGCCCCAGGGAGCCCCCTGAGCAGTGACCTCCAGGCCATTTGTCCTTTACACTGAGCTGTGGCTCAGCAGGAGGTGGTGAGGGTCCTGCGACAGATCTCCGGCCGAGGAGCCTTGTCGTTCCTCCAATGCGGGACACCTTTGGCCATAGGAAGCCTCTCCCTCCTCTTCCCCACCTAAATCCCACCTCTGCAATCCGTGACCTGAGAGGCTTTGACTTGAGCCAAAGCTTCTTCCCCTAGTAAAGAGTGGGTCCAGAAGACCTCGCTTCACTCTCTTGAGGCCCTTCCCCTTGGTGTGGGAGAATTTGCAGGAGTGAGTGCAGGAAAGCAGCAAGGTGCCCGGTGCCCAAGGGCAGAGGCAGGGCGCTGCCACAGGGGGTGGAGGAGTGGAAAGAAAGGGCTTTAACTCCGTCGGCTTCTCCGTCTGTCTGGGCAGATGCTTGGGGTGGGGTGTCTCTCATTAGGCCCAGGAGAGGTGGGATGGGATGACTCCCGGCCTTCTGGAGACCCACCTATAGCCTTGGCCTGGCTTGAAACCCCAAAGGGAAGAAGTTGTTTCATGGAAACTGTGCAGAGTGTCCTCAGCTTAGAACCAGGGCGTGCTCTGAATACTCAGCATTAATTTGGTTATTTCCTGGTGGGAAGGGTGCCCTGCTTGGTGGTAACTTAGGGTCTTGGGTCAGCCCACCTAAGTTTGCCGCAGGAGGTGGCTGGGTACAGTACCAATAGTGGTCTTGATTCCCGAGCTTTCCGTAGGAGCTCAGCTCTGATTCGCTCCAGGAGAAGGGCAAGGGCGAGGGAGAAAGGGCAGCCTCTTGTGAGTAGGAGTGTGAGTGTGTGTGAGTGCGCGTGAGTGTTTGCATGTGTGTGTGCACATGAGGGAGGGGGTGAAAGGGGTATGGGGATGAGGGAAGCCACAGTGTCGCAGACATCTTTGTGGTGTGCTTCTGGGAGGGCTCAGTGGGGGCAGAGGTGGACACTAACCAGGAGGCCCAGGGCAGCGCTTGGATCCGTGGAGACATGCATGTGCCCTTCTGTGTTTTGGGATTTGATGTCCTTCAAAGCCTGACGAACTTTTTCTACTTTCTTTTTAATTGAGGTACAATTCACATATAGTAAAATCAACTCATGCAGTGGGCAGTTGTGTGAGCTTTGGCATCATGTATATAGTCGTGGAATCACCATCCCAGTCAAGGTACAGAACATTCTGCCACTCTCCCCCCGACCTCAACATTTCCCTGATCCCCTTCTCCCCACCGCCAGCTCTGGGAAACTACTGAGTCATTTCCATTCCTATTGTTCCCATCTCCTCTAGGAGGTCATATACTTGGAAGCATCAGCTTTTAAGTCTGGTCTCTATCAGTTAACAGAATGCATTTGAAATTCATTTGCGTAGTTCTCTGTTCTTGTTTAACTTTTCCACCATTGAGAGATTTTTGGCAATCACTGGTAAAGCTTCTAGAATCGTTTGCATACAACATTTTGTGTGAACATGGTTTTCATTTCATTTGAGGGAATGCTCGGGAGTGAGAACACTGGTGTTACTGGTAAGAGCATGTGTATCTTTACAAGAAACTGCCAAACTCTTTTCCAAGGTAGTGGGACCATCCTGCGTGCCCACAGCGGTATGAGATTTCCAGCTGCTCCCTGTCCTTGCCAACACTTGGTATTGTCGGGTTCTGGGCTTTTCCCTCCATTCTAATAAGTATAGTGTTACTTCAGCATTTTGTCATGACTTTGATTAGCATCTCCCTAACAACTTGTGATGTTAAGCATGTTAGCCTGGGCTCACTTGCCATTTGTATATTTCCTCTGGAAAAGCGTCTTTTTGGATATGTTCTCTACACTTTCCAGTTAGGTTGTTTTGTGAGTTTTGAGTTCTTCACATATCTTCTGCACCAGTCCTTTATCAAATACACAATTTGCAAGTATTTTCTCCTTGTTCATGTCTTGTCCTCTCATTTTCTTAGTGATGTCTTTTAAAGAGCAAAAGCTTTAATTTTGACCAAATCCCATTTACCCATTCTTTCGTTTTTGGATTGGCCTTTTAGTATCATCTTGGAGACATTTTGATCTATGCCAACATCACAAATATTTTTGCCTGTGTTTCCTTCTGGAAGTGTATAGTGACAATCATTTTATTTATGTATTTATGTATGTATGTATTTATTTATTGATAATAATTTTTAAAAAACATGTAAAACCAAAAAAAAAAACAAAAACAAAAAACCATGTAAAAACCAAAGGGCTCAAGCCCATGTCCAGTAATGTCACGGCAAGTCCATTTGCAGCATAACTATTGTCACATTTGGCTGCAACCAGGTTTTAGGCTGACAGTTACAGCATTGAGTTGATCCCATTCAGTTTACGGCACACTTTTCTCAGCAGTCCATGTGAAAGCCTCTTGTTAGACTTTTCTCTTCCTTCGCCCACTATCCTAACTCCCCATCTTGCATTCGCCATAGGCATGTACTTCACTGTATTTGATATGCCCACAGACATGCTGTGTGTCTATGAAGTCTGGACACATCATTAAATGCACATGATAAATGGTTTATTGATATTAATAATGCATGGTATACTCGGTGCGTGACCCCTCGTTAGCAAATGCATAGTTCAAGGCAGAATCTCAAGGAGTGTATCATCCCAGCATTTTGTCCATCCCTGCACATGTGTCTATCCTGTGCTGGTTCTGATGACTTGTGCCTCTGATTTATACTAAATAAACTTGAGCCTTTATTATACTCCAGGAGAAATAGTCAAGGTGGTTCAATATGCAGAAAATAAAATATTATTAATGTTTTCAGATTTTAGGGCCACCATATATAAGCAGCTTTATAAAATACATGATATTATGTGTATTTCTGATTTTATTTCTTTTATTTCTTTTTTCTTTTTTGCCACTCAACCCTGTTTTTAAGACCTCCTCTGGTTGTGGTAGGAGGACTGATTTTGTAGTTTCTAAACTGCATATTATTAAGCAATATGCCTTCCACATAATTTCTTGCTTATTCTCATAGAAATCAACAGAGATTTCTGAGCTTCCTAAGACCATAAACTTTGCTGTGAAGTGCTTCCTACCCACCACCAGGAAAGACCTCTACAGGAATTTCTCTGGGTTTTATACTCAGAGGTGGGGCTGCTGGGTCAGTAATATGGGCTTACTTAACCTGCTACATACTGGCAGGACGGCTGGACTGGCTTACTTTCCCATTAGCAGTATATGAGGGGTCCTGTTTTTGCGTTTTGTTTTTTTCATGTTCTTAGTCTCATTTGATTTGATCTGTTTTACTTTTATCCCTCTCATCCGATGAATGCTCTTTTTGTTTACATTTGCATTTTTTTTATTGTGAGTTTGTGCATCTCTTCATATTTTTCTAAGTCATTTGGATTTCCCATTTATAATGTGTCCATTCATATCCATTTCCAAACTTTTCTGTAGGATTTTCTGTCATTTTTTTCCTTGTTGATTTCTTGCATATTCTGGACATTAATCCCCTAGCATTGTTTTAGATAGAGAAAATATCTTTCCCTAGTCTGTTATATGTCAATTAACTCTGATTAGGTTATCTCTTATGATAAAGAAATCTTTAATTCTATGTAGCCAAATATTTTAATTTTTTTACTTTATGCTTCATTCTTTTCAGGCCCTGTTTAAGAAGGCATTTTCTGCCCCTAAATCAGAGATATTCTCCTGCATTTTCTTCCATTAGTCTTATAGTTTGTCCCCACAAAATTCAATGGTCTTTAATTCCCCTGGATCAATTTTTACAAATCATATAAAGAGGAATTTAGTTTTATCCTTCCTTATAGTGATTCAATTTACTCAGCACCACCTCCTAAATCATCTGCCCTGTTCCCATTCACTTGTGGTGTCAACTTTATTTTATATCAAATGCACACACATACACACTATTAAAAGAAAAACAAGGCATAGTAAAATTATTAAGTTTATTTGAGCAAAAGTTGATTTGAATGGGGTGGCACCAAACCAGAAGAGGTTAGGGGCGCTCTTCTGATAGAAGCTGGGAGAAGGTCAAGGTTGTCATCAATCCATCCACACGGAACTTTGTTTTGTAGGTGTTTCTGTTTAGAAACAACTTGTTTAAGATCTATTTCTCACAAATAACTAAATGTGTTGTCTTTGAATGATTTACACTAGGGGCTTTGGAGGCCACTCACATTCTATAGGTTCATTTGCCAACATCCTCATAAAACAGGATGTTCTCATCAGCATTAAGAACCTGCTCTTCCACATAGAACTCTCTTCCTGCATAACACTTAGCAGGTATTTTAAAAATTCTTCTGCAGCCTCTTGGCCAGCGGAACCTCCCCTCCTGCACGTTTAACATTTTTCAGACTGTATTGCTTTTTGAAACTTGCAAGCCAGCCAGCACCCACCAAGAAGGATTCATCATCCTCTGCCCCTGGGTAAAATTGGGTAATAAACATCTTTGGCTTTAATGGCTCACAACAGTGCTCTCTACTATGCTTTTCTTATAGGTGGTCATCTAGTGAGTCCACAAGTATAACTGTCTTCCCACCTGCCTTCGCTTCATCATGCAGTCTGGATGTTACTGTAGTACATTCCTGAGTGGCCTCACATGCAGGTTAGCAAATTTCCTTGTCCTTTTTGTGGACATATTGTACTGTTGGATCCCTAACATTGAAGTCATCATGGCTGACAGCACCCTCACAAATATCTGAAAAAATTTATCAAAAAGATCTATCTATCTATCATCTATAATTTTTTTCATAAGGCACATCACAGCTTTCTTGCTTAGGAACACTAGATAGTACTTCAGAACTATGCCTGTGGACCATTTTAAATATTGATATCAACAAAAAACCCCACAGAAATGTGAAAAATGTGGCACTGAAGAGACCACAGGACATTTGCTTAGAATATGAAAGCTGAAATGAGAAGACAGAGCATTGCTTTGTTTGCCTCTGCTATGAAAGTGTATATCTGGTGACTCAAATCACCACTGAGACATTGAGAATACTGACTTTGGGGTTACAAATAGATTTTAGTGAGTCAGCAGATTTAAAAATATGGGATCCAGAATGAATGAGGATCAACTGTATTTGTTTCTGAGTCACTTTTCTGCTCCTTTTGTCTATGAGCACATACCTCTACCACTGCCAAAGCTTTATTATTTGTTTTGGATTGTGTCAATGTCCCAAAGGATGGATTTCTCAACTCTTTGCTCTTCTTTTTCAAAATTGACTTTTCTTTCTGTGCACTTTAATTTTTCTGTAAACAATTTGTAGTAGAATCTTTGAACCTCTCAAATAATTCAGCTGTAATTTTATTAGGTACTCAATTTATAGATTAATTAGAGAACAAGTGATTTTAATGTTAACTCATCCATCCATGAACATAGTATATCTCATCATTTATTTGGATTTTCTTTTGTATCAATTAACAATATATATTTTTACATTATTTAATATTTTAATTCCTATGTACGTTATAGTCTTTGTAACTGTTGTGAATTTTATCTTCTTTTCTATTTTATTTCTAAGTTGGCTGTCATAGATGAAGAACAAAATTCATTTTTGGGAGTTGATATTTTACTTTACAGTATTGGTAAACTCTCTTATTATAATTCATCTAATGGTCCTGTTGGTTTTTCTACATAGATTATCAAATTTGCAAACAAAGACTCTTTTCTCTCTCCTCTTGGAATTCTTTTAGCTCTTACTTCTTTTATTTATTTATTTTTTTTGTCTCGGAATGATTGCCAGTACCTGAGGATTTATATTAGGTAGTAAGGATGATGGTAGCCATTTCCAACCCTTAAGGGAATACTTAGGCTTTCCTCTTAAGTGAGATGCTTTTGTTGACTAAGTATGTCTTTTTTTTCTCTATTTACATTTTGTCAAAAGAAGAAGATATTCTTACATTCATAGCTTTTTGAGTTTTTCTGAATAAAAATCATTGATAGGTATTGAATGTTACCTAGTACTTTTCTGCATATAGTGTTATAATAATATGATTTAGCTTAGCTGCAATGTGGCTGCTTTCCTGATGCCAACTCATGCCTAAATTTCCAGGATAACCTTTTCTTGATGCTATCACATTGCCAATACCCATTGGACTTGATTAGCTAATATTTTGTTCAGCATTCATGGAAAGAAAGAACTGTTATTTTTCTTGTGCTCTCCTTATTCACTTTCAAAATCAAGCATACAAGAGAGATTATCTATTCCTTTGGTAGAATGCACCCCAATATCTGTCTTAGTTCAGGTTGCTAGAACAAAAATACCATAGACTGGGTGGCATAAACAACGAACACTTATTTCTCAGAGTGCTGAAGGCTGGGAAGTCCAAGATCAAGGTGCCAATAGATTCGCTATCTGATGAAGATCTGCTTCTTGGTTCACGAACAGCCATTTTCATGCTGTACTCTGCACATGGAAGAAAGAGAGTAAGGGAGCTCTCTGGGAGTCCTTTTTGTAAGGTTGCTAATCTTATCATGAAGGCTCCACCCTCATCTAACCACCTTCCAAAGACCCCACCCCCAAATACCATCACATTGGGGATTAGGCTTCAACATATGAATTTTGGGAGGATACAAACATTCAATCCATAACAATACCCTTTGGGTCTGGGTACTTTTTGGAAACTTTAATTTCCTTAATAATTATTGGTCTACTCAGTATTTCTTTCTTCTTGCATCTTTTTTTTTAAATTTTATATTTTTTGTCTAGATTTTCTTCACTTGTTAAGGTTGGGTTCTTAATATTTTTACTTCTGTTATATCTCTGTTGTGTCCTAGTTAATTGTCCTTTAATTCAGGATTTGATTTACATCATCTCTTTTTATCTTGGACAGTTGTGACTGAGGTATGTTTACCTGATTAGGCAGATTTCCTCTTCTAATTTGTTTGTACTGGCCAAAGCAGATCCAATTTTCTTTAAAAATCAGCAAAACCTTTCCCAACTTTTAGTAATTCTTGTCCTCTTTTCAATTTTCTTTGGGACTTTTCCAAACCAGACAACTTGGAAGTCATATTAAAGGGTTTAGAGTATATAAGTTAAATATAATTTCATGTCATATATGATAAAAGAGAGTGTCCAGATCCCTTTATCTCAGGAAAATTAGGATCTAGGGGAAATCAGGCTACTATCAAATGATCACGTAAAAACAAAAATTACATCTGTGGTGAGTTCTAAGGGGTGGAGAACGACTATGGGAAGTGATACAAGGCGTACTGACTCAGTGATGTCTGTCAAGGAAGTTTTCTCTTTGCAAATGATGAGACTTCATCTGGTGAGGAAGAGAAAGAAGAGCATTTTATACAGTGGGGGGCAGGGGGAAGTGCAGCATGAACAAAGGCCCTGGCGCAGGGAACTAATGTGACTGAGTGAAGAGGAAGAAAAATAAATACATCCAGGAATTCCTGTAGTCAAGTCTGTAATGGTGGAGTTCGCTGTATGTTTAGACAGAGTAGTGTTGAGAATGAGCACTAGGTTATAAACTAAAAGGGGTATGAATTACATTTGGAAAAAAACAAAAGACAAATTGCAAGATATAAATCTTATTTGCATCCGGAGAAAAACTACAGAGACAGATTTTAATAAGCGAACGTACTCTTAGGAAACACTTTTCCCTCACTGCAAGCACCATAACAAATATTGTCTTTGGAAGAGTTTGAAATTGTTCCTACATTGATTTGAAATAATTAAAACTCAAAATGTTGCAGTTTAAAATTAAAAAAAAATTTTAATTCAAAATAATTCTTTGGGTGAAGGGGTCAAAAGGTACAAATTTCCAGTTATAAGATAAATGTCATGGAGAGGTAATGTACAGTGTTATGATTATAGTTAATAGTACTGTATTATTTATTTGAAAGTGGCTAAAAGAGTAAATCTTTTTGTGTGCATGCATGAATAAACACTTTATTTTATTTTTTTATGAAATTATTTTATATTGTAATTTTTAATTCCAGAATAGTTAATGCCTTGTATTTTATGAGTTTCAGGTGTGCAAAATAGTGATTCATCGATTTCATACATCACCCGGCACTCATCACAAGTGCACTCCTTAAACCCATCATTTATTTCACCTATGCCCCCACCCACCTTCCTGCTCATAACCATCAGTTTGTTAAGAGAGTAAGTCTTAAAAGTTCTTATCACAAGGGGAAAAAAATGGTTCTTTGGGATGATGATATAATCCAAAGGAAAATATTAGATCTGGAGTAAAATTTGTTCAACTTTCCCATTATTTAATATCAAAGATTAATACATTTTTCATTTAATTTGAATGAAAAGGTGCTGATTAGGAAATTTCCAGTCTGTAACAACCAGTCTTTCCTAAGAGCTCAAACTCAGCAGCAATGACTGATGATGACCTTGATTTAGGGAGGAACGGGTGTATGTGCATTGGCACTTGTGTCTACGTTGTGCCATATACCAGCTTTTTGGTTGAAAGATGATATCCACAAGCACTAACTATTTCTT
The DNA here is from genome assembly GCA_028646535.1 of Procyon lotor. NCBI lineage: Eukaryota > Metazoa > Chordata > Mammalia > Carnivora > Procyonidae > Procyon > Procyon lotor. The sequence goes on from CM053611.1 coordinate 113,848,890, forward strand.
GAAGTGAATAAGCTTCAGGTTTGCTTAAAGGATACAAACTTCAGCTGCCCCAAATATGTGAATGTAGGCTGCAAATCTGAGCCAAGAAATTGAGAGGAAGTGATTTATAGCTTCTGTTCTGAAGAAATTGAAAAAAATAATTTGTTCATCCTAATAGGGTTTTAATAGATTCTTTCTCATGACACTTATTGCAAGCTAGAACATTAAGCATGACAGAAGCCTTATTATGACTACGGATTTAGTGATGTGACAAACAAATCGCCTTGGTTATAAAACCTGAGATTGCTTCATTTGGTTTTGCAGCATATGGACTTATTCTTGGCAAACCATTATGCATGTAGCATGCCTTTCTAATTAAAACCAGTGATTCCTTTGTCACCATGTATTCCATCAGTTCTGGGCACAGAAACCTTCATAGCATCATAAGATAAAGGCCAAATACCCAGTCTGCAGTGCAACTCACCCACGATCTTCCTTTCAGGCCCTGTCACCCTTCAGGCTCTTATAGGAACCTTAGAGATAAAAGAGTTTTCATGCTTTTCCCTGAATGTGACTTTTACCTCCCTGTCTCTGTAGTTTATGAAATGCTGTCTGGAACGTTCTTTTTCTTTCTTCCATCTTGGTCTATTGAAATCCTTGCAATTCTTTGAGAATCAGTTAATTTACCTCATGCCTCGCGGAATGATTATGTTTCATAATCATTCCATGCTCTTCATAATTATGTTTCCCAATCTCAGAACACCAATCTTGGGATCATAAGGACTCTATGATCATAAGGACTCTCCTCTTTGGAAAGTCACAAAACAAAAGTAGCACTTTAAATGCTCTGAGAAGTCATACATTAAAGACATCTGTTAATTTTGTTCAGCTCAGCAAATATATTTATTTGACCATGGAATTCCTCCCCCGCCCCAACAACATTCATTAATATCCCAGAGAGCAAACTTGGAGAAATGTTTCCCTGCTATACTGTATTCCCTGTTCTTGCTTCCTTATTTATTCACACATTCAGTTAAGATGTTCAACCAAGAATGGGTCAGACATGGAATCAGAGTTGTCCTTAAGGAAGATTAATAGGGCAGCATGTGAAGATGAATTGCCAAAAGAGGAAATCTATCTATTAAGCACCTACTGTATGCAGCACATGCTCAAATCACTTGTACACATTTTCTCATTTAATTCTCATGATAGAGCATATTAAATACATTTTACGAATGAAGAATCTGAGGAGTGATTCCTCGAATTTTGAGAGTTAAATCTAGGTCTGACTGGGAGAAACCAAAGGCTTCTTTGTGATAGGATAAGAGGTAACAAAGAGATTTGATTGTAAGAATGGAGAAAAAGACTCAAATGATAGAGAAGCATGGGGGAAAAAGGAGGGGTCCTATGCTCTGTAGGTTTCCTTGTGTTCTCCTGGATGGACTTGTGTGTATGACCACATCCTGTGGTATACTAAGGTATTCCACACATGCTTCACCATCACGATACATACCTCAGCATAGATGATCACAGCTGACATTCGGCAGTAACAACGTGCCTAGCACCGTTCTAAGTGCTCTCAGTGTATGAATTCATGTAATCATCACAACAACCTTTTGAAGTGGTTTCTTTTAACATCATCTCCATTTTGCCAGGAAGGAAATAGGCTCTGAGATGTTAGGTAACTTGCCAAGGATCATGGAGCTGGTAGGAGCATCACTGTCTAAGTTGGGATGTGAACATGGCAATCTGATCTGTCCTTAATATTGTGCATACTGCTTCCAACTCAATTTCCATACATACTGAGTGAATTGACCATTCATCTATCAATAGACATCTGGGCTCTTTCCATAGTTTGGCTATTGTGGACATTGCTGCTATAAACACTGGGTGCAGTTACTCCTTCGAATCACTAGGTTTGTATCCTTTGGGTAAATTCCTAGTAGTGCATTTCTGGGTCGTAGAGTAGTTCTATTTTTAACTTTTTGAGGGACCTCCATACTGTTTTCCAGAGTGGTTGCACCATTTGGCATTCCCACCACCAGTGTAAGAGGGTTCCCCTTCCTCTGCATACTCACCAACATCTGTTGTTTCCTAAAGAAAAACATATATATGTGGCATATATATATACAATGGAATATTAGTCATCAAAAAGAATGAAATCTTGCCATTTGCAATGATGTGATGGGACTACAGGGTATTGTGTTAAGCAAAATAAATCAGTCAGAGAAAGACAAGTACCATATGATTTCATTCATATGTGCAATTTAGGAAACAAAACAGATGAACCAAAGGGGAAGGAAAGGAAAAAGAAAATAAGATAGAAACAGAGAGGGAGATAAACCATAAAGAGACTCTTAACTATGGGAAAGAAACTGAGGGTTGCTGGCGGGAAGATGGATGGGGGATGGGGTAACTGGGTGATGGATATTAAGGAGGGGACTTGATGTGACAATTGGTTGTTGTATGCAACTGATGAATCACCAAATTCTACCCCTGAAACTAATGATAAAAAAAAGAAGAAAAATACTGAGTGAATTAAAAGACAGCTAGCTATTTCTTCTCATAGGTCTTGATTTTTATCTTGTTTTTACCTTGCTAAATGTTTGTCTGTAACCAAAATAATGGTGCTTATGGCAATCAGAAAAATAAAAACTGTTGTTTTCATTTTCAAAAGGAAGAATAAGAGATCATTTTCTTCCAGAAATATTCCACAGGAAAGAGGGTCCCTCCTTTATGCCTTCTTCTTGATTCTGAAATGTGGTCTGAGCCTCTGGGTGGGTAACAGTGGTTTTTACTGGGATGGGGAAGGCTGGGGGAGAAGTATGTTGTTGGTAAGGGCAGGGAAGTCAAGAGTCAGTGCAAATCAAAACCAACCATCAGATACCATCTCATGCCCATTAGAATGGCTATCAAAAAAATAAAACAAAACGGAAATGTTGGCAAGGATGTGGAGCAATTGGAATGCTTGTGCATGGCTAGCAGAATATAAAACTGTCTTCCATCGTGAAAGACAGTTGGGCAACTCCTCAAAAGATTTAACATAGAATCTGATTTAACATATGATCCACCAAGTTCCTCTTTAGGTATACAGCCCAAAGAATTGAAAGCAGGGACTCTGATACTTGTACACCAATGTTCATAGAAGCATTATTCACAATAATCAAAGGCGGAAACAACTTCAATGTCCATCAACAGATGAGTGGATAAACATGTGGCATAAACATACAACAGAATATTTAGCTTTAAAAAGAAATGAACTTCTGATACAAACTACAGCAAGAATGGACTTTGAGAATTTTATACTAAGTGAAACAAGCCAGACACAAAAGGACAAATATTATATGATTCCACTTAAATGAGGTGTCTAGAATCGACAAATTCATAGAGACAAAAAATGTAATAAATGGTTAACAGGGGATGGGGAGAATGAGGTGATGGGGGTTATTGTTTAATGGGGACAGAGTTTCTGTTTGGGATGATGAAAAATAGATGATGATCATGGCCACACAACATTGTGAATGTCCTTAATGCCACTGAACTGTACACTTAAAAGTGGTTAAAAAGGTAAATTTCATATTTCATGTGGTATATTTGACCACAAAAAGGAACATACAAGCCCAAGAAATGATAGTAAATGTTTTCTGAAGATGCAGATGACTTGGAAAAAGATCTAGCTTGTAATTTACCTTGATTATGTCTGCCTTCGGAGATATTTCTTTCTACCTTCTAATATTGGAACACTTCAAAGAAAATCCAATAAAGAAATATTGAGTCAGTGCACAAAAGGCAACACCACCCAAATATATACTTAGAACACAAAACCAGTGCTAATGACCTGTTATTTTGATCTTCTTTTAATTAATAAAGGAAATGGAGGTTATGTGAGGTTGATATCAGAAAAGATAATTTTTATAATTTTTACAAATGTATATATCTGTGTAGCCAACACACAATCCTGTTATACTTAGGATATCTGCTTCAGCGATTCATCCATGTTGTTATGTGTTTGTTGTTATTTATTGATGAGTGGTATTCCAGTGTATGAAAATGCTTCAATTGTTATTAATTCAATGTTTTATAGACATTTGGGTTACCATCAGTAACCATCATGACTAAAACTGCTATGAACATCTTAATATGAGTCTTTGAACATATGTCTTCATGTATCCTGGATAAACACCAAGGAGGGAATTTTTGGGTATGTTAGCAGGTGTTTAACTTTATGAAACACTGACAAACTATTTTTAAAAGTGGTTGGTACTATTTTAAATTCCCACTACCAATTCTTGGAAATTCTGGTTGCTCTGTATCTTGGCCAACACTTGGTATTACTGGATTTTAGTAATTATGAATGTTAGCCTTCTATTGGGTGTGTAATGATATACACTGTGGTTTTAATTTGTCTTTCTCTAATCACTAATAATGTTGAGCACTGATTCATGTGGTTATTTCCACATCTCTACACCTTCCTTGGTAAATTTATCTTTTCAAATATTTTGCTTATTTTAAAAAATTGGGTTGTTTGTCTTATTGAGTTGTATAGTTCTTTATATATTCAAAATTACATACATGTATTTTTAACAGTTCTGTTGAGATGTAATTCACATACCATAAAGTTACCCATTTGAAGTATACAGTTCCAATAGATTTTAGTATATTCATAGACTTGTGCAAATATCACCACAATCTAATTTAGAACACTTTCATTATCCCAAAAAGAAACCCATTACCCATTAGCAGTCTCCATCCATTCTCTCTCCACTTCTAGCCCTGCACAACCACTAACCTATTTGCCTATTTTGGACATTTCATGGAGTGCAATAATAGAACATGTAGTGTTTTGTGACTAGCTTCTTTCACTTAATGTAGAGTTCTCAAGGTGCATCCATGTTGTAGCATGAATCAATACTTCATTCCTTTATAGTCAAATAATATTTCATTCTATGGGTACACCATATTTATCTATTCATCAGTTGATTGACAATGGGGTTGTTTCCAGTTTTTAGCTATCATAAACAATTCTGCTATAAACATGGTATACAGGTTTTTGTGTGGATGTTTATTTTCATCTCCGTTGGCGTGTATAGAGACATGTTTGCAAATATTTTCTCCCAATCTATGTCTTCCGTTTTGATTTTCTTAACAGTGTTTTTTGGAGAGCAAAAGTTCACAATTTTTATGAAGTTCAATCTGTCAACTTTTTCTTTATGATTCATTCATCTTTCTTGGGTCTTATCTCGGAAATCTTTCCTTTATCCAAGGTTACAAAGAATTTGTTTTCAAGATTTACAATTTTAGCTCTTGTATTTAGGTATATAATCCATTTTGAAATAAATTCTGTGTATGCCATGAGGTAGAGATCAAGTTCATTTTCCTGCATATGGATATTTAATACCAGTACTACATTTTGAAAAGATGGGTTATCTTGACATTTTTGGCAACAATCGATTGACTGTCAATGTGGTGTGAGTCTTTTCTCAACTCTTAATCCTGTTTTCTCGATTTATATGTCTATTCTCATGCCAATACAATTCTGTATTAACTACTTTATAGTCACTCTAGCTTTCTAGTAACTCTAGAAATCAGGTAGTGTGAGTCCTCCAACTTTATTCCTTTTTAAAATTGTTTTGCCTACTTGAAGCCTTTTGCATGTTCATTTCTACAAGCATGTGGGTAGGATTTCCACTGAAATTGTATTGAATCAATAGATTCAATAAATCAATATTACAAATCTGGGGAGGATTGACTCCATAATGATATGAGTTTTCTAACCCATATAGAAGGAGTGTCTTTTAATCTCCTTTCCACCTTTAGTTTCTTTCAGCAATGTCTTATAGCTTTCAGGACACAGGGTTTTTTGGTGTGTGTGTGAATTTTGTTAAATTATCCCTATATATCTTATTTTTTTGATTGTACTGTTTTTATAATTTTTATTTCCATTTTTATCATTACTAAGTAGAATATTGAGTTTTGCATAATGACCTTGTATCCTGTAACCTTGCTCTATTTCTAGTTGCATTTTTGTAAATTCCGTTTTCCTCATAGACAACCAAGCTGTCTGCAGATACAGTTTTACTTTTTTTCCCACCTGTATGCCTTTTATTTTTCTTATGTTGTTACCTGGTGTAAACTCTGGTGCAATGTTTAATAATACTGTGAGAGCAGACACTCTTGCCTTGTTCATAATTTAATGAGAAAGGATTAACTTTTCATAATTGAGTACGATAACTATAGGGTTTTTTTGTGAGATGACTTTCATCAGGTTTAGGAAATTTCCTCTACTCCTAGATTGCTGAGAATTTTTATGACTTGGTGTTGAGTTTTGTCAGATGCTTCTTCTATACCTATTGAGATGATTACATGGGCTTTCTTTTCCTTCTGTAAATGTGATGCATTACATTAAATGAATTTTGAATTCAATTCAAAATCAACCTTGCAATCCTGGGATAAATCTCACTTGGTCATGAGATATTTTCCTTTTGATATATTGTCCAAATTGATTGCCTAATATTTTGTTAAGGATTTTTGCATCAATATTTATGAGAGATGTTGGTGTGTAGTTTTTATTTCTTGTAATGTCACTTTCTGGTTTGGATATCAGGTTAATGCTGGCTTCACAGACTAAGGCAGGAAATGTTTTTCTCCTTTTTAAATTTCCTCAATGAATTTATGTAGAATTGGTATGATATCTTCCTTACATGTTTGGTAGAATTCACCAATGAAGCTGTCTGGGCCTGGAGTCTTTGTGGGGGAATCTTTAACTAGAAATTTAACTTCTTTGACATTGGACTATTGAGGCTATTTCTTCTTTAGTGAGCTTTGGTATTCTGGATCTTTCAAGAAATTGTCCTTTTCATCAAAGTTGTCAAATTCATTGGGATAAAGTTCATGTTTTCTTCTTATCCTTAGTCTGTAGGATCTGCAAAGATGTCTTCTTCTCTCTCATTCTTGATATTGGCAATTTGTGTTTCCTTTTTTTATTTGGCTGAAGGTTTATCAATTTATTAATCCTTTTGAAGAATCAGATTCTGATTTCACTGACTTATTTTTTCACTGATTTATGATTTGTTTCCTATGCCATTAATTTGTCTTTTATTATTGCCTCCTTTCTGCTTGGTTTGGGTTTAATTTTATTCTTTTTCTAGTTCTTAAGGTAGAAGATTAAATACTTGAGCTATTTTTTTCATATAAGCATTTAACGCTATAAATTTTCTTATATGCATTGCTTTTGCTGCACATTGTAAGTTTTGATATAGTGCATTTTCATTTTCATTAATTTACCCTATTTTATAATTGTTAATTTTTTTTTTTTTACCCATGGGTTACTTAAAAATGTGTTTGCCTTATTTCCAATAATTTTGGGGGATTTTATAGATCTATTTGTTATAGATTTCTAGTTTAGTTTTTTTTATAATCTCAGAAAACATTTTATTTGCAACTCTTTTGAATTTGAGAGTTGTTTTATGGCCCATAATATGGATTCTCTTTATGAATGTCCCATGTGCTATCAGAAAAAAAAATGTGTATTCTCCTGTGTTGACTGGGATGTATTTGTTCAGTAAGGCAGAGGAGCGTCTGCTTTTTCTTAGGGTTCAGAGACAAAGTCCATATTGTGACTGTCCTGATATGTCCTCCCTTGATCTTAAGAGGAGAAATCTGTTACTGTAGTTTCACGTTTTTAAGGCTAATTTTAAGTTTGCACACAGATTTGAAAAATCTCATGCCCTTCTTTTCCTTTTTCATTCTGTTATGAAATGTATATTGGTCTTGCTGACATTTTCTTCTCATATTCTTTAAGGCCAGGTTTGAGTTTAAACCTGTGTGAGCTATTCTTATATGAGATGTGATACAGGCTAGCTAAGAACATGGATTTAGAGCCAGACAGGCCTCTGTTTAAATCCTTATTCTGCTATTAATGTGTGTGTGTGTGTTTGTCCACAGGCATATGGTTTTTATATATATTTTGTGAAAATTAATTTTGATAATAGTAGTGAAGAACCTTTGCAAGGCATGGGTAAATAATATATGGCTCTTTTGTTGTTTTGTGATTTAAGTAAATACTGGGGAGTATTTACTTGTCTTTCTTTCCAAAACTTCTCTGATAATGGCTAGATACCTTTGTTAGCCATTTATCAATACATATTAAGCACTGCCTTCTTTGAGCTTCTTATTACAGTGATTGCTGTATAAATGCCTCCTGGGAAGGGTTACTTATTCTTAGTTCCTAACCATACATGGTGAGTTTGTTTATTGGGTTACTGTTCTCAGTAACAGAAGAAATGACGCAACAGGATGTTAAGGAGTACTTAGGGATGTGGGGTCATAGAAACAGAAGTGAGTCCTAAACTAGAGTCCCCCAGAATTGGTCACATCACTCATACTGGAAGCCGTCTTATCCATAGGCCTTGAATGCTTGTGTCACCTACCATGAGGGTAAGCATCAGAAAGACACCTAGAAATAAATTCTCTAATCAGAATAGTAAGGCATTCTGTTGAAAAGGGTGGCATAATTTACTGTCTATGATGTCAAATGTTGAATAGGACCTGAGTAAGAAAAATATTAGATCGCTGGAATTATTTAATATACATATTCTTGGATTAGAGGCAAAAGAGTAGTAAAGGCATAGCTGAGCTCTGTTAACATGCAAATTACATTTTCATTCAATAAAATCTCTTGTACCTCTAGTGCCAGGCACTCTGCTGGCACTGGGGGTGTGAGAGTGACTCCGGCAGATAGAGTTCATTTTCCTAGTGGGGAGGGAATATAAATAACTGTGTAAGCCCTACGGCAAGAAAGGTATGAGGAACGTACCGAAGAAAGGCACCTACACCCAAGCTTCCCTGAAGTGACCTGTGGATGAGAAGTCACAGGATCATGAAGGGGTGTAGTTAGGGTTTCAGGAAGATGGAGCAACCTCTGAGGAAGCCTTTAATTGCCAACTCTGATCTTCCCAGAAACATTTGGCCACAGGGAAGTCCATGATTTAGTGGTAAATATCTAAAACGTTTAGTTTGTTACCCACATTCAGCCTAAGATAAACTGAGTGCAGGATGACTGTGCAATATCCCATTTCACAGAAAGATTTCCAAAGAAAATCTTGGTAATAATGAACAGAATGACAGCAGGTCAGGCTTGTTGATGCATTTTATTGTGAGATGGGGGAGTCTGGTAAAAAACTAGAAAATGACCATGGTGTAACAAGGAACTTAAAAATGAAGAATCAGATTTGTAACTTACATACATGAATACAGGAACAAATTGGCACAAAATGTTAAACATTGTTCCCAACACTGTTTATATAAGGTTATCCTAATTTGGCTTACTAAGGAAATGAGAGTTTTATGGTTAGGCTAATCTCTTAATAAAACTGCAGAGCATCATGCTATTAGTCACACAGTGAATTTCAAAATTTAAGAGTTTTATATTAAAAACTGGGTAAAGGTAAAATGACTTGATTGTAGTTGTAAAACTAATACATTCCCGTTTAAATTCTGTTCTACAGTCCAAGGCAAGTATAAATGTTAACATAACACTGTTAAATCAAATCTCAATGCAAGAGAACCAATTGCATCTCTACTTTAAATCTTATCAACTTTCCAAATTTTCATACTAAAATATATTATTGTATTAATACAAACTACAGTATTATACACTACACTGTGTAATAAATAAAGAAATATAAAAATAAGACACATAAATATAAAAGTCTTCTAAAACTAAAAGTACATGTCAGTAAGAAGGGTATTAATACTGCCAGGTTTGAAGACATACAGTACAAAAATGTCGCACAGATCTATAAACTAAAAGAAATAAAATAATACTGATAGGTAAAAATCAGCTAATGTTGTTAATAAACTGGGTCCATAATAACTAACATTTGGAAACAGTTATGAGCCAAATAACAATGGCAAGTCCATGTCTGAAATGCAAGTACATGGATAGAGCAGATTAGAAAATTTCCCTTTCATTTCTGTAGAGAAATTTTGAAAGTCAATCAACACAAAATGAATACTGAGGAATTAAAGGATGAAATGTCCCAGTGTTTAGGTTTCTCTGACAAGAGTCAGTGGTTTTAAGTTTTATTTGGAATTTTGATACAATAAACAAATCAACAAATGCTAGTTATTGTAGGCCACACAATGAACTAAGGCGGGTTAGAGCCTTGAAAATACTGATAAATGGCACTTACAGCACACAGGTCTTGCTTAAGGCCAAAGGAGATACAAAGCTTCATATCATATCCTTCATATTTGTCACCACATACTCAAACACAATTACGAACACTGATTCGGACGACTCTGCTACCCTTCCCAGGATTAACACTGTTAGTCCCTGCAATCAGAACTCAATGACAATCTTCTGAACTCCATTTTTAAACCACATGAGTAAGAAACTTCAGTTTTTCTATCGGCTGCTTTCTTAAGGCTAACAATACACTTGAAATGATAATACTCCACTATGACATCTAAATATTAGAAATTACTACCTTCTAGATTGAATTTATAAAAGGTAGTTAGCACGGTTTGGAACTGCATTATACTTCTCTGTGAAGGGAATTTTGTAGTGCAGAAATTCTCACATTTTAAAAAACATAATAAAATACTGAAGCGGATTTAGCATACGTTTACCAATAAAAAATTATAAAATTTCTCCCAATTGTACAGCTTAAGAATAAACCAACGTAAGAGTGATAATTAATACTGATAAAAAGAAACAATGCCAGATGCTTATCGAATTAATCAGTTTCCTTTAACCTGTTAAATCTTTGCTTTCCGAGTCATTAAAGTTTTCTAATCTGCTTCGTGTTACAAACTTGTTCCTAACTTTGAAAAATGCATGAAAAATTACTAGGTCTGAGATCAGGCACACCCGGATTTTTTTTTTTGTGTGTGTGTGTGTGTGTGTGGTTTTTTTTTTTTTTTTGTATTTTGTATTTTTTTAAATTTTTACTTTACACAGTAGTGAACAGAAACCACAGTATACAGGTTACTGTGTTTCCATGAAAAGCATGTATAATATAGAACAAACTTCATTATCAATTAGAATGTATTTTCCTTCTAGAAAAACTATTAGGCTTCATTTGTTTTTTCTTCAGACACCTGCTCACTCTTCTTGCTCACTTTTTGTTCTAAGCTGCTCGCTTGATTTACAGCTTCATCTTCCTTCATCAGACCTTCAGTTTTTGCCTCTTCTCCCTCGTTCTCGGCCTCTTCCCCGTCCTCCTCCTCCATCTCGTCTTCCTCCTCCTCCTCCTCCTCTTCTTCCTCCCCTTGCGGCTTTTCACATTCTTTCGCTTCCTGCAGTTCTTCCATCTCTTTGTCCTCCTCCTCCTCTTCCTCTTTTTCACTGTCTTCATCCTCCTCCCTCGTCAGACTCTCTCTCTCGTCAGAGTCGGCCTGCGAGGGGGACGCCCGGGCCCCCGCGTGCTCGCTGGCCAGGACTTCCGGTCCCGCCTCTTCCTGCTCCGTGCTATCCCGCTCCTCCGCCTCTCGCTTGCAGTAGGAGTAGCGATGATTCATGTGTTGAGAGTAAGACCCAGAGTGTGAGAAACGCTTTCCACATTTGTCACATTGATAGGGCTTTTCTCCAGAATGCAACCGCATGTGCTCAATCAAATGATGTTTGTGTTTAAATGCCTTTTTACAGATTCCACACTCGTGCGGTCTCTTACCTGCAAAATAAGAACACAGCCATGACAAAATCCTTGGAAGGCTTTTGGGGGCACTTCAGTTTGCGAAAAGGGAACCTCATTTTTCAAAGGTTGTCAGGTTCATCGACATACCTGTGTGTTCGTATTTATGTCTCAATAGTGAGCTACTCTTTTGGAATATCTTATCACACAAATCACAAGCATACATTCCATTTTCTGTCTTCCGCATTTTCTTTTTGGGTGGTGTAGAATCAGAGTCATTCTGGTCCTCTACATTTGATACTCCTTCTGAGCTAGTGTCTTGCCTTTCATCCTAAACAAAAAAAAAAATAACATTTAATTTCAGATTAAAAGGTAAACAAGAGACACATAAAAGCACAGGTTAAAAAAACTAATTTGATTTATACTTTCAATAAACTTGAGGAAAGTGAGCTTATTGCTGCAGACAGGCTCCAGGGGTGGCAGGCTAGATGCTATGTAGGGGTTGATACAGGAAAATAGTGAGGGGGCAATACAGTCACAACGATGATAAAAACAAGTGATCAACTGATGAAAAGAATATAAAATGTATAGTAACAAAATTTACCTGGTTTCAAATGAATCACGACTTAGAGAAATTTGCAGAAAATTTTAACTTATGAGTCTGCTACATCATCACCAATTTCTAACTGCCTTATTTACCTTCATTTTCTTCCTTCTGGGTTTTACTAAGCAAAAATTAAGACTCTGTTTTTTTAAAGGTGATCTGTCAATTGTATCCTCCAGAACTTCAGAGGTATATGAACTGACACCATGGTTTCTTTGAAAAGACAGGGCCTTGCTATACCCCTTTTCTAAGGAATAAGATGGCAAAACAATGCAGGAGGGTCTGTATTTTGAAACAAGAATACTTGCTAGACAAAATAAATCTTCAGAATTTCAGTGGTATAGAAACATTTCAGGAAGACTCAGGGTGGTAATATTATGTAGGAAGCTCTCATGTAGGTAAAAAACAACTGGCAGTGGAATTGGGTCCCTCAAGATCCTTATGTCTTTCCTAAAGTTTTCCATTAGATTGCTTCTAAACCCCACAAACTGCCTAAAAGCTCAAAGGTTTTTCACATTTCTTACAGTTTTGCAAAGTGGGAGAGGCACTGCCATTTGCTTGGGTGGTCTGTGAACACTGCCAGTTTGTGCTAAAGCAACTTGACTACTTTTATGGCTGTCTAACATGATATGATTAAGTGAAAGGTTGGTGAGTCCCTCTTTATTATTCAAAGGTGTGCACAGTGTTTTACACTCAGAGTTTAGATGAATTCATTGCAGGTAACCCAATCAGTAGTAATATTTAAGAGGAAGAAATCAGCAGATATATATTTGAACAGAATGTTGTAAGTATTTCAGCTGTACCTACCTATAGCAAATATTTGGATGAAAGATCAAATTTATCTCTAGTATTTGGCTGATTCGATAAGAAACTGATGAAAAACACTGGGAGGACATCAAGGTTAAACCTAGAGAAAGTCTGGACAATGAGCCACAGCATAGTCACACAAGATCTATCTAAAACTACATCATGGGTTTTGAGGGGAACGTAAGGAAGAAAATGCATACATAGGCTCATATATATTTAATTATGACTGAATACTGTTTTAGTCTACAGCTCATAAAGTGATCAGCAAATTCACTAGATGAGCTCTTTGTACACTTAATTATTGTTTAATTAAAGCCTTTAATAAATATAGGTGTTAACACATAAAAAGTAATAGCTCAGTTTTGCTGATGTAACATGTCTGTGAATGGGAACGTATTTTCATGTATTAATGATACTGCAGAAGCTGTTACTCATTTGGGAATATAACTCTAAAAACAGAAATCCAATTGGTGAATATTCCAATTTTTCTTTTCTGTTTCAAGCTTCAGACAGTCAAGTCTTTCGCTGAGACTTCTCCTTTCCCCAGGGGAACAACACAACTGTAGCTGATAGCCATACCTGGGATTAGTAAGAAACCGAGGGCATGATGCTACGAAAGTTAAAGCAAATATTCACCTATTTCCTCTCAAAATTTTTTTTAACAACCTGCTTGGCTCCTCAGACTGATTTTATTCGAAAAATCTCACCAAAAGAAGTCAAACTGGCATTTTAGCAAATAGCTTTGGCCTGGGGGCCTTTTCTTTACCTGATTCCCATTTGGCTGGATCACTTTCAAGGGTGGTTCCTGGACAGCAGGGCTGACCGCAGTCGAGTACGTGTAAGCCACCTGGGGAATCAGAATAGTCTGCTTATTGGCAGCTAGTGCTCGCAAGCATGGAACACTGTTCTGGTCAGCAATGGCCACGATCGTGGGTAACTGGGCAGTGACTGTAGGTATAGCAATATTTATGGGGTTGGCACTTGGTGGGATTACATTTACAACTGGTTCTGAGTCTGTGACACAACTGTCCTTTTGTGGCTCCTTTTTTGCGCAAGACAAGTTCAAGGGTTCTTCCTGGACAGAATAAACACTGTTCTGGTAAACACTAGTGATAGTTGACCTTTCCAATAATTCTCCCTGTTGCTTTGGTAGTGAAAGATCAAGAGGTTCTACTTGTGGCTCTTCCTGTGCACCTTCTGCCGTGTACAAGTAACCCTGTGTATTTCTGGATGAGGAAAGGTTCAGAGGTGATGGGGATGACGGACTACTTCTGGAACCATTGACCGTGGATCCCGCTGGTAGAACTGGAGAGTTAGTCATCTTCAGGGGACTTTGTAGATTTACTGTGCTGTCCGGGGACTCATTTGTACTTGTAGATGGAGGTTGCTCATCGTTCTTTACAGGGATATTTCCTTTGCCGGGTTCAGGAGAAGACGGTTCAGAAGACTGCACTGAAATCTGTCCAGCTTGCATCTTTTCAAACCACTTTTTTACTACATCCAGTGGTAGGTTTACTGAGTCAGCGATCTTTGAGAGCTCTTCCGCACTTGGTTGTGCATTTAAAGCATAGTAGGCTTTTAGAAGAGACAAGAGGTTCTTTAAAGGTGGCTGACTGGGAGACAGATTGCCATCTCCACCCGATGAAACAGAGGACTCGGGCTTCTCAGCTTCTGGTGCAGGGAGTGGAGGAGGCTGAGCAGGCTGCTTCAGGTCATAGTGCTTTAGTTCTGGAAGTGCATTAATATCTCCTGGACATTCGTCACACAGAAGGCAAGTGCTATCATTCGCGCCTCCTTCAAAGCTTTTGTCCTTCTCCGATTTAACAGTAAGATCTTCTGGTAACTTTTCACTTTTGCAGCTGTTTGTGGGCACTGGATTTTCTTTTTTTAAGTTCTGAGGAACAACTTGAAGTTGGCTAGGCTGCTCGAGACTGTAGTTAATGATGATTTTGGTTGTTCCATCTTGATCGACCAAAGGAAGACTGATGGCAGAAATGACAGAATGGCCACCTTGCTGTAGGGATGAAGCACTGATTGTTTCTTGTTCTTTGGACGCAAGATTGGCTTGATTATTCTCCAACACTTGCCTTATTACATTGCCGTCTACTGCCACTTTAAGTACATTCTGAATATCGCTTAAATTGATACTTATGGGAGACACCAGACCGACTGTCGGCAGGACAACGGCTTGCACCACACCCTGAGGAGAAGTGGCTGCCTGGAGCGGGCCGCCACCGCTGAAAACCCCGTTCTGTAAAGGGGTTGAACAGTTGATTCCTGAAGCAACCACTATGGGTTTGAATTCATAATCCACAGGTTCAGTTTTAATTTGGTTTATAGAAAGTTGCTCCTGGAGGGGCTTATTCTCTAACTTTTGCCGGATCTGTGGCCGCGTGGGGCTGCCCGGTGATGCCGAGAGAGATGGTGAGGAACACTGAGGCGTCTTGAGGCCTGTTCTTGGTCGCCCATTCACAGGCATCAAGCTGATACATTTCTTACTGCTTATGTGTGAGCTATAGGAACCAGAATGGGAAAAACGTTTCTTGCAGTTTGGGCATTCGTATGGCTTCTCTCCTGAATAAAAAAAATTACAGTCACTGAATTATTACGTATCAGTTATGTGCCCACATTGTCCTTAAAACAAACAGTATCCATTTAAAAAGAGGTTACCATGTATCTTGTGATACAATTTTGTTTAGAATATTAATTTTAAGTTCAAAACTGCCATAAATGTTATAAAGACTAGCAAAACCATCTGTAGTACATGTGCTAACCCATAAGGGAACCTTCTCAGCATATGTGTATAATATTCCTGCTAACCTTTAAAACTTCAAATAATTCTCAATGTCAGAAATAATTACAGTTGACCCTTGAACAACATGGGTTTGAACTGCATGGGCTGACTTAACGCATTGATTTTTTTGATAAATCCCCTACAGTACGGCAAATGTACTTTTTCTTCCTTATGAGTCTTAATACCCTTTTCTCTTGCTTACTCTATTTTAAGAATGCGGTATGTAATACATACAACATTCAAAACATGTATTAATTGACTGTTTATGTTATAGGTAAGGCTTTTGGTCAGCAGTAGGCTATTAGTAGTTAAGGTTTTGGAGAGTCAAAAGTTGTATGTGGAGTTTTGACTGCATGAGAGCTCGGCTCCCATACCCTGCATTGTTCAAAGTCACATGTACATCTACTCAAGTAATTTTTTTTTCTTATCCTATTTCACCTACCTCTGTAATTTTTCTGTATTTCACTATATTTAACCATCTGCAGGATAAATTAATATTACAGGAAAGAGAAGTAAATAAAATCTCCCTTATATAAGACTTAACAAGTATGAATACCTATCCTTCCCATATCCACAAGGTTTTAAGGTTTCCTTGAAAAGATCTTTCTCAACGGGCAGAAAACTTTCCATATGAGGTATTGCTATCAGCCTTGGCATATTAAACTGGGAGCTATGCACTCCTGGAACTAGAAGGCAATGTTCTAGTGGGTATGCAAAGCTTTCTTGTAGTTTCAGTTTTAGTGACAGTGGTCACAGTAATTTAAAACATTTTAGTATCAAAACACAGATTATACCATGCAAAAAAAAGACAACATTCATGTGAATTGTTAGGACAAAACCACAATGTCAAAGAAGCTCCTTGCTTATAGAGGCTTATGTCAAGTTGCTTCCCTAGACCTTCTGGGGAGAGAAGGCATTCATTCTTGTCGGCTATTAGAGATACTTTGGCAGAAAATTTTGAGAAGCATGGAGCCAAGTGGAATACTTTCAGACAACCCTAATTTCTAACCTTAATTTTGATTTATATTTATAGTTCATTCATTTATAATTTATAGGTTAAAGACGATCAGTTTCAATAAGGTAGGAACTTGAGTCTTGTGTGCTGTTTATGTCTTGTATCTACCGAAGTGTAGGTCACAAAAATGCTGAATAAAACTTTTTTGGATGAATGGATGGCTAACTGCAAAATTATGGAATATGGTGATGCTATTTATCTACTTAATATCAAGATAAAGCTTCTTCTTTCCTCTGTTCTTTTTAAGAATGTAAATGAAAGCAGTGAGAAACTCAATATAAGTTCTTCTAATAATGTAATTTCAGTGTTGTAAAGTTTTAAAAAGTGAGTTAAATTTTCTCAAAGTATAATTACTTGAAGAATCAGATATTAAAACTGGAAGGAATCTAAGAGGCTCTCTGCACAGTAAAAGAGTTCATTTTATATCACCCTGGACTTTAGCTAGTCTCTTGTTTAAGCTTCTTTATTAAAAGGAAGTTACTACCTGCTGGACAGCTCTATGGAAGATGGTCTAGTTTGGTTCTGCTGGGGATCATGAATTTGGGTTCAAAACCTGGCTCTGCCATGAGTTTTTAAAAAAGATTTTATCTACTTATTTATTTTGAGAGAAGGAGGGGCTTGAGTGGGCTGGGAGAAGGAGGAGGAGGAGAGAGAGAATCTTAAGCAGA
This sequence comes from Procyon lotor, assembly GCA_028646535.1. Taxonomy (NCBI): domain Eukaryota; kingdom Metazoa; phylum Chordata; class Mammalia; order Carnivora; family Procyonidae; genus Procyon; species Procyon lotor. The sequence continues at coordinate 113,866,393 of CM053611.1, forward strand.
CTTGCGCTGAGCATGGAGCCCAAAGCGAGGCTCAATCTCATGCCTCTGAGATCATGATCCGAGCTGCAATCAAGAGTTGGATGCTCAACGGACTGAGCCCCCCAAGTGCCCCTTACTATTTTCTTAATATCTCCAAGTCTCAGTGTTTGGGGGTATAAATACATGTAGATACATCCTCACTGGATTGTTGTAGCAGTTGTATGACAAAATATAGCAAAACTCTTTGTGTGGTTTCAACATATGTTAATGATTCTTTTAAAACATAATTCTATGGAGAGATAGGTTGAGTACTAAGCCAGAATTCACCTGTTATAATGCCTAATTTCCTGCCCTAGCTTGTAATCTGATGCCACACAGGGCAAACCTACCTTTTCTTCTAAAAGCCAGACTTTCAAACTGATGAAGAGCTGTTGTCTGTATCCTTACACTTCCCTTGTGTGGATTAAATATACCCAGGTCCTTCAAAGACTCCTCATAGGACACAGTTTTTAGAACCCTTCCCACTTAACCACTTGTTAAGTCATCTCTGGATATTCTCCAGTTTATCAGTATCTTTCCAATGGGATGCCTGAAATATGAGTCAATACTCAAAATATATCAGGTAACTTTCTGGGGGAGGGGTGTAAAACAAGGGATGTGTTCTAGTATCTCTATTTTAATATTTTAAATTCTTGCATAACATTTTTAGATGAGCTATATGTTTTTTCTCTTGTTAGAGACCCTTGGAAAATAAGAATTTATAATATAGATTTTTTTTTAATTTATTTATTTGGGAGAGGGGGAGAGAGAGAGCAGGAGCGGTGGGGGAGGGCAGAGGGAGAGGGAGAAGCAGACTCCCTGCTGAGCAGGGAGCCTGACATGGGGCTCAATCCCAGGACCTGGAGATCATGACCTGAGCAGAAGAAGGCAGACACTTAACCAACCACGTCACCAGGAGCTCCACAGATTATTTTTATCTTTACGAACAGGGAGACAGAAGAGCACAGTGCCTAAGGCAACAGCTTTGGAGTCAAGATACCTACACTGCGGCCCTGGCTTTGCCAAGGACTAGCTGAGTAGCTCTGGATAGGTTAATTACGCTCTCTGGGCCTCCATTTTCTCATCAGTAGAAAGGGAGGAAATAAGGGCATCTACCTCATAGGGCTATCGCTGGGACTGTATGAGTTAATGTACACAAATAACTAGAATGGGGCTGTACATGGTTAAGTACTCAGTAATGCTAGTTATCAGTATTATGGTTGGGGATTACCTGATATTTTATCATTGCCAGAAAGAAAGTGCAGAACAATTGTTTCAAAGCCAAATCTACTATGCTTGTTGGAAAACCCCTTGTTTCTAACTTCACAGCTTTATGGTTTATAAAGTACCTCACCTAATCGGTCTAACAACTGTAAAACCCTGAGGTGAAGTTGCGCTGTAGAAAGTCCGACATCCTATGAAGACTGATGTGGCTGAGAGGGATGTCTGGTTGCATGTGGTGTAAAAACTTTCCAGGCTAAAGCTCGTAGGGTTATGGAACAAACCCAGGTTATTTTCTGGGGAGGATCAGAGCCTGGGAGCAGGAGCCTCTTTTGTCTCACCTCTGGGTGGAGGTGAGGTGACCTGCTCCTCCTTCTAGCTCAGCTCCCACGTGAGGAGTTCAGATGGTGGCTAAAACACCTGGCTCTGCACACGGCTCATTCTGGTGGGGTCGGAAGATAGCAACAATCCAGGTAATTTTACGGAGTATAATTTGAAGACCCTGATTAGAAGCTGAGCTGAGAAGAAAAGATTACAGAGGTTTCTCAAAGGATATGAAGCCTATCTGTTCTTGGATACTCTAAACAGCTCTTTCAAAACTATCCATGGTGAAGGACCTTTTTATCCCCCCTTTTTTTTGTTTTAAATTTCCAATCTACTGTAAGATCAATGTTGTATAAATTATAATAAAATTGTCACGGCATTTTCTTCATCTAATAGTTTCTAAATTACTTGCAGTTTCTATATTTAGCACTTCAAGAACCAGTCTCAAAAGAGCTTACAGACTGGTACCATCCACTGAGTACCATGACACTGAGATGCCCCAACTCAGCAATCTTCCTTCGGAATAAACCAGACTATCAGAGAGCTGTATACCTGGATCCTATCCAAGCGGCTACCCTGGAGAACTGCTTTTTCTGAACTGGATTTTGATGAAAGATCACTGGCTTCCTACTGGAGAATCTTACTTTATATTTATTTATTTTTTTTAAAAGATTTTATTTATTTGTCAGAGAGAAAGGGAGAGAGCACACAAGCAGGGGGAGAGGCAGGCAGAGGGAGAAGCAGGCTCCCCGCTGAACAAGGAGCCCGGTGGGGGACTCGATCCTAGGACCCTACGATCATGACCTGAGCCAAAGGCGGCCGCTTGACTGAGGGAGCCACCCAGGTGTCCCATGGAGAATCTTCCTTTAAAAAGAAAACCTTATCAAATTTTCTAGTGTACTATTTTAAGGATATTTTGGAAAATGACATAAAATGCATTTTGCTTCTCTACGGGCGCTGTAGCAGGAAGAGTTGTACTTTTCCTAGCGACTGATTCCTTTCACTTGCAGACAGTCTGGGTCACGGTTTCTGATCGCAGTTTTCTGATTTCCTAAACTGTAGACTTTAATGTGTGGTCTGCTTCCTGCATGTGCTTGGCATTTCATAGTGTCCATTTTATTTCACGTTTACTTCATGCCTATGTTACTTTCTTTAGTTTCCTAATAGATTTTTAAATTAAAATTTCTTGCTGTATTAGAGTTATATAAGCCTCACGTTACGTATCCTTAAGGACAAAACTATCACGTAAACACATAATGAGTGGACAGTGCAAAGTACAGAGATGCCCTGTGCTCCTCCATGTGGCTCCAATTCGCACCAGCTACTTCAGCAGTGGCAGCGGTGCACCGCCAACAAGCTGAGAGCTCTTGTCCGTCCTTCTGTCTGTATTGCAGACAGTAGCTCCCTACTTTCTACTTGACTGAGACGGATTTTTGAATATCAGTGCAGAATTTTACGACTAAATACCAACTTCCAGTTTCTGCCCTGCACCGTCATCTCTGTTGTGATGCATGCTTCCCAATTCTGTACCCTCTGCTGGTCTGACAGATCCACAGTCTCTACAACTACAATAGGACTGTATGACATTCATTTCGTATGTGACACTTACTCTAGTTTTTATTTATTTTCCCTCCTCTACCCCAATCTCAACATTTAAGAAAACTCTCTTGAATTAGCTGTATCTCTGTCAACAACTTCAAATTATCTGTAGTAAGAAAGCAGGTCATTAAAAATATATTCTTGATGAAAATTTTTTGATAGTCCAGAAGCTGTGAAATAGGATTTTGTGGCAGACTACAGAGGACAACTTCTCATTTCCAGGAACACTTAAGTGTGAAAATAAATGTTTTTGCAAGAATCTTGGTTTAAGCAAGTTGGTAACTTTCACATTATTTAGCCCTCAACAAACAAGACAGTGATGCTTCTAGAAATGTAGTTCCGAAATAAAACCTAGATATAATTAGTCACCCTTCACAAAGCCACCCAGGGAACTCTTTTTGTAGGATGTTTCTAAGATGTAAATGTCAGCACAATCATTTTCTCAAAACAGACCACGTGCAGACACCCATCATTTCTCATTAATTAGAAAACAGTTCTTTTTCACTACTATTTCATAAATCTAAAATAACATACCAAGATTAATCAGATGAATGGATGTCATAGTGCAATGTGAGATGCTACGAGTTTTTGTTATAGCTTTTGAAGTAGAGCCCCTAAGACATGCAAATACAGCTCTTTTTGTTTCTAAGTTTCTAAAACATTTTTTTATCATATAATATCATTTTGTAAGTAAAATTTAGAAAAGGATGTGGAATGGAAATGTGAAATGATTTTTCTTTTAAATTTTCGGTGCTGCTCTATCTGGGTGACTCCGCGTCACCCCTGACCACTTCCCATCTGGAGTTCCCACTTCTATTTCTCTCAGGTAAAGAACATCTTCGCCTCCTTACTTTCTTGTGCAAACTGTATCTCTATCTCCTTTTTCATTGTCTCATTAACTGTGCAAAAGAGGCAATGAAATTAGCATTCATCAGAAAGCTCGAGGAGGTTATACTTCTTGTTAAAACATGCTATATTCTGATTAAGAAATCTGGAGTATGTCATATTATATTAGCTTACCATGCTTCAGTTAAAGATTAAGACTCCAATAAAATACCATTTATAAATAGAAAATTTCTCCAGGTTAGTCTTTGTTCTACAAGAAAAGCAAAAAGTTTCTGACCATCTGTGTAGACCACGTTATAACAGATTTATTTATTACTATATATGCTATGATATTCAAGGTGCAGAAAGAAAACAAATATTTACCACTATGGATTCTTAAGTGCTCTTTTAGATGATGTTTGTATTTGAAAGCCTTTCCACATTCAGTGCACTTGAATTTACGATTACCACCAGACTGTGTCACATGTCTCTGTAAGAAAGAATTGATATTTTAATCATAAAGCAAAAAAGCTTTGGACATAAAAGAACAGCCAATCTACTAAAAGTATTTTGATGAATTCAAAGGCTTCAAATTGAAGCAGTCACAAAAATCCAACACTTGGAATATTACATCAAAAAGAAGGGTGATGGTGGGATCAGAATTTTGACATAAAGAAAAATCTCCACTTGCTAATTTAGAGTAGTAGAATCATGCTCTATTGAGTAATATAGTAGTTAGCACAAATAAGAGAATACGTACTTTACTAGAAACTAGAGATTATCTCTTCTGCAGCCAGGCTTTTTCCAGTAGTTTACCCTATCTCTTAGATGCTTGGTATTTCTGAAATGTACTTTAATCTGATGAATTAAAAAAAAAATGCCTCCATCTTTTCATCCAAATATGGAGTATTATAATAGCTTTCTGTTTGGTTTATCAAATTCTCACTTTTACATATTTCAAGTATATTCTGCACTCTTAGATTTTTTTTTCCAGATTCCATTACTTTACTTATTTACCTTTGTTTATCCATCATTAAATTTATTTATTATTAAAAAAATGTTTTCCGGTCAAGTATAATTGACATACAATGTTATGTTAGTTTCAGCACACCACCCAGCTGTCAACAGCTCTGTATGTTATGCTATGCTCATTGCAAGTGTCTACCATCTGTCACCACATAACACTATCACAATACCATTGACTGGATTCTCAATGCTGTACCTTTCATCCCCATGACTTATTCCTTCTACAACTGGAAGCCTGAACCTCCCATTCCCTTTCACCCATTTTGCCCATCCCCCTCCTCCTTTGGCAACCACCAGTGTGTTCTCTGTGTTTATGAGTCTGTTTCTGCTTTTTTATTCATTAGTCATACAAAAACACCGCTTGAACTGAATTCTATCATAAACCTCATAATCCATAAATTGCTCATAAACCTCCAAAGACTCCCCCCATTAACCCTTGAATACAGATGTGAGTCTATACATTCCAAGGTTACCTGAGTTTCCAGACTGATTCTTCACCAGTTCCCTGTAAGAAGTTCATGCCTCAGTCACTTAGTGAGCCTCAGTTTTTTGCACATACACTACTCTTCTCTCTCTCCTTGCTTTGGTTTATATTATTTGTTATTTCTTGGCTATGTTTCCCTATAATTATGATTAAGATTCTAGCCATACTTCGAAGGCTTAACTCAAGTACTACTTGCTTCATGCTCCCCTAGCTGGAATCTCCCTTCTTTTGTTTTCCATACAGGAAGGAAAGAAAATGAGTACTTGCTATGTACCAGGCCCTACTTCATCCAAACCGTTGGCTGTAAGCACCAAATACACGGTGACAGCTCCCAATGGTGTATCTCTAGACCTCTTCCCCTTAACTCCAGACTGTCACAGCCAATTGAGTCCTTGATACCGCCAGTCAGAAAGCAACAGGCATGTGAAACTTAACATGGTTAACACTGAACTCTTAATTTCCCTTTTGAGAGTCAGCTCCTCCTCTGGTGTTTCCTGTCTTTGTGAATGACACCATCATTTACTTTATTATTGCTTAGGTTCTGAACCATGGAGTGACCTTGATTCCTGAATCAAGGAATCCTTGATTCCTCTCTTTCTTTTAATACCCTTACTCACTCCATCAGCAAGCCATCTGAATATACTCTGCATCCAACACTCGTCACTGTGTCATGCCTGTCACTACCAGTGATTTCAAAGCCACCACCACCTTTGGCCTGGATTACAGCAATAGTCTCCAAATGGTCCCCCTGCCCCTAAATGGTCTCCCTGCTTCCATTCTTGTCCTTCTTGATCTACTTGCCACCCAACAGCCAGTGTTCCCTTAAAAATAAAAAATAAAAAAAAAAGACAAAATTCAATATTCTTCAAAGGCTTCCCTGTCACAGTGTAGAATAAAATTAAAAGTCTCCACCATGGTCTATACAAGGGGGTATATCATCCGGCCTCAAATACTCCTTGGCCTCACCTATCTTTCTCCCCTTTAGTCACATTGGCTTCCTTGCTATCCTCTGGGGATGCTGGGCAGGCTTCTGCCTCAAGGCCTTTTCATGTTTCTCTCTGTTCCCCGTGACTGGAACACTCTCCCCCAATCATCCTATGACTGGCTCCTTCCTTTCATTTGGGTCTTTGTTCAGATGTCCCATTCTTAGAAAGGTCTCTCTATCCTTAAAAAAGTAGCAGCTTTCTTCACTTTCTATCTTCTCCTTTATTTTTCTTCATACCATCTCTGTTCTTATACTTTATATCACCAGCTAATATATGCTCCCTACTGTCTTGATCTTTGCCTATCTTTTCCACTATTGTGCCTTTAACAACTAGAACAGGGTCTGACATGTAACAGAAACACAAATGTTTGTTTAATGAATAAATTAATAATACACAGAAATGCTTATCTTTAAGCCATGGCATGACTTTCAAATTCAAGTTTGCTGCCCCATATCTTAAATTGTTACCAAGACATCCCAATCATATCTCCTCACATTATTGGTTCCCATATTAACCACAGCTCCTTTCTGATTTTTGTCTGTTCACATACTTCATATATAAAACCTACTACCTTTCACCCATCAGAAAAATCCTCACAAAACTGGCTTTCATGCTCATCACTGATCTTATGATTCACTTCTATAATGGCATCTCTTGCTTTCACCATTAGCTCTACCTGTGCTTTGCAGATCCTTTCTTTGACAATGGCCCTTGGTAGAGAAAGGACACGGGGACAATGGTGCAGTTCATGTCTGCAAACAGTGCAGTTTGTCTCCCCAAATGTCACATGAACAGGCTCTTTTCCCGAGGCTTGGCTGTACTCTGGTCATGTTAGGACTCTCAGATGGAAAAGGCACTCTTTCGCATCGTCTCTGGCAAGACTTGCATTGGGGCTGATGGTTTTTGTCTTCAGAAGTTCCTTCTCTGTATCAATTCTTCCTTCTTTTGGTATTCTTCCCAACTTCAAGTGTCCCCTCATGGACTTACCCATTAACCTATCTAAGGAAATCTTGGTCCTATACCTCCTGATTGCCATCCTCTCCTCCTTTATTTTGTGATTTTGTGAGTGTTATTGCCAAGGTCCTGAGAAGATAGGTTGACCCTGCTTGATGATTCTGATTCTGCTAGAATTTTTTTATTTGGTTTAGCCACATCTTAGAAAGGGTCTAACTTGTGCTCTATAAGATACAGGATTATATTAGGTACATGCATAGGGCAGAATTCTCACAGATTCACATTTATAGACAGTCATAATCCTTTGATACAAGAAACTGGACATGTGCTGCAACGATAACACATACACTTAAACTGTGCTGCTGAATATTTATCTGATTTTTAAAGTTAGAATCATGTTGATATTAATTTGACTGTTTACAGTTGATACTTATCAGGATCTTCTAAAAGAAGGGCAACTGGCAAGAGCTTCTTAGCCTTTAATTCTTAAGTACAGAGCCAACAGTTCAAATGTAACATAACTTATAGAAGAACAGTCTTGTCTTATACATCTAGCAATTGAGGCAAAGTGACATAGGGATAGGACAAATCATGTGAAAACTGAGTCTTCAGAATAAAAATGTTTAGAATCTAAACTTTAGATTCTTAGAGGAAGCAACTGTATTCTCGGTAACATACTGAGAATAAACAGTCTTTGGTTCCCAGAAATTAACTTTTATTATTATTATTTGACTTTCTTCTCATTTTGGTCAGTACTTAGTCATATGGTTTATGAAACCAGTATTTATTTTTCCTACTTTGAGCATTTTGGCAGAATGCATTTTGAAATCCAGTTTTAAACTTTGGGGAAATATTTGCTACAGTATAAGCAAAATAATTAAGTCAACAAAAGGGATCTTACCTGAAAAAGAGTAAAAAAACTTAGTTACCTCTAAAATAATGTTCACATGTACTTTGTAACTCAGAAATGACTAGATAATTCAAATAATCACTAATCCTTGTAAGGCTGCAGATAAGACGCTGTCTACTACATTCTTTTCAGTATATTAAAACCCTTGCCTTCTATGGATGGCTGATTTCACTTACTTGATCTCTTCCTGATTTATGTGATGTCATGTGACGTTCAAGTTGGGTTCTGTACGCAAAGGTGTAACTGCACAGGGAGCAACTGAAATTATCTTCATTCTTTTCATGGCGATATTTAATGTGTTCTTTCAGAGAGGTAAAGCGTTTATAGCCTCTATCACAATATGGGCAGGTGAGTAACTGGGAGAACGCGTCTGGTGTTCCTGTATAAGAAAGATCATATATCTGGAATTTAAAACATTCAAAAAATATTACTAAAGCTACCACTGAGTCCCTATGCTTTGTGCCAGATATTATGTCACCCACTTTATATTTGATCCTTAATAAAGTGATACTCATCTCTATTTCACGAAAGAGAAAACAGGAGGCTCAGAAAGGTAACTTAAAAGTCACACAGCCAGTAAATGATGAAATCAGGATTCAAACATATGCTGTCCTACTTCAAAGTCCCATGCCTTTTCCATTAACCACAAATCTTTCCTTCTTTTTATATGTTTAATTAGACAAAGAAAACAAAAATAAAATTAGAAATATATGTTACTAATAAATATATACATCTTGAAGGGGACTTGCACACCATAATAGAATCTTCCTATTGGTTACAATGTATCATTAATTATTTAATGCTCTTTCCTTCTAATTTGGAAATGACACTATAAAGTTATTGCCGTCACACAGTGAGTAGTATATAATTAAACTCTGTTTTCAAGACACCCCTGCAGTTAGGTGTAGCCATACGACAGAGGTCAGACCACAAGAACAAGTACTGGGGGAAATGAGTAACAGGAGCCAGATCTAGGTCTGGCCCACAAAGACCTCCCACACATGCTTCTTATGTTCTTTTCCTTACTGAAATACATGGATACATTTTCTGTACAATTTTATATGGATAAATATAGGATAGGATTCAGAAAATAAAGGCAATATAAAAAAACTGGAGTTCAGCGAGTGAACCGTATAGTTTTCTAAGATTTATTTATTTGAGAGAGGGGCGTGTGAGTGGGGGGAAAAGCAAAGGGAGAGAATCTTCAAGCAGCCTCCCTGCTGAGCATGGAGCCTACCATGTGGCTTGACATGGGGGTCGATCCCAGGACCCATGAGATCATGACCTGAGCCGAAACCAAGAGTTGGACACTCACCGACTAAGCCAAACAGATGCCCTGAAGGAACCATATTTTTACATATGGAACCATCTAAGCCTGACAATCCTAAAGTGTAATACTATTTTTCCAATTAATACTATTTAACTTACAGTGTTTTTCCATATTTGATATATTTCTTCAAAAAAAGTTCCTAAAAGATAACTTATTGTAAAGATTTTATTTATTTATTTGACAGAGAGAGAGAGAGATCACAAGTAGGCAGAGAGGCAGGCAGAGAGAGAGGGGGAAGCAGGCTCCCTCCTGAGCAGAGAGGCCGATACAGGGCTAGATCCCAACACCTTGAAATCATGACCTGAGCTGAAGGCAGAGGCTTTAACCCACTCAGCCACCCCGGCGCCCCTAGATAACTTATTGTAAATCATATCTCTATCCTCATTTGAATTTCTTATTGAAAAAGACTACCAAAGAAAATTTTATTATAATTTCAAAATCCTTCATAAACATATATTACCTTTTTTGAAATCCAAGTCTATATGAATTAAAAGTCTCGCTTGAGAACCAGCCTGTATGTAATAGACTGAGTACCTGACCCATATGAATAAAATCAAACAACCAAATCCCCCAAAGTTTATGATGGTATCTTTATTATCTGCTAGCAAGATAACTGGAATCAGAGAATTTTCTGTTGGTGATGTCTCTAAAATGACCTACTTCTGAGGGGACTAGATTAGACACATGAAATTGTTTTGGAAATCACACTATGTGTTGTCTGGTATTAATTTCCTATTTGTACAGGTAAGTAGGAAATCAACATTTGGGACATTCTCCTTGCCAGAGCACCTAATCCATCCTATTGATTTTAGCTGGCTACAACGGCAGAAGTCCAAGTCAGCCATTGCAAGTGCTTTATTATTGGCACCACAATTGAAATGTGATTCCATTACTTAAGCTGCTTATAATCCATAGTGTAATATAGCTGTCTGCCCTCATTATGTTCTATTTTCTTCTTTGTCTTCATCAATAAACAAAATACTAATAATTTTGTAACACGACAGGGTGCTCATGATATTCTACCACCAGCAAGTTATTATTTTCATAAATCAATATATATTGAATTTCTCACACATAAGAGATAACAAATTTATTCTTTTAGGATACTCGCATAAAACAACAAAAAGTAGGGGTGCCTGGGTGGCTCAGTGGGTTAAGCCTCTGCCTTTGGCTCAGAGCATGACCTCAGGGCATGATCTCAGGGTCCTGAGATAGAGCCCTGCATCAGGCTCTCTGCTCAGCGGGGAGCCTGCTTTCCCCTCTGCCTGCCTCTCTGCCTACTTGTGATCTCTTTCTCTCTGTCAAATAAATAAATAAAATCTTTAAAAAGAACAACAACAACAAAAAATAAGCTGAATAGCTGACATAAGAGCAAATTATAGAATGAACAGGCCTGAGAGTTAAATGAAAATTTTTGTTTCTATTTTTGAAAAATGTTGGACGTTTGCTTATTTAAAAGAATCTTTTTTTTTTTAAGCAAAGAAGGCTTGTCACATAAGGAAAAAATTTTTTCTTTTTAGAATTCTTATAATAAACTTAAGGTAGAAAATACAACCTATGTCTGACTATTTTTGAGCTGTCTACAATTTCCTTATGTATCTGTGACTATGAATATGCTTTTTAAAAAAAAACTTTGATTTTTGTATCCTAAACTTCCTTTGCTAGGTAGTATGACATTTCAGACTGATAGTAGTAGTGGATATAAAACCTTTGCAAAATCTCCTTTACTTGTGCCCCACACTGATTCAGAGTTTGTGATACTTCAACCTTCTGGAGTAAAGTCTGCCCTTTCACAATTTATGAAGTGCAGAGAGCATGCTGAATCCACCAATACTTAAGAAACTAAGGGCTTCTGAAGATAATCTGATGTTACTGATATGACGGAATGTCTACTGTAAAATACTTTATTAGCTGTATACCTGAAAATAATGACTACCTGAATTAAAAACAGATTCTAGAATTCAAATGTTCTACTAATTCAGAATGATTAGGGCCCCAATTTTTATGGGATTTTACTGTGTTGATTACTAACAATGGACTTTACAAAGTTTAATCTTATTTGATCTGTTCAATGAAACACTTTCTTAGTTCTCATTATTTTCTTTCATGAGGCTTCTTGAAAAACTTTTTGTTACATAAAACATTTACATATATATTAAAACATTTTCAATTCCTTTTCTTAAAATTTATTATAACTATGGCTTCTTCAGGTGAAATGTTAACAAATTTCCTAAGGAAAAAAAACTGGAGCACCTGGGTGGCTCAGATGGTTAAGAGTCTCACTCCTGGTTTCAGCTCAGGTCATGATCTCAAGGTCTTAACTTTGAGCCCTGCATCAGGCTCCACACACGGCGCAGACTCTGCTTGGGATTCTCTCCTCCCTCTGCCCCTCTCTGTTCTCTCTATAAACTAAGTAAATAAATAGAATCTTAAAAGAAAAAAAATGCTGAGAAATCAAAGTAGAAATGGTAGGGCTCTACAGGATTACAATGCCTATAACCACAGACTCTCCAAATACGTAAATAGATCAACACAACACTATTCATAAAACTGTAATGCTGTATCCACAGGGGCAATAATTGTCTTCAAAAATGTGTCCTTTTGGCACACTGGAGGAATCAGTTCTAGAGTGCCCTACTTCTATTTCCTTTGTCACTGATTTAGTTACAGAAAATCCTATTGATTCTGAGGTGAAACTTCTATTTCTGCGTTTTCATAACTGATTTCATAACTCTTGGCAATGGAATCTATTTTGTTTTCTAGACCATTCTTCTCAATTTCCTTCAAAAATTTAAAAGTGGATTGATACAATAACATTAATTTAGCACCAAAACAGTTGAAGTACTTATGTATAAATCTAACAAAGTATGTGTAAGAGTTATACAAGGAAAATGATAAAACTCTGATGAACAAAGTCAAAGAACTAAGTAAATGGAGAGAAATTAAATGTTTTAAGGATAGGAAGACTTAATACTGTTAAGATGCCAATTCTTCCCAATTTGATTCAGTGGAATTCCAATTCAAATCTGGAGAGTCCTTTTATGGATACTGAAAAACATTCTAAGGTTTATATGGAGAGGCAAAAGACCCAGAATAGTCAACACAATATGGGAGGTGAAAAATAAAGTTGGAGGACTGATACTACCTGACTTTAAAACTTAATATAAAGCTATAGTAATCAAAACAGTGTGGTATTGGTGTGAGAATACAGAAATGGACCAGTGGAACAGAGAGCCAGAAATATCCTTATTAATATAGTCAACTGGTCTTTGACAAAGGAGCAGAGGCAATACAATGGAGTAAAGATAGTCTTCTCCACAAAAGTAATGGAATAGGAAACAAAAATAAAAACGAACTATTGGGACTTCATCAGGATAAAAAGCTTTTGCATGGCAAGGGAAACAATCAACAAAACTAAAAGACAACCTGCAGAATGGGAGAAGATATTTGCAAATGACATATCAGATAAAGGGCTAGTACCCAAAATCCATAAGGAACTTATCAAAAAACAAAAAATCCAATCAAGAAATGGGCAGATGACATGAACAGACATTTCTCCAAAGAAGACATACAAATGGCTAACAGACACATGAAAAAATGCTCAGTATCACTTGGCATCAGGGAAATAAAAATCAAAACCACAATGAGATACCACCTCATATCAGTCAGAATGGCTAAAATTAACAGGTCAGGAAAAAACAGATGTTGGCGAGGATGTGGAGAAAGGGGAACCCTCCAACACTGTTGGTGGGAATGCCAACTGTTGCAGCCATTCTGGAAAACAGTATGGAGGTTCCTCAAAAAGTTAAAAGTAGAACCACCCTATGACCCAGCAGTTGCACTACTATTTACCCTAAGGATACAAAAATATTGATTCAAAGGGGCACATGCACCCCAATGTTTATAGCAGCAATGTCCCCAATAGCCAAACTATGGAATGCGCCTAGATGACTATTGACAGACAAATAAAGAAGATACCGTAGAATTAAAAAAAAAGAAGAAGAAGAAGATATGGTGTATATAAATACAATGGACTATGACTCAGCCATCAATAAGAGTGAAATCTTTCCATTTCCAATGCCATGGATGGAACTAGAGGGTATTACGCTAAGCAAAATCAGTCAGTCAGAGAAAGACAAATACCATGATTTCATGCATATGTGGAATTTAAGAAACAAAAAGATGAACATAACGGAAGGGAAGGAAAAATAAGATAGAAACAAAATAAAATAAGATAGGAGGAGGCAAACCATAAGAAACTCTTAGCTCTAGAAACAGAGGGTTGTTGGATGGAAGGTGGATGGGTAGATGGGGTAACTAGGTGATGGGCATTAAGGAGGGCACTTGATGTAATGAACACTGGGTGTTATATGGAACTGATAAATCACTAAATTCTACCCCTGAAACTAATAATAACATTAAGTGCTAACTAAAATGAATTTAAACACAAAATAAAAAAAATAGTAATGGAACAACTGAACATTCAGGACATACATAATGTTCTGAATCTAGAAAAACCTTACATCCTTCACAAAAATTAACTCAAAATGGATCACAAACCTAACTATAAAATGCAAAACTATAAAGCTCCTAGAAGATAACAGGGAAAAACCTAGAGGACCCTAGGTATGACAATGCCTTTTTTAGATAAAATACCAAAGAAAGAAAGAATTGACAAGTTGGACTTCATTAAAACGAAAACTTCCGTTCCGTGAAAGATTATCTCAGGAGAATTAGAAGACAAGTGACAGACTGGGAAAAATATTTGCAAAAGACATATCAGATAACTATTATCCAAAATATACAAAGGACTCTTAAAACTCAACAATAAAAAATCAATAACTTGATTAAAATAGTCTAAAGGCCTTAGCGAAAACTCACCAAAGAAGATACACAGATGGCAAACAAAGACACTCCACATCAAATGTCATCAGGGAAATGCTAAGTAAAACAAGATACCACTACACACCTATCAGAATGGCCAAAATCCAGAACACTGACACCACAAAATGCTGGCGAGGATGTGGAGCAGCAGGAACTAAACATTGCTGGAGGGAATTCGAAGTGATCCAGCCTCTCTGGAAGGCAGTTTGGCAGCTTCTTATAAAAGTAAACATAATCTTACTAGAGGATCCAGCATGTGCACTTCTTGGTATTTACCCAAAGGAGCTGGAAAACTTATGTCTACACAAAAATCTGCACATGGATGTGTACAGCAACTTTATTCGTAACTGTGAAAACCTGGGAGTAACCGAGGTGTCCTTTAGTAGGTGAAATGGGCAAATAAACTATGGTATATCCAAACAATGGAATATTGTTCCGCACTTAAAAGAAATGAGCTATCAAGCATAAAAATACATGGAGGAATCTTAAATGCATATAGTAAGTGAAAAAAACCAAACTGAAAGGTTACATGCTGTAGAATTTGAACTACATGACATTCTGGAAAAGGCAGAACTATGGAGACACAAAAAGATCTGTGGTTTCAATCGCCAAACTATGGAAAGAACCAAGATGCCCTTCAACAGATGAATGGATAAAGAAGATATGGTCCATGTATACAATGGAGTATTATGCCTCCATTAGAAAGGACGAATATCCAACTTTTGTATCAACATGGACGGGACTGGAAGAGATTATGCGGAGTGAAATAAGTCAAGCGGAGAGAGTCAATTATCTTACGGTCTCACTTAGGTGCTGAGCATAAAGAACATGGAAAGCATTGTGAGAAGGAAGGGAAGGGGGAATGGGGGGAAATTAGAGGGAGATATGAACCATGAGAGACTGTGGACTCTGAGCAACAAACTGAGGGTTTTGGAGGGGAGGGGGGTTGGGCGAGCCTGGTGGTGGGTATTGAGGAGGGCACATATTGCATGGAGCACTGGGTATAGTGCATGAACAATTAATCTTGTAGCACTGAAAAAATAAAATAAACATATTTGGGGGGGAAAAAAAGACCTGTGGTTTTCAGGGTTAAGGGGAGGTGGGCAAGGTGAATAGGCAAAGCAAAGAGGATTTCTAGGGCAATGAAAATACTCAATGATATATTATAATGATAGATACACATCACTACATATTTGTCCAAACCCACAGAATGTACACCACCAAGAATGAACTCTAAAGTAGATTATGGACTTGGGGTGTTTTCTGGTGAGCAATGTTGATAATGGGAGAAGCTATGATACATTGGGGGCAAGGGATACATGGGAAATAACCTGTACTTCTATCTCACTTTTTTGGTAAGCTTTAGGCTTCTCTAAAAATGTCTTTTTAAAAAGTTGATTATTTAAATATTAAGTTAAATATATCCATTAAACTGGGAACCCTAGAAAAATCAAACCAGAGTTAGGATCTTAATACTTGAAATATCCTTGAACATTCTAAGTGACTTCCTAGTTCTTGGTGCAGATCTTGCATAAAATTTGTTATAGGAATATTTGCATGCGATTGTCATCTGTTTGTAGCATGGAAGGAGAGAATGACAGCCTGTTTCCTCTTTGGAGAGTAGGAACATATTAGAACTGCATTTTACCACTCTTCATACACAGGTTGTCCATATCAGAAAAGACTAGAGCAAATATAAAAACTTCAATTGTCTCCAAATCAGTCTTTGGAGACAATCATATTTTGCTTGCCAAAACAGTGGAAACAGATCAAGAGGCAGTTAAAGGTCATCCTAGCTCCCACTTCTACTACTTGCTGCCATGTGAGTGAATGGAAATCAACGTCCAGGCATTGTTCTAAGCACCTAAGCCACTGCAGTGGCCTTACCACGGTACACACTAGATGCCACAAATTTAATATTACATTATCATAAACATGTTCTTTTCATTAAAGAGATTATTTTCTATGAGCACCTGCTATAAATGTTAGATTTCAGAATTGATCCCTAGAGTAGAGTAGGTTCCCATCATACAGCTACGGAAATAATAATCCTGTAAAGATGAAAACAAAAACAACTGTGAAGTTCCACTTACCATTGTCATCATGACCACTGGCTTCTGGGGTGCCCTGCCTCTGGTCCTCTTCAGGTGCCTCGGGGTAAATGACAGCAGTGTCTTGTTGTTGCAGGAACTCTTCAACATTAGGATCATGGTTTTGTTCATTTTCTGCATCTGAGTCACATTCATCATCTTTTACTAAAAGAAATGCATACTTTATATAAAGCAGTTTCACCACCAAGTTATTATGAAGTTTTTCTAAACAAGAAATTATTTACCTTAAGAGAATACACTATTGTTCTTGAATTTGTAGGAAATATTTACCAGAAATTAAAAACAAAATCCACTCATTCTGTTGTCCATTATTAAGAAGTCTTTAAGAAAGCTTTACAAAAGTTTTGAAATTTTCACAATATCCCTCTTAAGCCTCAGAGTGTACTTCTAGTCTATGTGACTGATATGACACAGAAAATGTAATATAACTAGTTAACTGAACTCTTAATTTCTCAATCAAGAATAAAACAAGAAAAAAAGGAGAAAACCTTAGTTCTCAAACTTTAGTCCCTCCTAGGAACCTATCGGATATTTACTTAGAGTTGTAGCTTAAATCTGAATCATGCTCAATTTAAACCACTTTGAAGTTCAGTGCAGTTACGTGATTTCCTAGAAAACTGTTAAAAGTTATCCATGGTTGGACAAATTTCTAGTAAGAGTCAGGAGTATCAAATCCAGAAAACTGCAATCTCCCCTAGTATTTATATATAAACAAGGCTACTCTTCCTTTATTTCTGCTTCAATAAATGTTTAACGGTGGGCCTAGGGCGGAGGCGTTTTTTCCTTTGGTTAGAAAGGTTCAAGAGACTGTGAGAAGGAAACCAAGAGAGCTGCCGAGCTTCTGAAGCAGTGTGGCTGCACCATGGTTTCCCTCCGAGTCCTCCGTGGGCTCCAGAGCCCAGTTCTGCTCCATGCTGCTGGTAACTGGAGATGGGGCCGCGGCTCCCAGGGGTCGCATGGCGGACTCCTTCATACACTTCAGGCTGAACTGTCCCTTCTAAATTTGTGAAACAGCGTTTCCCAGCAGCCTAAGATTGGGCCAAATTAAAATGCTGAGGTGTGGGCATGTTTTTGTCTAATAGTTATTGAAACAATCTTGCTAAATCTCCTGCATGGTGGTAATAAGTGAACTCCTCAGGGCAGCTGCTCTATAAAACCTTAGAGCCAATGACATAATAATAATGGTGACCCACCATTTTCCCTTCCTATTTATTTATTAAAAAAAAAAAAGATTTTATTTATTTGACAGAGAGATCACAAGTAGGCAGAGAGGCAGGCAGAGAGAGGGGGGGAAGCAGGCTCCCTGCTAAGCTGAGAGCCCGATGCAGGGCTTGATCCCAGGACCCTGAGATCATGACCTGAGCCAAAGGCAGATGCCTTAACTCACTGAGCCACCCAGGCACCCCTTCCCTTCCTTTTTAATAGAGCCAATAGCTGTCAATTATTTAGCACTGGGTTACTGGATCCAGGAGTAAGTGAAGACTCTTTAAGAGGTAAGCTGGTCTGTGGGTTTTAAGGGATTCTCTTTCTAGGTCCTCAAATTCTGTGTATATTCTTTCTTAGAACCTGGAAGGTTCTCTCTACTCTCCCCTTTCCATAGTATCCTTTGATCAAACTTAAAAGGAAGAAGAGAAGGGGTGCCTGGGTGGCTCAATGGGTTAAGCATCTGACTCTTGATTTTGGCTCAGGTCATGATGTCAGAGTTGTGAGACTGAGCCCTGCATCGGGCTCTGTGCTCAGCTTGGAGTCCACTTGCCCCTCTCCCTCTACTTCCCCCACCCCACCCCCGCTGATGCTGTCTCTCTCTCTATCTCTCTCTCTCAAATAAATAAATAAATTCTTTAAAAAAGGAAGAAGAGGGACACCTGGGTGGCTCAGTTGGTTAAGCGTCTGCTTTCTGCTCAGACTGTCATGATCAGGTCATGATCTTAGTGTCATAGGATCAAGTACCCCTTGGGCTTCCCGCCCAGCGAGGGGTCTGCTTCTCCCTCTCCCTCTGCCCCGCCCGCCCCCATTCCTGCTCTTTCGCTCAAATAAATATATAAAATCTTAAAAAAAATAAAAAAGGAAGAATAAAAGGCATATCCCAGTACATTAATCCAGTGCATCACCCTGGAGTGTAAAAACCTCCAGGTTGCCAAAGGAAAAAATTCAAAATACTAATTGGGGAAAACTAACTAACTAACTAACTAACTAACTAACTAACTAATAGGAATCTGGTCAGAGGAAAGCAAAGAGTATTCTCAAAAATCATTCCTCCAATCTGTTATTAGCTGGAAAAATAAACATATCTGAATAGCTAAAGCAGTACAAGTCAGTGTCACTGAGTCTTTTCAATGTAACTTCAAAATTTCTAGTTAAACCAGATAGAACTCGAGTGAAATTTATATTGTATGTGTTTATTATTGATTCCATATAGATTACAAGATACTTAAAAATAATTTTACCAAATTATATTTATTTCTACTATAGTTTTCACTGATAAAGTTTATATTTTTCTACATCCTATTAGTATGTGTGTACATATGTGTGTATAGGCTAGATGCTAGAATAATGAGTTTTTAAATAGTATACATTTTCAGGAATTATATAGTCTGTATTTTATACATGAACTGTTCATCTTTAATAAGTTAGAAGTTCACTGACAGGTTCTAAATGTACTACTCATTTGAGACAAGATTTTTTATAACTAAAAAATTATATTAGAAACAAATAATCCTCATCTCACTATTGAATAATCTATTTTATTAAGTTTTAAATTTTAATTCCATTCTAGTTAACAAAGAGCATAATATTAGTTTCAGGTGTACAATATAGTGATTCAACAACTCCATGCAGCACCTGCTTCTCCTCACTACAGTGCTCTCCTTAATTCCCTTTATGTATTAAACTCATCCACTCTACCCATCTCCCCTCTGTCAACCATTAGTTTGTTCTCTATAGTTAAGTGAATAATCCATTTTTTAAAAGATACATTTATTTGTACTTGGTATATTTCTCATTACTTATAATTTATATTTTTGCCCTTATAATTTTCCAAAAAGGAAATTTTTATAAAATTTCTCAAATTGTGTATTGGCAAAATTATTTGAATTGGAAAAATGAGAACACACCTTTTTTTTTTGACAGAAAGTCTGATGAGGCTGATTGGTATAACAGTAATGCCTGGCTTTTCTAGTTAGAATATTAGGTACAAAATTTCTAGAAACTGAATGAACTTAGTTTGTAGCTCTAAGGCATTAATGAGAATATTATTATCTCCTGTGCTAAGATAAAAGGATTTTATACAAAAGGATTTTATACAAAATATATTGGCAAAGGTACTGAAATAAAAAATATTTAAATTCCCTAACTATTTTGGAATATATTAATCAAAGTGCCTCTAAGTGAGGGGAAAAAATAACAAAAGTTGAGAACAGGTAGCATCAGTACTTTGAGAAGTGTTGGCAAAACTTTTTTGGTATATGTCCTAGAAAATCAGGGATTATCTATCTGATCATATTCTTTGTTCATTTAATTATGAGCTCTTGATTGTCTTATAAATTTATTTAGGTGATTTATGTAATAAAAGCAACCCTATTGCTATATTTGCTATAAAAAAAAAGAAATCAGGTCAATTATAAAGCAAAATTTCTTGTCTTAAGACTGATAAACTTACATATTTATATAGTAGAGAGAGGAGAAAATACATAGAAACATAACAATAATTTGGCTTTCTTTAGATATGACAAAACTCAGAGCTTAATGTCAAATATAAAATTACTTTGGACCATAGGCCTATTTGACCATAACCCTTTGCCAAAGCGTGGAATTATAGGGTCATAATCACAAATTAGAGCAAGGGGAGAGAGAGGCAAACATTTAATATAAAGATTAAAAATTATTTAGCTATATTTTATTTCCACTGGAATCATGATCTGAGCCACTCTCATACGTGAAATCCATTTGACGGTATTTCTGATCAGCTGTGCTTAGGCTTCTTCCTATCTTTATCTTCTATTTTTCAAACTTCATAAAACTATTAACCATATAAACAAAAAAGGGATGCTAAGAAGGAACAACGGATGTTTTGGGTGAATTTTTCACTCTCTGAATACTAAGCTGAGACTACAGTTCTCTTCATGAATTGCAAAAGGAAGTCAGCAGAAGAAAGGCTCTGACAAAGTTCTGAACTAATGATGGTGGCCTCTGTATAGTTTTGTTTACTTTGTCAGCACATTATTCCCTAGAAGTCAAGGAAGTAACAAAAGCAAAGGCAAAAGACAATTTTTAAGTTTAAATGCTCAAAAGCTTCAATCTTCCAATTTCTATCCTTTTTCCCTTAAAACTACACTTATCAGGGCTTTATAAAATGTTTGCTTACTCCTAACTCCCCATGTTCCTGGAAATAATGCAGCAGGGATCATCTTCCCCTGGGTGGGGGACCTCACATTTCAGCAACAATTTAAGTTAATACAAGGTTACTTTACCTTCCAGATTTTTGGGGGGGTGGGTGGTTAAGGGAATTTATATACTACTCAGTACTAAATGAAAGAATTTATTTTTGTAGTGAAGAGCAGAGTGTGAGGTAAAATACTGACACCTGAAATTGTGAATTTTTTTTTATAGCATTTTGCCTAAAAGGGCAAATGATCTTCTGTATTGTAAATCCTCTAAGTTTAACATTAGGTAAAACAGTAATAAACGGCATTCTTTTGTATTCATTAAGACTATTTTCCTAATAACAAATACCGAATTTAAATATTTTATGTGTAAGTTAGCATGACAAATATTTGATAACAACATGTTTGAATACATTATTCATGCAAGTTACACACAACCAAGTTAAAGGCAGAATATAAAATCTTAGGCAGCAGGTACCATAAATCATCACATATCCCATTATTATTTAATTATTTTGGAATGCATCTTTAATAACAATGAATATTTACTCTGTTTTACAGAACTGACAAGTATAGGAGTACTTGATTATATTATAGATGAAAATTTATTTTTGACATTACTATGAAATATACTCATCTGACATAATGGAAGAGAATATATAGGGCTCTATGGAGTATTCCTAAAATGCACTGCAGAGAAAAGAAAAAACTAGAAGTGTTAAACCAAAAAAAAGAAAAAACAGAAAATTTAATTAAAATGATATGACAGGGGCACCTGGGTGGGTCAGTGGGTTAAAGACTCTGCTTTCGGCTCAGGTCATGGTCTCAGGGTCCTGGGATCGAGCCCCGCATCGGGCTCTCTGCTCAGTGGGGAGCCTGCTTCCCCCTCTCTCTCTGCCTGCCTCTCTGCTACTTGTAAATCTCTCTCTCTCTCTGTCAAATAAATAAATAAAATCTTTAAAAAAATGATATGACAGAAATTTCCAATTTATGATTGAATATACAAAATACAATTATACTACTGTGAAGCACAGCATTTTGAGGAAATGTTTTAATAACTTGGAATTCATCTCTGAAGTTTTCATTCTAAGACGTCTAGCTGATTTATGTGACACAGTAATAAGTGCCTGCTCTTATCATACATAAGATCTTGATTTAAGTCCTCCACTTACTCTTCTGCTTCTTAAATCTGATTTGAATCCATAATGGAGGAATAGCCTTAACTTTCAGGGAGTATGTACTTTTAGTCACCTAGAAACAAATTTCCTTGTTTACTATACTTTAACTTCATCTTAGCCTTTTCAAAATCACAGAAATTACAAGAAAAAATTTTGATTCTCTTGTTTGCTGTGACGTGTTCGCTCAGCTCATCAATATTCGTGACTCTCATCTGGTTTATAGATAACTCATGATATTTGCTTATTCTTCTCCCTTCTGCTTTCTATCTTGTGGGCAACTCAATGCAGATCCTGGTAACTAATAATGAAACTCAAAATAGTTAAATCTGTTTTTCTATAAGTTGGGTAAAACATTTGACATAAATTCAAATCATCAAATATGTAAGAACTTATTTTTTGGATTATCTGTAGATTGTACTTGTCATCGTTATAGAATGGAAAATGTGCTATTAGATGAATCTGCAAATTTACACTGTATTTAAAGAATATAAAGTTCTAACTTTTCATAGTGCCCTATATGCCTGGGTACTGAAACACCGAAGGAGGTCAAGATAAAAGAGGAAGAAACAGACTAAATTCACGACTCACAAATGCAAAAACCAGTGACACAAAAGACCTTGTTCAAAGGCTACAGTATGAGAGAAAATGATGAGCGTGTACCTGCACATCCCGCTTCATCTGCCTGAGCTTCAGGCCCCAGGATTTCTTGTCCTTCCTTTCCTACTAAAATCAAAGAACAGAGGATTAAAATAGATCCATGTGGTACAAACACTTTAACATCTAGAAACCTGAAGAGGAACTTTTAGATTATATTTATTTGGATTTTTTTCCTTTTAGAAGTACTGTGTCCTTGAAAAGTGATTTTTTTAAAAGAGATTAAGCAGGTAGTTCTGCCAAATTCACAAAGGCATGAGAGAGAAGCAAAATTAGTGAAGATTTATATATAATGCCGGAATTATATATATATATTAGAATTATAGACATACTAGGATTTTAGTGGTTTGTTTTTTTGGGGGGGGGTGGACAGGAGTTCTACCTCTAGATAGCAGGATTCCTTTTTTTAATTTCTTCTGCAAAGCACAAGTTTCTATATTTTAGACACTGTGTTAGAAGCTTGATAAACTTACTTTCTTTAACCTTCATAACTACCTATTTTATAAGTTAAAAATAAAAGACAACTGAAACTTGAGGCCTGAAGAGGTTAAATGGCCCAAGGACATACTGCTATTTGATGGTAGAAGTAGAACTTGAATTCAGGTCTGAATGGCTGTAAAACTCACCTCCCCCCTGCCCTTGCCTGTGACCAGATGACCAGACAGCTAACTAGAGAGAAGACCGCACTAAACTTCACTGTTTCCAGAGTAAACACCTAGGGCACTATAATTTCTCTTTCACTCTATTCATCATTCTAACTACTGATAAATCATAGTATTAATAGTACTGGTAAACATTTTTAGATATCAGTTGTCCTCCTTTTCCACTTAGGTTTACACTGAGCTGACTGTAGTATTCCATACAGAATAAGATCGGAGTAAATAGGCATAATGCTTTAGCAAGCAGAAATCATGTTTTGTATATTTAGGTACATTTTATTTTATTACAATAGTTTATTAAGACATATGCATATATAAAAACATGAAGAGTTAAAAACTGCTTTTAATAAAACTAGCAGCAGAGTATACATAATTACGATTAGAATACTTACAAAGTCATGCTAAAACATCACATCGTGTAGTTAATCTGCACCCCAATCAAATCCCATTGAATATGCCAGTCAAAAATCTTGATTTAGATTTCCCCTAAGTTTGATAATTGAACTGAGAAATAGAACACTAATCAAGTAAAATCTTTGCTCACATTTAAGCATGTATTTCTGTAAGTACCTTATTATCAGGTGGGTTTATTCAGCAGATTTTCTTTACTCATTAACTTTTATATTAGTACTTAAGATGATCACTATGTGATAAATCGTTAAAATATGCATAAACCTCTTTAGATCAGCATAAAAAACACTGTTTAAGGTAGGTAATAAAGAAACTAATGTCTGATAAATAATTCTCATTTTATACTTGCCATCAGCAAAATGACAAAAAACCGATGCTAAAGTATAGTAGGACAAACATCAGTGTTGGCTAAGTGTTCATAAATCTCTAACATCCTTTTTCCTCTCTCTGAAGCATCTACTTCAACTAACCTAATAAACAGTATGACAGTTGGATAATTGTAGGGTAGTAATATAGTTATCTATTGTTGATCGATCTATGCTCTTTTTTTCTCCTCAAATGAAAATTAAGACAGCCAGAGTTACTTACTAAGATGAAAGACGACAGTGATATTAAAAGCTAAAATGATATTTTGGACAATACTAATTTTTCTACTTATAGTTATTATACCTAATTAAAAATTTGTCTGCAATTCAACTAAATGATTTCATTTCTGCTCAGGATAAAATCTAGGCTCCCTCGATGAGCATTTAACATACTTCAGAATTTGGTGCCAGACTTCTTTACTGCGATTTAAAAAGTGGAAGTCAGTCTCCATTCTTTCCCTCATCACTTGGGCTGGAATTTGGGTTGAACAACTAAAATCATATTGCCTAATGAAAACAGAAAATATCCTAATGCTGCTGGTCTGCAGCAGAACATACTTCTTTCAGTCTGGAGAGCTGCCAGGAACAGGCTCCTTCCTGCTTCATCCATGGAGCAGCATGGATGCTACACTGAGGGTGCAGTATTAGAACAGCTAAAATACTGGTCAAGCCATCTCCTCCCTCACGTGTTCTGATCTTACTAACAGCTTAGAAAATATAAGTAGGAAAGTAATAGAATCTCCTGTGGATAAGATTTTCTCTCCTGTAAGACTCATTAATGTCAACACATTGTGATTGACTAACCTAAATGCAACTTTGAAAGTAAACTGGAATGTTTCCAAGGCTTTCACTTTTAGTCTTAATTCCAAAGCAAATATATAAATGAGAAAAACTTTCAAGTAATAAGACTTTGTTTTTTTAAATTGTAGCAAAATATAGCTGAAAAAATAAGTCATAAAATACTACTCAGCAATAAAAAGGGACAACTTACTGATACATCTAATACCTTAGATGAATCTCTCAACAAATTATGGAAAGTGAAAAAAGTCCAAAAGATTACATACTGTATGATTCCACTTATATAACATTCTTGAAATAACAAAATTATAAAAATGGAGAAGAGATGTGTGGTTGTGAGGGATTAGGGCTGGGGCAGAGGGGAGGGGAGGGTGGGAATGTAAAAGGCAAGGAGGGAGTTGGAATTGTTCTGTATCTTGTCTATATCAATGCTGATATTCTGGTTGTGAGACTATACTATAGTTTTGTAAGCTGTTAACATTGGGGAAAACGGAGTAAAGGGAATACAACAAGATCTCTGAATTATTTGTGAATTTAGAACTATTTGTGAATTATTTGCAAATCTATATTTATCTCAAAATTTAAAGTTTATCTGACTAGCAAGTCAATGGCTGAATGACACAAATTAGATTAAAAAAAAAGTACTTGTTTATTTTGCCATAAGGTGTAATTCCTAGTAAGTAAAAGGAAGAATGGCAAATGCAATTCAAGTTAACCAAAAATCCAGAAAGCTTAATGCTAGTGGCAGGAGAGAACAGTTCAAAGTTCAGGACTGGTTATTAAGCACATGTTCAAAATTCAAAACTTTCATTTCAAATTCGTCCCAGTGTATTTCTAACCATTTCAAATGTGTTTGTGGGAAGATTTACAGCAATTTCTAATAAGGCACAAGAAGTGGGTAATTGAACCAGATTTTCCTTTCCTGCTTTCGTCTCTTCCTTTCGTCCCTTCCTTTGCATGTGCACACATGCCACACACATTTGTACCTCCCTTTTCTCAAGCTGACCCCTCTGTCTACAATGCTGTTATCCATTCTATCTGAAAAACTTACTAATCCGATTCTTGAAAGATCAGTTCACATTTCTCTCATTCTGTCTTTCCCCACTCTGCTCAGAAGTAGATGCCAACAGATTCCTGAATTCAAACGTGAAGTGTTCAAACTTTAATTAGAAATGATTTTTTTTTTTACTGTGTAGTTTTTCAGAGTATTTCCGGAAAGTGTCATTTTTCTTTCTTGTATCCTCTAGTTTCTATATTTATGCATATATTTTTGGTATAGTTGTCTTCACAGTCACAGTAAATGTAACTCACGATCTCCAAGAATACCTGTTAACTTAAACAAAGGTAAAGTGTGTGTACACACACACACACACATTTTATATGTGTATGTATATGTATACATATATATGTATGTGTGTGTGTGTGTGTGTGTATGTATGTATATAATTGAGGTCAGTCTTAATTCCAAAGCAAATATATAAATGAGAAAAACTTTCAAGTAATAAGACTTTGTTTTTTTAAATTGTAGCAAAATATAGCTGAAAAAATAAGTCATAAAATACTACTCAGCAATAAAAAGGGACAACTTACTGATATATCTAATACCTTAGATGAATCTCTCAACAAATTATGGAAAGTGAAAAAAGTCAGTCCAAAAGATTACATACTGTATGTAATGTAACATAAACCACCCTGTGTGTTCCGCTGAATGCAGCTAAAAAAACCTGGGGAGAATTCATGGAGGGATTATTTGAAGATTCTACAAAGTAAATCATAGCAGGAAGACTGGGGAAGAAGACATGACAAGAATTCAAAGTAGCACTGAATCACTGAGGAAGTAATTTCTCCTACCCCATGGCATGGATTCAAGGCAGCCTAGATTTAGAAGTGGGCACTGAGGCATGGCAGAGAAAAACTCTAGGAAGAATCCTCTAGTTTAGACTCATGGAACAGGAAATGCTCAAAGAAGGGAGAAATCATTTTTCCCCCCTCAACTCTCTTGTGTCCCAGTCCCTAGATCATCCCAAGGTAGCGGCTGACATCATGGTGACAGCAGGAACATAATGGTACCTAAAATGCCAAGAAAGGGGAACCTTCTTATCCACTCGGAGGAGCAGTGGCCCCAAAAGGATGGTACAAACTTCCATCAAGTTCTTTCTCCCCATCTTCTTACAGGTCTTCTTTCTGCAGGCATAGTTGTGAGAAGTATCTGGCAAAGTATGACAAAGGAAGTCTCGGATTTTTGGATAGAGAACTGACAAGGGAAGTCCTGAAAGTACTGGGGAGATCATGGAAGGGAGGTGCGCAGGAAAGCAACTGTATAAGCTGCTTGTGAAGTCCTGGGTCATATCCAAACTTCCCATGTATGAATCTTGACCACAGGCTTTGAGAGCTGAAGTAAGGATAAGACAATTAATCATGTCCCAGAATGGCCACTGTAGGGCACAGACCCAAAAAGCATTGTAAAGGCTTTGACAATTAAATTAATATTGGAACCATAACCCACAGAAAGTTTTTAGAATGTACAGCCTGATACAACTGGATAAGGTGCCTGCTAAACCAAAAATATTAAAATGTTCCAAAGGTTTTAAATAAGACCAAGAGTCTTATAAAATAATATTCAAAATATCCAGTATACAATCCAAAATTACTTAGCATATGAAGAACCAGGAAAATCTAAACTTCTATAGGAAAATATTATCAGAAGATAGCAATACTGAGAAGACACAGATGTTGCAACTATCAGACAAAGGCTTTAAAGCAGCTATTATGAAAGCACCTAAGAGCTAAGGATGAACATTTGAAAAGAATGGAAAGATAAAAAGTCTAGACTAATTCTTATCAGCAAAAAGAGGATGTAGATAGGAAACCAAAGGAAATTTAGAACTAAAAATACAGTAACAAATTTTTTGGAAAGAAAAATCACTGGATGGACTCAATAGCAAAATGGAGATGAAAGAAGAAAGATCAGTGAATTGAGTAGTAGGTAAATGGAAATTATCCAATTTGGACAATAAAGTGAAAACATTTAAAAGAATAAACAGAGTCTCAGAGATGTGTGGAACAATATTAAAATATCTAACATTCAGTCATTAGAGTTCCAGAAGGAGAAAAAAGAGTGCAGTGCAGAAAAAATAGTTGAAGAAATAGTATCTAAAAACTTTCCAATTTAATAAGAAACACAAACCAATAGATTAAAAGTTAACTCAATCTCAAACAGGACAAGGCCCCCCCTAATATGGGCTTATACCATCAAACTCTGAAAACTAAAGTTAAAAGAATACTGAAAAGAGACAAAGAAAATGATACACAACTATGAGGGAACAATGACTTAAAAGGCAGATTTATCATTAGAAATGAGGAATTTCATAAAGAAATGGGACATTTTTAAAGTGCTAAAAGAAAAAAACCTGTCAACCCAAAATTCTATATGCAGTGAAAATATACTTTGGAAACAAAGGTAAAATAAAGATATTCTCAGATGAAGGAAGGTAAATAGAGTACACTGTCAGCAAACCTGACATACTGCTAAAGGAAGATCTTCAGAAAGAAAGGGAAATGATAATAGAGGAAAATTTGAAATATTAGGACTGGAAGAGGACACAGAAATGATGTAGTATACATGAAAACTCATATGGGGGTAAAGTTTCTATACTTTACTTAGGTGAAATACCTATTCTAAGTAGATTATGAGATGTTAAGTATGTACATGCTAATCTACAGAGCAACTACTAAAAATCAATACAAGAAGACATAGTAAAAAATGAAATAAACAAATGAAAATTGAATACTAAAAAAATATTCAAATGATTCAGAAGAGGGCAAGAAAGGAGGAACAGAAGAAATTAAAAACAGAGGGAACAAACAGAAAGCAAGTAATACAATGGTAGATCTGACTCCAAACATCGAAACTTACATTATGTGAAAATGATCTAAATGAGCCAATGTAAAGAATAGAGATTGTTAGAATAGATTTTTAAAAAACCAAGCCCCATTTATAGCGGTCCACAAAAAAAAAATTATTTCAATCATAATATAGATAGGCTAAAAGTAAAAAGTTGGAAAAGAAATCTAGAGTGACTATTTTACATCAGACAAAATAGCCTCTGGAGCTAAGAAAATTACCAGAAATCCGGAGAAACATTATATAATAAGAAGGCCAATTTACCAAGAGGACATAACAATCTAAAAGAGTATGCATCTAACAACACAGCTTTAAAATATTCATATTCATATACTCAAAATATGTGAGCAATAGAACAGAAAGTAGAGAAAAATCCATGTGTGTACCTGGAGAGTTCAATATTATTCTCACATTGACAGAACAAACAAAACAAGGAGAAAATCAGCAAGGATATAAATAAACTAAGGAATACTAACAACTACTCTATCCAACTGACATTTGTAGAATATTCCACCCAACAGCAGTGGACTACACATTCTTTCAAACACACACAGAACACTAATGAAGACAGACCATATATATTCAAGATCATATAATAAAACTTAAATGAAATCATACAAAGTTTGTTCTCTGATCATAAAAAATTTAAACCAGATATCAATCAAAGAAAGATAAAATCTCCAAACATTTTGGGAATTAATTAACATATTTCTAAAGAATCCATGGGTCAAAGAGAAAAATGAAAAACAACACATCAATATTTGTGGGATGTACAAAAGGCAATGTTTAAAGGGAAATTTATAGTGCTAAATGCTTATGTTACACAAAATTTCTAAAACTGAAATTCTAAACTTGTGTAAAAAAAACAGACAGAAAAAGGAACAAAATAAGTTCAGAGTAAGTAGAGGGAAGGAATAGAGAGTAGAAATCAATAAAATTAAAGACAAAAAAAAAAAAAGAGAAAGACAATGAAAAATAAAGCTAGTTCTTCAAAAAGATCAATGAAATTAACAAACTATTAGTAAGACTGATAAATAGAAGGAAGCGACAAACTACTATCATTAGGAATGAAAAGGGATTATCACTACAGAGCTAGGCCATATTAAAAGGATAATAATGGAATACTGTGCGTTCAAGGAGTAAACATTATAACATTTTTGACTAGAGAAGCTTATTTTTTTTTAAATTGAATGGTAGCAGGTGGTAAATTGCTATGGATCTTACATATAAGAATCCTAAAAATGTAAATATATTTAATATGTTAGAAATTAGTTTGTTTCAACTACTTACACTTAAAATGAAAATTGTGTATGCCCATTAATCTGAGAGGCAGCATATAATTATTTTATATAAATTCAGAGGATAGTAATAGTACCTTTTAGGGTAGCTACGGAGATTAAATATAGTATGTGCATAGTACTGTACCTGGCACACAGTAAGTGCTATGTAATAGCTATTTTCCTTAATACAGTCTTGTAAGGTGAACATCTCTACACACATAAATTTGAGAACTGAAATGCACCAATTCCTCAAAAATTAGAAATTATTAAAACTCATCCAAGATTAAAAAAGCTAATTTGAATATTACAATCAATAAATGTTTTAAAAATTGAATTTGTGGTTTAAAATCTTCCCTCCAAAACAAAACTCCAGACCCAGATGGTTTCCCTTGCAAATTTCACCAGACATTTAAAGAAGAAATAGCACTAATTTTAAATAATCTTTTCAAGAAAATACAAAAGAAAGGAACACTTTCCAACTCATTTTATGAAGCTAACATTTTCCTCATACTAAAACCATATAAAAACGGTATAAAAAAGAAAGGAAACTATAGACCAGTATCTTTTATGAAAATAGACTTAAAAACATTTTGAACAAAACATTACCACATCTAATTGAGCAATATGTGAAAGGAAAATGACTGAGAGGGGCCTTCCAGGGAATTCAAGGCTGGTCCAATATTTGAAAATCCATTACTGCATTTACTCTATTAACAGACTAAAGAAGCAAAACCACATGAACATATCAACTGACATAGAAAAACAATTTGAAAAAACTCAACATCTACTCATGACGAAAACTCTCAGCAAACTAGGAATAGAAACTTAATTTGGTGAAAGGCATCTACAACAAACCTAATATTAACATTATACTTTAAGGTAACAGACTGAATACTTTCCCTTTTAAGATTGGGAAAAAGGAAAATGTCTACTCTTACCACTCCCGACAGCTTATGTCAATAAACAGGAATAAAAAATATACAGATTAGGAAGGAAGAAGTAAAACTGTCCCTATTTGGAAAGACTGTCTACATAGAAATCACAAAGAATCGGGGCACTTGGGTGGCTCAGTCAGTTAGGCGGCTGCCTTTGGCTCAGGTCATGATCCCAGAGTCCTGGGATAGAGCCCTGCATCAAGCAGGTTCCCTGTTCAGCATGGGAGTCTGCTTCTTCCTCTTCCTCTGCCCCTCTCCCCACTTGTGCTTTCTCTCTCACTCACTCTCTCTCACATAAATAAAATCTTAAAAAAGAAAAAAAAAAAGAAATCCTAAGGAATCTACAAGAAGTTCCTAGAATTACCAAGTTCACGGGATACAAGGTCAACACTCAAAAATCAATCATATTGTTTGCTATATTAATAGAAATGAACGAATGGAAACTAAATTAAAAACAAAACATTCACAATAGTTTCTCCCTTTAAAAAAGAAATACATAGGTATAAATCTAATAAAAGATGCATATAATCTGTTTTTGAAACTACAAAACACTAATGTGCGAAATCAAAGACCTATGCAGCGTAAAAAAATTGACATACAAAAATCAGGTGCAATTCTATATACCAACAATGAACTATCTGACAGAGAAATAAAACAATTTCACATCTAAGAGCATCAAAAAAAAATGCTTCACAGTAACTTTAACCAAGGAGGTGAAAGATCTATACACTGAAAACTATAGGACACTGATAAGAAACTGGATATGATATAAATAAATGGAAAGATATTCTGTGTTCGTGAATTGGAAGAATTAGTATTGTTAAAATGACCATACTACCTAGAACCATCTCTAGAGTCAATGAAATTGAATCTACCAACATTCCAATGGGATTTTTTTTTTTTACAGAAATAGGAAAAAACAATCTTAAAAGACCCTATTTAGCCAAAGTAATCTTGAGAAAAAAGGAAAGAAAGGGGTTTTGCTTCTTTCTGATCAGGATTTTTAAAAATATTTTTTAAAGATTTTATTTATTTGACAGACAGAGAGAGAGAGAGAGAGAGAGAGAGAGAGATCACAAGTAGGCAGAGAGGCAGGCAGAGAGAAGGGGGAAGCAGGCTACCTGCTGAGCAGAGCACCTGATGCGGGGCTCATCACAGGACCCTGAGATCATGACCTGAGCTGAAGGCAGAGGCTTTAACCCACTGAGCCACCCAGGCACCCCTCTTTATTTTTCTTTATATTTATATGTATTATATATTTACATATAAAATATATATTTATACCTAATATATATTTATATATCTATAATATATATTTATATTTCTTTTTTAAGATTAATAACTATCTGGTGGGGAAATACTTTGATATTATGCAAATATCCTTTTTCTTTATATACTCTTACCCACTAATTTTAGCATTCATTGACGGTTTTGTTTTTGTTTTTGTTTTTGTTTTTTAACAATTTACGTATTTATTGGAGGAAGAAAGAGAGACAGAGTGAGTATGTCTGAGTAGGGGGAGGGCAGAGGGAGAGAATCTTCAGGCAGACTCTCTGTTGAGCTTGATTTTATGACCCATGAGATCATGACTGGAGCCAAAACCAAGAGTTGGACACTTAACCAACTGAGCCACCCAGGCGCCCCATTGATGGTTCTTGCCTGCATCAATTACCATGGTATCTGCCTAACAGTGATTTTCCACTTCCCTAATTACTTCTCAATTTATAGCTGAAATCCTACTATAAGAACTTTTCCTTCTCCCCCATTATTAAAGTATTTATATAAGTATGGATATTTATTTTATTCTACTGATTATAATCCAGCACTATCATTATTTATTTTGCTGCTAAAATTGTTCCAGATTTGGCCAATGGGAGTCCCTCAGGTTGGCCCTTGGTCCCTTTTCACAGGATGATTTTTTTTTTCTTAAACATTTTCTTACTTCTTGTTCTGAGATTAGCTTATATTTTCCCTACCTCAGTTCTAGAATCAGCCATTTATACCTTTTACTGGAGAATGGTACGTGAATCCCAGATCTGGGCACTAGGCATGCTCACTGCTATTGGGTATCATTGTTTCATGCATTTTCAGCAAACAGAGCTAGGAAATATATGTATGTATACTAATACTTGCATAAAGCCTGTCTACCTTTTTGTATCTATCTTTACAGATAGATACAAAGAACCATGAGTTAGATGAACCATGGGATAGATATAAGAACCATGAGTTCATATTGACACCTCTGATTCCAACAGAAAGCCATAGGATTTACTCTAGCCTTCTCACTTTTCCTTGTTTGTAACTTTTCTCTGTGAGTGAGAAATTTCGGTCTCATCATCTTAAATATATTTGCTTATTTGTTCAATTCCAGTATATAAATGAAGTAGTTTCAGAATAAACCACAGTTCTAAAGAAACAAATTTATTTACTAGAGGGAAAATGGGGATGGGGTAGTAGGCATGGGGGGATGACACAACTCCGAGCATACCTTTTTGTATAGCTTACATATATAACCATGAAAATGTTTCCCATTTTTACACAAAAGTAATTTAAGTCACTCAGCAATGGACAATGAAATACAAGCGATGACAAATAAACCTAACTATATTATAAATGAGTTATATAACACATTGAAGGGGATGGGAAAGACAAGATAAAACCTAAGTAACTATGGAAAACAACAATCTGAATATATAGTGTGTGTACACACACACACACACACACACACACACACACATATACTATATACTATAAAGCTAATGACAAAAAGAATTGTACATATTGTGATTGAGGTAGCAAGTTTGTTTGACCAGGATTTTAAAGAGAACAGAGTGTACAACTAAGGTTCAGCATTGTGGGAAAAGCCAAAATTCTTTCATTAGTGTCCTCTCTTAATACTTAGATATTTAGAGGTAATTAAATATTAGAGGTGTATTTTTAGTGCAAATGAAATTGGATTCTCTCATAAGTACAGCTAAAAAATAACTCTGTGGTCACGCGGGCCCATCTTTTCATTTTATAGAAGCAGAAGTGGAACTCAAGAGACATAGTGGTACAATGCAGACCAGAAACCATGTGCTGAGCTTTTTCTACATTACACACTAGCTATGGCTGAAAAAGGTTCCAAAAGAGTAGGTTAAACTGACTCTTGAGAGAGGTATAAAACGATTCAGTGCTGAGTTATATAGTGATTGATGTATTCTTTGCATAAAATTACTTATAGTGTTTTGTTATAACCTGTGCCTAAGAAAGCCTTTTTGCTATGGGTAACATCTGACTTTTAAATATTTTTATTGTAAAGAGGTTTTCATTTCCTTGCTGTTTTTATAAATGTGCAAATTTCTATAGCGTTTTAAAAACTTCAAGTCAGAAAAATGTTTAAGTCACTAGTGGGATCATTTTTTCAGTTCATCAATTACAAAAATAAGGAATAACAAACATACTAAACACCTTTATATTATCAGTTTAGTTACTAGTTAATTAGTTATTAGGTCACTTTTTTAAAACTAAAATTATGAGAGGCCTATAAAAACAGATGTCTCGAAAGTCAGAGCATATATTTAAAAACGTTTAACTGACAGAAGCCTAAGAGTTTTGGGTTGAACCACGAGAAGCTCTTACAAGATGAGCATAGATACGTTGGAGCACTGCCAAGTTATACTATCTTCCCTACACACAACAGGACTTAACCTTGTTTTATTTATTTTTGAAAGTGATCAGGTTCCTAATTTATATAATATCTACAATAAAAATATTGCTTCTTCTATATATTCCTTCTAAGAACTCAATCTAACCTGAGATTTCATTCATAGCTAAAAATAGCTTTTATAATAGTAATAGTAATATAACAGTATTAATATAATAGTATTTATTATATAATTAAGATGCCAATAGCACATTACGTTTTCAAGTATACTTTGGATTGTTGATTTACACTATGCTACATATCTGTGAACATCAGTTCCATGTGCTGGTCTCTAGCATAGCTAAATCTCAGTGACCACTTTCTTTATTGTTTCTCCCTTTTCTCAAAAGTTTCAAAGTAACTCACTGACATAAATGGTGTGGATTCCATTAACTAAGTGACAGTAAAGGGCCTTTGCTTCACTACTTCTTGGTCACTCTTGAGTAACTAGAAAGGAAACACTTCACTGAGCAATTTGTCTTCTAAAAACCTAGGTTGCAGCTACTCTATTTTGTAAGCAAAAACACTGCTAATCTCTTTTTTCACTAGCAGGAAATTTTACATACTGCTGTCTTCTTGAAGATTTAGTAGCAATATGATCACCCTGCATTTTTTTTTAAGATTTTATTTATTTATTTGACACAGAGAGAGAGATCACAAGTAGGCAGAGAGGCAGGCAGAGAGAGAGGAGGAAGTAGGCTCCCCGCTGAGCAGAGAGCCCGATGTGGGGCTCAATCCCAGGACCCAGGATCATGACCTGAGCTGAAGGCAGAGGCTTTAACCCACTGAGCCACCCAGGTGCCCCAATCACCCTGCATTTTCCCCCTTGTTTCTGTTTGCTTTTCACATTGGGTAGTAGTTTATGAATGGGATGCTCAAAAAAGAACCTAAGAAGAGCAGTGCAGACAGGGCTCACAAAAGAAAAGAATCTGAAAGTAACTGTGAAAACAGTAGACCTCTATCAAGCTGGCTGACTGCCCTTTAGAGCGAGCTCTTTTCTTGGTAACTTAAGTTTTCTTTGCTTCAGAAGCAAGTTGGTTTGGTCAACCACCTACAATTTGATAGACTAATTTTTTAAATTCAGCCACAAGGATCATCTTGAGGAGGCATAAAACAATTCAAGGATAGAAGTACTCTGTTCAGATCTGAAGCCCCACTACATAAACTTTCATTTAAATGCATAACTTAGGGGAGCCTCTGCCTTCGGCTCAGGTCATGATCTCAGGGTCCTGGGATCAAGCCCCACATCAGGCTCTCTGCTCAGCAGGGAGCCTGCTTCCCCCCCTCTCTCTGCCTGCCTCTCTGTCTGCTTGTGATCTCTCTTTCTCTGTCAAATAAATAAATAAAATCTTAAAAAAAATAAATGCATAACTTAATGGTACCCAACTAAATGAACTACTAAGAGTTATTGACCTTGATATTTGTGAATTTAAATTAATTTACTGAGGATTTTGAATCAGTATTCTAGCAAGAAGTCTTGGTTGCACTGCATCACTGGGCAGTGTTGCAGATCTGTTGTCTGCATGTTCTCAAAGATATTTTAAAGTCTCACAGTGGGGATGGATACTTTTTAATTGATGGAATGCAAGAATTATCTTGATTTGTGATTTTTGGTGGCTGATAATTTCTTACTTTGGTTAAAATTGTTTATGAAAGGAACACAGTTTTGTGTTTACTGATTTGCTCTATTTGGTCAGGCAAGACTGTTTTGAACATGGTACGACACACATAAACCCTTCATTTTTTTTAAATTAGGTGAGGTAAAACCTAAATTAGTGCTTAGACAGGTTTAAAAATGTAGTTTATTTATAAAAGAAGTGTATCTTCAACTGAAGGATTTTTTTCTTCATAGGAATTTTAAGCAGTTTTTAGTATCTAAGAATATTCTTTTTAAAATAATGCATGTTGAATAATAATGACTCAAATGTTAAGGTAAGAATTAATGTGTCATTCTAA
This sequence comes from Procyon lotor, assembly GCA_028646535.1. Taxonomy (NCBI): domain Eukaryota; kingdom Metazoa; phylum Chordata; class Mammalia; order Carnivora; family Procyonidae; genus Procyon; species Procyon lotor. Next base: position 113,903,272 of record CM053611.1, read on the forward strand.
ATATCCTATGACTTGGATATCAACTATATCATAAAAGTTGGTTATATATAACTCTTTAGGTAGGTTGTATACAAAACAATTTGTATTATACAAATCATAAGAAGTATTAATGTTTATGCATGTTTCATTAATTTTATTTACCCATACTTATATAATATTTTTTGCTTCATCATCATACATAATTAAGAAAACCCTAGAAGGAAATTATGTTGTATATATCCACATTTTTACTTTTTGCAGTGTTCTTTATTCCTTCCTGATATTCCAAGATTCCTTCTTTTACCATTTCCTTTTTGTTTAGAGAGCTTTTCTTAACTATTCGTCTAGGGTAGATTTGCTGGGGACAAATTCTTAGTGTTCCTTCATTTGAAAATGTCCTAATCTCTTCTCCAGTTTTAAAGGATATTTCCTCTGGATACAGAAATTAGAGCTGACAAGTCTTTTCTTTCAGCATTTGAAGTGTCCCATTTCTGTCAGGCCTCCACAGTTTCTTATGATAAATTACTTTCATTCAAATCATTTTTCCTATATAGATAAAGATATCCCTTTTCTCTCTTTGCTTTCAAGATTTTTCTTTGTCTTTAGTTTTTAGGAGTTTGACTCTGATATATTTTGGCACGGATTCCTTTGGATTTATCCCGTTTGGGGTATAGGTTTATGTCATTTGCCCAATTTTGGAAAACTCTAGTCATTAATTCTTTGAATACTTTTCCAGCTCCTCCTCATTCTTTTCTGCTGGAAATCTGATGACATAAACATTAGATCTAAACAGGTTGCTCAGAGTGCTCTGTTTTTCCAGCCTATTTTCCTTTTTTTGTTCAAATTGGGTAAATTAAATTCTATTGTTCTATATCCAACTTCACTGATTTTTTTCAACTGTTCTTCCATGCTGCTCCTGAGTCTGTATACTGAATTCTAAAATTTTATTTATTTTATTTTTCAGTTCTAAATTATCTATTTGGCGCTTCTTTATATTTTCTATTTCAACAAAGAGACTGTATCTTTCTCCACTCTTTTTTTTTTTTGAAGTATAAGTTTAGGTGCACAACATAATGATTTGACATTTGTATACACTGAGAAATGATCATCACATTAAGTCTATTTACCATGTGTCACCACACAAATTTACAACTTTTTTCTTTTGATAAGAACTTTTTAGATTTACTTTCTTAGGAACTTTCAAAATTGCAATACCTTATTAACTACAGTCTTTATGTTGTAGATTATATCCCTATGACTTATTTACATTATAACTGGAAGTCCCTACCTCTTCATCTCTTTCACCAACTTTGACCCCCCCACCACTCTCCCCTCTGGCAACCACTGAATGTTTTTTAAATCTGGAGTTTTCTTTTTTCATTTGTTTTGTTTTTTTAGATTCCAGATATAAGTGAAATCATATGTTTGTCTTTCTTGGTCTGACTTATATTTCACGTAGCATAATACTCTGGAGGTCCATTTATATTTTGACGATAGCAAGATTTCATCCTTTTTATAGCTGAGTAGTATTCTATTATATACAGATATGCCACACACATTATCCTTATCCATTTATCCATCAATGGACATTTATGTTGTTTTGATATCTTTGTTATTATAAATAATGCTGCAGTGAATATATGGGTGCATATATCTTCCAAATTAGTATTTTCCTTTTTTCAGATAAATATCCAGAAACTGAATTGCTGGATTGTATGGCAGTTCTATTTTTAGGTTTCTGAGGAACCTCCAGGCTGTTTTCCATAGTGGCTGTACCAAATTACATTTCACCAACAATGCATGAGGGATCCCTTTTCTTAACATTCTAATATTTATTTATTTATTTATTTATTTATTTATTTATTTATTTATTACTTATTTATTTTTTTGATAACAGCCATTTCGACAGGTGTATAAAGTGATATTGTGGTTTTGATTTGTATTTCCATGATTATTAGTACTGTTGAGCATCTTTTCATGTGTCTCTTGGCAGGTATTTCAAAAAATGACTCTAGAGATCCTCTGTGAATTTTTAATTGGACAGCTTTTTTGTTGTTGCTATTGAGTATTTTATTGGCTTTGGAATATATGAACATATGATTTACAAATATCTTCTCCCATTCAGCAGGTTGCCTTTTTATTTTGTCAATGATTTCCTTTACTGTGCACAAACTTTTTAGTTTAATTTAATCCCATTTATTTTTTGCTTTTGTTGTCATTGTTTCTAGAATCAGATCCAAATACATATCAATGAGAACAATATCAGAGAGCTTACCACCTATGTTTTCTTCTAGTAGTTTTTTTTTTTAATTTTTATTAACATACAATGTATTATTTGCCCCAGGGTACATGTCTGTGAATCGTTGGGCTTACACATTTCACAGCACTTAACAGCACATACCCTCCCCAATGTCCACGATCTTCTAGTAGTTTTATGGTTTCTATCCTTAGTCAAGTCTTCAATCCATTTTGAGTTAATTTTTGTGTGTGATGTAAGACAGTGCTCCAGTTTTATTATTTTGCATGTGGCTGTTAAGTTTTCTCCACATCTTTTATTGAAAAGACTGTCCTTTCCTCATCATACAATCCTGCCTTTCTTGTAAACTAATTGACCCTGATTCTGTGAATTGATTTCTGAGCTCTCTCTTCTGTTCCACTGATCTACATGTCTGTTTTTCACACCAACATCATACTGTTTTGATTCTTATAGCTTTGTTACATATTTCAAATCAGTGAGCATGGTGCTTCTAGCTTTGTTCTTCTTTTTCAGGATTCCTTTAACTATTTGGCATTTTTTTGTGGTTTTATTTATTTATTTATTTATTTATTTAAAGATTTTATTTATTTATTTGACAGAGAGAGAGCAATCACAAGTAGGCAGAGAGGCAGGCAGAGAGAGAGGCGGGGGAAGCAGGTTCCCTGCCAAACAGAGAGCCCGATGCGGGGCTTGATCCCAGGACCCTGAGATCATGACCTGAGCCGAAGGCAGAGGCTTAACCCACTGAGCCACCCAGGCGCCCCTTTTTTGTGGTTTTAAAGACATTTTAGGATGGTTTGTTCTATTTCTGTGAATAATGTCACTGGAATTTAGATAGGGATTGCACTGAATGTGTATATTGCTTTAGGTAATATGGACATTTTAATAATATTAATTCTTCCAATCCATTACCACAAAATAGCTTCCAATTTATTGGTGCCTTCTTCAACTTCCTTCATTAATATCTTATAGCTTTCAGTGCACAAGTCTTTCACCTCCATGGTTAAGTTTATTCCTAGGTATTTTATTCTTTTTGATGTAATTGTAAAGCGGAATACTTTCTTAATTTCTCTAATAGTTCATTGTTAGTGTATAAAAACACAATAGATCTTCATATATTTATTTTGTACCCTGCAACTTTATTGAATTTGTTTATTAGTTCTAAAAGTTTTTTTGGTGGAGTCTTTAGGGTTTTCTATATATTAAAATCACATAATTTGTAAATAGTGAGGTTTACTTCTTCTTTTCCAATTTGGATGCCTTTTATTTCTTTTTCCTGCTTAATTGCTCGGGCTAGAACTTCCAATACTATGTTGAATATAAGTGGTGAGAGTGGGCATCCCTGTCTTATTCCCCATCTTAAGGGAAATGGTTTTGCCACTGAGCATGATGTTAACTGTGGGCTTATTATATATGGCCTTCATCATGCTGAAGTATGCTGTGTCTATATCTACTTTGTTGAGAGTTTTTCCTATACATGGATATTGAATTTTTTTCAATTTTTTTTCTGCATTACTGTGATGATCATTTAATTTTTATTCTTCATTTTGTTAATGTGGTGTGTCACACTGATTTGTAGATGTGGAACCATCCTTGCACTCCTGAAATAAAATCCAGTTGATCATGGTATATAATCCTAATGTAATATTGGTCTGCTAATATTTCACTGAAGATTTCTGTACCTATGTTCATCAGGGATACTGGCCTTTAATTTTCCTTTTTTTGTTTCATTGCTGTCTGGTTTTGGTATAAGGATAATGCTGACTTTGTAAAATAAGTTTGGAAACATTCCCTTTTCTCCAGTTTTCTGGAAGAGTTTGAGAAAGATACTAACTTTTTTTGAATGTTTGATAAAATTCACCAGTGAAGCCATCTGGTCCTGGACTTTTGTTTGTTAGGGTTTTTGATTACTAATTCAATCTTCTTTCTAGTAATTGATCTTTTTAGTTTTTTTCTATTTCTTTATGATTCAGTCCTGGAAAACTGTATGCTATCCATTTCTTCTAGGCTGTCCAGTTTGTTGTATTTAATTGTTCATGGTATTCTCTTATGATCCATTGTTTTCTTTGGTGTTAGTTCTAACCTCTCTTTCCTTTCTGATTTTATTTATTTGAGCCCTCTCTCTCTTCTTCTTGGTGAGTCTAGCTAATGGCTTTCCCCCCCCCCAAATACATTTATTTTTCCAGTGTTACAAGATTAATTGTTCATGTACCACACCCAGTGCTCCATGCAATACGTGCCCTCCTCAATACCCACCACCAGGCTCACCCAACTCCCCACCCGCTCCCCTCCAAAACCCTCAGTTTGTTGCTCAGAGTCCATAGTCTCTCATGGTGCATCGCTCCCTCCGATTTCCCCCCATTCACCCTTCCTTTCCTTTTCACAATGCCCTCCATGTTTTTCCTTATGCTCCACACATAAGTGAGACCATAAGATAATTGACTCTCTCTGCTTGACTTATTTTACTCTGCATAATCTCTTCCAGTCCTGTCCATGTTGATATAAAAGTTGGGTATTCATCCTTTCTGATGGAGGCATAATATTTCATTGTGTATATGGACCATGTCTTCTTTATCCATTTATCTGTTGAAGGGCATCTTGGTTGTTTTCAGTTTGGCGATTGTGGCCATTACTGCTATGAACATTGGGGTACATGTGTCCCTTCTTTGCACTGCATCTGCTTCTTTGGGGTAAATACCCAGGAGTGCAATTGCAGGGTCATAGGATAGTTCTATTTTTAATTTCTTGAGGAATCTCCACACTGTTTTCCAAAGGGGCTACACCAACTTGCATTCCCGCCAACAGTGGAAGAGGGTTCCCCTTTCTCCACACCCTCTTCAACATTTGTTGTTTACTGTCTTTGTTGATTTTGGCCATTCTAACTGGTGTAAGGTGGTATCTCAGTGTGGTTTTGATTTGAATCTCCCTGATGGCTAAAGATGATGAACATTTTTTCATGTGTCTGTTAGCCATCTGTACGTCTTCTTTGGAGAAGTGTCTGTTCATGTCTTCTGCCCATTTTTTGATGTGATTATCTTTTTTGTGAGTATTGAGTTTGAGGAGTTCTTTATAGATCTTAGATATCAGACCTTTGTCTGTAGTGTTATTTGCACAAAAACAGACACATAGACAAGTGGAACAGAATAGAGAGCCCAGATGTGGACCCGCAACTCTATGGTGAAATAATCCTTGACAAAACAGGAAAAAATATCCAGTGGGAAAAAGACAGTCTCTTCAATAAATGGTGCTGGAAAAACTGGACAGCTATATGTAGAAGAATGAAACTTGACCATTCTCTTAACCATACATGAAGATGAAATCAAAACAGATAAAAGACCTCAACATAAAGCAGGAATCTATAAAAACCCTAGAGAAGAACACAGGCAGTAACCTCTTCGACATCAGCCACAGCAACTTCTTTCAGGACATGTCTCCAAAGGCAAAGGAAACCAAAGCGAAAATGAACTTGTGGGACTTAATCAAGATAAAAAGCTTCTGCACAGTGAAGGAAACAGTCAAAAAAACAAACAGGTAACACACAAAATGGTAGCTAATGGCTTTTTTATTTTATTAATCTTTTAAGGAACCAGCTCTTAGCTTCCTTGATCTTTTCTACTGTCTTTTCAGTATCTATTTCATTTATTTCTGCTTTCATTTTCATTCTTTTCTTCTTTCTGAGACTATATTATTTTAGTTGAAGCATGTTTATAATGACCTGTTGAAAGATTTTTATCATGGTTGCAATCCATAGGATCCATGTCAGGTAATTCTAACATCTTTATCACCTCAGTGTTAATGTCTGTTGACTATCTTTTCTAATTAAGTTGAAGCTTTTCTGGTCCTAGGTATGACAAATGATTTTTGAGTGAAACTTGGACATTTAAGTTATTACATAAAGAGAGACACTAAATCTTTTATCTTCTATTTTAGCAGGATTCCTGTGTGAAAGAAGGCATTGTCCCATTACTGGCTTTTTTTTTAAAGGTTTTTGTGGGTTGGCTTCTCTAGCATCCAGTCTGATCTATGAGAGATATATAAGAGGGTACATAAGCTAAAAGAAAACCCAAGGAACTCACTGCAGTATTGTTCCTTGGTTCCTCAGGTTCCTAAGCCTGTCTGTCTCCTTCTATCTACCTTTTAGACTCTTCTATTTGTTTTATATGTAATGCTGAGATTTTGGCTGTACTTAATAGGAGGAATAGTGTATCTATTCCATCTTTCTAGAAGAGCAAGTCTCTATATTTTTTTTTTAAACAATTGATAAAGAATTACGTGATTCTCTTATTTTATTTCTTCCTGGATGCCTTACATAGGGCCACAAAAACTCCTTACTTTCTATTCATATTTTAAGTAAGAAATGTTTAAGAAAGAAAAGTGACGCACAGATGGAATTTCCAGGTAGCTCAGATTTTAAAAGTCTATTTACAAAGAGCAGAAAGAACATCATATAGCCAAGGATAAATATAAGAGTTAAGACAATGTAAGGTCTAAATAGTGCTGGGAAGATAAAAAATGTAAAAAACATGAAGCTCTCAAAATGCTAGGGAAAGCAAGGAAGGGAAAACCATTTTCTTGAAACTGATGGTATAATTAATGAAGAATAAGATAAAAAAAGGAAAGCATCTTAATTCATTCACTCATTTGTAGGAGTTTTTTTAGGCATATGATATGGATTAATAAGCATTAGTGGCAAAAGATAGAGATCAGTAAGATACAGTCCTTGCCCTCAATAATTTTTTAGTGTTACAGACTGATCAGGAAATCACATTGTCAATCACAATACAATGTGTAAAAGCTATGCACAATTGTGGAAAGCTAATTTATTATGTCTATGGAGGTTAGGCAATGGTTTACTGGTTTTAATGGTTTAGGAGGTGACGAAAAAAGAAGAGAAGGAAATGCTAGGAAGATGGAATAGAATACACAAAGGTTTAAAGGAATGAATGAGTACTGACAAAGAGAGTGGTGCAAAATCAAGTTTGGAAAGACAATGCATAACCGTCATGTTTAAGAACTTAGACTCAAATCCTATGGGCAAAGAGGAACTACCAGAATTAGTTTTGATTTTCTCTTCTAGGAAGTGTAAGTTCAGGAAGCAAAAGAGAATCAAAACTCAGGATAGATAAGTCATTATACAGAAGCACTTGGGTCTCCTGATTCATATAAAATATCTTTAGAAAATATAAAAGCACTTGAAAATAAATCACTGACCTGGTTATGCTCTTTGTGGAACAGTGAAGATTAGGGGATGAACAAATGTCATTCAATTTATGCCTTCTATCTCTGATTTCCTTTTGTAAACTACAGATCAGAAATATTTGATTTATATCCTACAAATGTTTTCTAGAATAGATTATAAAGGTTGTGTGTCTGCGTGTGTTAAAAAAAAAAAGAAAAAAACCACACTGACCGTGAGCACCCAGGAAGGGTTCACTGAAAAAAAGTCATATAAACTGGCCTCATATCCATTTTTTACAGTATTATTAGGAGACATGATCTCATATGATATTTATTTTTTAAAATATGGATGGATTAAAAATAATTGAATAAATGTATTAAAAAAGTGGTGATTTATAGAATGATGACAATAGAAGAAAGCTAGGGCCATGCCACTTAGGTCTGTACTTGGCCTGACTCATCACGTTTCTGGATGACAAGAAGGACATGGACATGACAAATGACAGAATCAGAATAAAAAATAAAAATAGAATCAGAATAAAAAATATTATTTTAATAATAAAAATTATTATTCTGATTTTGAAATAAAATAATAATAATAAACAGATTAATAAAAACATCCTTCCATCTGTTTTTATTAATCTATCTGTTTTTATTAATCTATTTTATTAATCTGTTTTTATTAATCTTGTATTAATCTTACAAGATTAAGAGTAATAATTGTCTCATAATTAGATCCCCTCTAAACATAACCTCAAATAGAGGAAACCATGGCGTCATCTTAAGCACCTCTGTCTTTTGCAATCCTGACCAAGTCTATCAATAAGTCCTATTGACTCCTCCTTTCAAAATATAACCAGAATTCGATACCTTCTCACTCTTTATTGCTACCTTCCTAATTCAAACGTCCACCTTAGATTAATGGTAATAACCTCCTTATTGGTCTTCCTGACCTTACCCTTTCTTTCTGTAGTTTATTCTCAAAACAGTAAGCCAGAGTCATACTTCCAAAACAAAAATCAAATTATACTATTACTCTAATTCTAGTTCTTCTAATGTCTCCTCATTTCAATAAAAGTATTCCCAGGATGCCTAGTGGCTCAGTCAGTTAAGTGTCCAACTCTTGATTTTGGTTCAGTTAATGATCTCAGGGTCATAGGACTGAGCCCCACTTTGGGCTCCCTGCTTTACGGGGAGTCTGCTTAGGAATCTCTCTCTCCCCTTCCTTCTGCTCCTCACTCTGCTCATGTTCTTTCTCTCTAAAAACAAACAAATAAATACATCTTTTTTTAAAAAGTATTCCCAATAGCTTTTAAGACCTTTATATGTCCTGGCATTCCATTAATTCAATGGCTTCATTTCTACTAATCTCTCCCTCCTTCACTTTGTTTATGAGCTTCCTACTGTTTCTCAAATGCCAGATTAAATATCGCAGCAATGTCCTGAGAATAGACTGAATTGTTGAATCATTGTATTGTACATCGGAAAGTAATATAACAGTGTATGTTAATTACACCTGAATAAAAAAAAGAAAAAACAACAAAAAAATAAAGTTCATCAAATTAATAGGAAAAAAATCAAAGTGATGGCTTGTGGCCCACTGATACGAAGTTGATGAGAAGGGTACTTTACCACTGTGTTATTCTTTCCAAAATCCCACACTCTCATATAATTATAAAAAAAATAACAGACAAACCTAAACCACAAACACCTCACCCTTAGTCCTCAAAACTATCAAGGACGTGGGAAACAACAAAAGCCTATCTCCTGAAACTGAGAAGACATAACTAAATACTATACAGTAGGCTGGAGAGAATCCTTAACAAAGAGGATGTTAACAGAAAAAACTAGTGAAATCCAAATAAAGTCTGGAGTTTAGGTTAAAAAAACACTGAATCTTCTAATGCATGAACAAAATTTATATCTCCACTTATTGAGAAATTTGCTAATACCTCTAATAAGAGTTCATAATTTTTTCATGTGGGTTTACACATCTCTACTCATTTATAGCTCTTACTGATGTATAAAGATGACTTTGAATTCAGTTATTGTTTCTATCCAAAAACTTGCCAAATTCCCTTATTAGTTCTAATAATTTAGTTTGATTCCATTTTATATACAGCTATATCATCTATAAATAATGAGAGTTTTGCCTTTTTTTCCCCTTTCTAATCCCTATATTTATTGATTTATTTTCTTGTCTCATTGCACTGGGTAGCAATTTTAATAAGACTGATGAAAAGAGGTGATAGCAGAAATCATTACCTTGTTCTTGATTGCAAAAAACATTTTCAACATTTTTGATTAAGTATAATGTGATAGATTTTAAAGAAATATGCTTTATTAGAACAAGGAAGTACCCTCTATTCCTAGGTTTCTGGCTTTTATGATACTATCCATGTGTATTAAATTTTAACATTTTTCTGTCTGTTGAGATGAACATTTGATTGTTCTCATTTAGTCCAGTAAAGTGGTATTTTTTAATTGGTTTAAGTATTATTCTGACCTTGCTTCCCACATATGTACATATATATTTTGTATAATATTTTGCTTGGAATTACTGTGCCTTTATACAACTGAGTAAGTCTGTAATTTTCCTCTCTTATACTTATTTTGTTTTGGTATTGAGGTTATGGTAGCCTCATTTAAAGAGTTCAGGAATCTTCCCTCTTACACTAGGCTTTGGAAGAGTTGTCTAAAACTGGAATTATTAGTTCCTTGAATGTTCAGGAAAACTTACCAGTGATGCCATCTGGGGTAGAGTTTTTTTTGTAGGATAGAAAAATATATATAAATTTTATAATACACACACAGACGCGCACAGATATATAAATTATCATACAGAAAATTTTACTGTTTTTTCTTTTAGTGTATGGTTCTTTGAATTTTAACACATGTACAGGTTCATGTAAGCACCACCAAAATCAGAACAGTTCCATCACCCCCCAAAATTCCCTAATGCTATCCCTTTATAATCACTCTCTCCCCAGCTCCAGCCCCTGGCAACCACTGATTTGTTACTCAACGTATACTTTGTCTTTTTGAAAATGTCATATATATGGAATCATGTATGTAATATGTAACCTTTTGAAACTGGCTCCTTTCACTCAGCATAATAACTCTGAGATTCATGCAACTTGTTATTTAAATAGTTTGTTCATTTTTACTGCTAAGTAGTAGATCATTATATGTATGTACGATAGTTTCCTTATTCTTTCACATGTTGAAGGACAATGGGTTATTCTCAGTTTTTGGCAATTATGAACAAAGCTTCTTTAAGTGTTAGTGTCCAAGTTTTCGGGTAAACCTAAGTTTTGATTTCCCTAGAAAAATCACCCAGGAGTGGGACTACTAGGTCATATAGTTAAGTTTATATTTAATTTTATGATAAACTGCCAAACTGTTCTCTAGAGTGACATATCACTTAAAATGAGCAATGTACAAGAGTTTTAGTTGTTCAGTATCTTCACTACCTCTTTATGGGAATATTTTTGACTATCACTTCAACTTAGAGGTTTTAGAAATATTCATGTTTTCCAATTATTCCCCAGCCAGTTTGGTTAAGAATTTCTAGTATCTTGGGGCGCCTGGGTGGCTCAGTCGTTAAGCGTCTGCCTACGGCCCAGGTCAGATCCCAGGGGCCTGGGATCGAGCCCCGCATCAGGCTCTCTGCTCTGCAGGAAGCCTGCTTCTCCCGCTATCAATCCCTCTGCTTGTGTTCCCTCTCTCGCTGTGTTTCTCTCTGTCAAATAAATAAAATCCTTAAAAAAAAAAAAAAAAAGAATTTCTAGTATCTTGCCCATACTTTTAAATTTATTAGAATGCACAATACTTGCTTCTTCACAATACTTCCTTCTACCTTGTCAATGTGTGTAGTATCTTAGTTATGTCCTCTTTCATTCTTTATTTTTTTTAAGACTTTATTTGTCAGAGAGAGAGAGAGAGAGAGACAGAGACAGAGAGAGAATATGCACAAGCAGGGGGAGCAGCAGGCAGAGGGAGAAGCCGGCTCACTGCTGAGCAAGGAGTCTGATGCATAACTTGATTCCAGGACTCTGGGATTATGACCTGAGCCAAAGGCAGAGGTTTAACCAACTGAGCCACCCACGCATCCTATCTTCTTCCATTCTTGATTTCAACTATTTATATATTCTCTTTTTTTTTTCTTGGTCAATCTTGTCAAAAGTTTGTCAACAGTTCTCAAAGAATAGAATTTTGCCTATGTTGACCTTTTGTATTGTAGCTTTATTTTCAATTTTACATTACTTTTTTGGTTTTACTTTAAAAAAATTTCAGTTTGCTGTTCTTTAAGTTCTTAAAATAGATGGTTGTTAGCCAATTGACTTTTAGCTAGAACTTTTACTAAAATATGTACTTAAGGTTCTAAATTTCCCTCTAAAAACTTTATAAATATTCCATATAGTTGAAAAATATTTTGCGATTACTATGTACATTGCTTATACACCTTAGGCACACTTTCAGATCTTCTATATCCTCATTGGTATTGTATGACTATTCTATCAATGACCAACTGTGGTGTGTTAAATCTTCCACAGTGACTAAATTTGTATTTCTCTCCTTGTAGATTGCCTATTTTTCTTTCTTTATATTTAAAGCCTTGTTATTAGGTACAAACATTTAAAATACTATTTTATTATGGAATTTAATCTTTCATTATTTTAAAGTGATCCTATTATCTATAATAATGCTTTTAAGCCTTAGAAGTCGATATTATCTGAAATTAGTCACATCCATTAAAGTATTTTCATAGGAAATACTATGTACCTACTGTATCTATTTTTTCCATTTGTAATTTTCTCTGTTCTTACATCTCAGATCTTCTATTAAGGATCTCTTTCCTCATGCGTAAAATGCATTGTTTAAATTTGCTTTTGAAATAAGGGTCTACTGATAACAAATTTTGTGTTTTCAAACTTGCCTGAAATCATTACCTTATTTCCCCTTTCTTAAGAGATATTTTTGCTAAGTACAGACGTCTATATGGGCAGGCATCTCTTTACTGTCTGGCTTCCACTGTGGTTACTGAAAATTCAGCAGTCATTCTGTCACTCTCTCAAACACAATCTCACTTTTCTGAATTTACTTTTAAGAGTTTTCTTTTTGTTTTGGTTGTTCTGCAATTTCACCATAATGTCAGTGAGGGTAGATTTATCCATATTTCTTGAGATTTCTCGGTTTTCTTGAGTCTGTGGTCTGGTGTCCTTTGTCAATTCTGAAAAAATCTCAGCCATATCTCTTCAAATATTGCTGCTTCCCTATTCTCTCTTCTCCTCGAATTAAGACATATATTGGACATTGTCATTTTATCCTTCATGTTTCTTATCTTGGTTTTTGTATTTTTTATCTCTTTCTGAGTTGTATTTAGTATAATTTCCATTTTCCAATTAATTCTTTATTCAATTCTGTTTACTTTGTTATTAAAATCCATCCTTCGAATCTGAATTTATATTAATATAATTTTTCATTTTTAGAAGTTCCATTTGGTTCTTCTTAAAATCTGTTGGTTATATTTTATTCTCTCAGAGCAGGTAGTTTCAAATTTGTCCATTTTTCTTGAAAAATGACACTCATTGTATAATCTGTATCTGATAACTTTACTAATTAAAGGCTTTATGGGTGAGTTTCTGCTTCCTTTTGTTTCTGGTAATTGTCATTCATGTTGCTCTCTTCTTGCTAATTTATTTGGGAGATTTCTGTAGTGCTAGAATAAGGGTATATTCCTCCTAAAGATTTGGATTTGCTTCTTCTTGGTGCCTATGAGTATTAGCAGCAATTCTTCTGTAAACTCACTTATGTGGGATATAAGAAACAGTGCAGAAGATCATAGGGAAAGGGACAGAAAATGGATTAGAAAGAAATCAGAGAGGCAGACAAACCACGAGAGACTCTTAACTATAGGAAACAAACTGAGGGTTGATGAAGGGGTGGGAGGTGTGGGAATGGAGTAATTGGGTGATGGGCATTAAGGAGGGCATGTGATGTAATGAGCACTGGGTGTTACAGAAAACTGATAATTAACTGAATTTTACATCTGAAACTAAAGATATACTTTATGTTGGTTAATTGAATTTAAACAAAAAAAATAAAGTTGTGTAAAATAAAATTAAATTAAATACTGGCAATTAAAAAAACTCAGTTATGGCTTGAGATTTATCAGGCCATATAGTAATGTGAATTTAAACTGTAAATCAGTGCAAGACAGATGGTGGTTACTCTTTGGCAGAGACAGTCCTCTATTTCCCCAATCCCTAGCCAAGGTAATTTTGTTTGCTAACTCCTGAGGATGGTAGGGATGGTAGAGGGTTTGCTCTTAGTTCACCATAGTCCATCATATGGTTAAGATGTAATTCATACTAGGGGAGGATCTGCTATTAAGCTCTTAGGTGGTCCCAGGCTTTGTTTCTTCTCAGAGGGCTGAAAAACCATGTCTTACATTTTACCCTGGGTGGGCAAATGTCCTTAAGGCCAGAGTCTTCTATACTGTGCTTTGCTTACCCTTATGGGTTCCTGTCCTCACTTAGATTTTGATCTATTAATGTCTACTATTTAGTTAGCTCTTTTAAAGCTTTCAAGAGGATTTATTTATTTTTAAATCTAGCGTAACCAGTTATTTTCAGTGAGGCAGCTCAAATAACTTATCCCAACATATTTTCAGAAACAGAACCTCTTCAGTGGGTTTTCATCTTTCTTTTTCCCTCTATTTCCCTCTTTCTCTTATCTCCCCTTTTTCCAGAAAAATCATTACCTTCTTGTTTCCATATTAACACTTTTGATCAACCATACCAATGGATCAATGCTGGCCCCAGACAGGAAATATATATGAAAATCCTTGCTTCCAGAAGTTTTGAGCTCAGAATTATAGTTTAACAAGTTAATAGCTCTGCTGTTAATGAGCTATGATAATAAGTAAGCAGTTTAATTTCTCTGGGTTCTACTTTCTAGAAGCCTGTGAATTGTCAGTCCTTACTTCTGTTACCTTCCATATAATAACAAACCAAATCTTATATACTCTAGCTCCTACATTCCTGTTAAGTCTCTCCTTTTTATTCATCCCAAGGGCTATTTCTTCAGTCCCAAACTCTCATCATTGCCTGCATTTTCGTAGCCTCTTTACTGAAGGTGCTACCTGTCTACACTCTCTCCCTCCAAAAATCATTTTCCATATTGTTACCAGACTAATTTCTAAAGTATGTATCAATGATGTTCTCATAGCTTTTAAGGTAAAAGTTCAAATTCCTTGACTTAGTACACAGTGCCCCTCAAAGTCTTTTCCTTGCTTACTTCTCTGATCTCATTTTCTGTAAACACTGCTTGTTCAAACTTCTATGGATTCATGTATATTGCTGCTTCTGCTGGAAACACCTTATTCCACTTCTCCTTTACCTAATCAACCTCTACTTGTTCTTTATAACTCAAGACCAGCACTGCTTCACTCAGAAATTCTTTTAGGACTTCTCTTCCTCTCTCTGATTTGGATTTTCCTGCTTAATGTTTCCACAGAACTCTATAAATTTACACCTACGTCAAACTGTAATGAATTTGTGACTTATTTATCCTTCTCACTCACTAAACTGTAAGCACTTTTCATATAGAGACAGTCTTACATTCAAGTTTGCAAATCCAATCTTGCAGAATTTGCTTAATGGACAAATGAACAAGGCTATAAAATGAGGGGGCAGTTAAATGATTTTGAAAGTACTTTATTAGCTATAAATTTGTCCTATTGTAGAAATCTTAACTACTGCTATACAGGGCCTATCATTAGATCCACATTTTATGTAAGCTTCCACATTTTCGGATCTAGATTCTCTAACCTGCAAACCTGACTCATTTCCCCAGACTGCCTAAACTGAGTTTTGATATCTTATTTAGAGGACTTCCCCAAATATGACCTCTTGCTGGGGAGGCTTTGCATTTGACTGGCTTTGAATGTAATGACTTGCACATGCTCCTCTTTGCCTTTGCTGATGCCTCTATTCCTGATCCCCAATCCCTCTAATTCATAGTACCTGCTTTCTTCACATTCTTCTGTTTTTATACCACTGTTGTTTAAATCCCAGAAAGACAGGCTAAATAATTTAACTAGTTTTATTAGGAAAAGCAGAGAGGAGGAATTTTTGATCTAGAAGAAAAGACTATAGTTCAATTCCATCTTTGACAGATGAGGAAGAATTTTAAATATTCAGTGTAAGTAAGTAGAGAGACTCTCGCCTCCTAGACAGACTTTCACTAATCCTTCCACTCAACCATCCTTGAGATTAGTAAAAGTAAAAATTTTACATGAGTGAAAATTTATATCATTCTGATATACATGGGAGAATGAAGGGAGGGGCAAAGGATGAGGAGAGGGGAAGAGGAGGAAGAAGCTTTCAAACATTAAAAATACTCCTATGATTTATGTTTTGGGGATTTTTGTTGAATTGCATTATAATTTTACTGTAACAAAATATAATCTGTAAATTTCTAAGTAGATTCTTCATTTAAAGTCATAATATGAAATTAAAGGTAGGTTCATTTATATATCAACAGTATATGGAAAGCTTGATTCTGGTTAAAAAAAAAACACCTCCTAAAACTCAATATATTATATGCATTGTACAAATAATCAGCATACCTATTATTCTGTTTTACAATCTACTTTCTGGTTAAATGGGATACCTGCTATTGATTAATAGACAAATTCACAGATCATTTCAAACTTTTCATCAAATTTATCTTTTCAGTTAATATATATCTTTTAAAGAATCAAGAGAATAGAATATTACAAAAAAATTAAACTTACCGTCATCTTCCCAGCAGCTCTTAGCACTGCCTTCTCTTTCACTGCTCCCCGGTAACACTGTCTGGTCTGTTGGCAGGTCATCTTCAGGCACACCTCCTTCACAATCTGCTGCATCTGTAATACTTTCTTCTTCCACAATATGGAGTTTGTCTTCATCATCTGAATCTGAATTTGTTTCTACCACAGTATTATAATTTGTAACTGTAATACAAACAAGAAACAAATAATCAAAACCTACTAGCATAAAAATCAGTTTTTACACCTAAGTAAAAAGAAATTTTAAAAAGGACTAAGTAGGAGTGCTCTATAAATAGTAACTCATTACCTTATAGCAACCTTATGAAATAGAGTATCTATCTACCACCCACTATGCATAACCCTGAAAGCAGAAATAGAAACCAAGACATAGGAAGATAAATAACTTGTCCAAGATCATATAGCTAAGAAGTAGGAAGGCCAGGATTTGAACCCAAGCATCTCTTTCTATATTCTGTGCTCTTAAACACTACATTAAATATCCTCTCCAGTCATAATGACTTTATCCTATATGATACTGCTTATGCACAGTTAGGGCCACAAATCTTTAAAGCATTCCACAATTAAGAAAATAATTCATTTCTCCTAATAAGACAACAAAGCATCATCAAATTTACCATAAGAAAGATATTTTCAAGATACCAATCTGGTCTATGCATTTCATATTAATCCCACATTGAATTTAGAAAGAATCTATCAAATCAACTTAGCCAAACTTCTACATAAGGAAGGCATGATTTAAATAGTGTTTGTATGTAAGCCTGTAACTTTGGAAAAAATAATTGACATCCAGAAGTTTTCAAATGGGCATCCTTTCTATATTTTTAATAAATTTCAATAAAACTTAACACTAGCATAAGATAAATAAGTATTTGACTTATTTAGACTTGTAGAACCATGAGTAATAGCTGCAAATAAAATTCTCTAAAACAAATAATACAATATAGTCAATATTTTTTCTTTAGAGTCCTTGTAATAACCACTCTACTGGGATAAATTATTCAGTACTTCACTGGGTATGGTCACTGGAATATCTCTTTTCAATTATTTGCAAGGTGATTCTTATTTGCTAAGCAAAGACTGAAACGGAGAAAAAAGAATGTTTGCTTCATTGAGATAACTAAGCAACAACTACTTTCAGTTATTCTTTCCATTTCTTCCTTAAAATTTCCAACCATTCTTGATATGTTTAAATGATAAACGTATATACCCCTAAAACGTATATACCTCGTATATAAACCTAAATGCTTAAATGATATACATATACACCCCCTTCCCAAATAAATACATACACATGCTTGAGAATAGGAAGAAAGAAATAGAAGTATGGATGTATATATCCACAGTGAGAATGAATAAGCAAAAATCTCCCAAACTGCTTTTATAGATCCTAGGAAGACCTCTCTGTTCAAAAGAGTACAGGAGCTACCCTTTGCCCACATGAGAAATCCTTCAATATCTTGTGCCAGAAGAAAAACATCAAGTTTTGTTGTATCATTAATACTTCAGTGTGAATACATTTTTCCAAATCTTTTCCCAAGAGCAAATTATTTTTTAGTGTTACTATAAAGGTAATACAGGTTTAGCATAAAAAAATCGGATAATATAAAACATGTATAATTAGTAAAAGCCCACCCACCAAATTTCCCATCCTTGACTCACTCTTTAAAGCAACAGTATATTACAGCAAATTTTAATTTGTCTATGCACAAGGTAGGCATGATACTAATCATTTTAAATACCTTATTCTATTTAATTATAATGAAGGCCCTGGTATATACACATATATGTCATATTTAATATCATTTCTCTATATAAACATAGTATACATCTTTAAATACACACATATGGGATCACATTATACTGTTGGCCACCTAGTTTTTTGACACTTAATAACATATCTTAGAAATTTTTCTATTTCAATATATGTGAAGATTTCTCATTTTCCTCTCACTGCCTGCACATCATTTCATTGTACAGATAGAATTTAACCAATAACCTATATTGATAAAATCTATGTTTCCAAGTGTTTTTTAAGCATTAGCAACAAGCTTTCTTGTAACTATATCTTTGCCCATTCTTTAAATACATTTGTTAGGTATACTAGTAGAGATGGAACTGCTGAGTCAAAGGGAAAACTTGTTAAAAGTAGACACATATGGAAACATGGGGAATTCTTGTATTCCAGTCACACACAATGAGCAGAGTAAATTGTGCCATTATAAGTGTGGATAAAGGAAATGATTCTCAAAGGTTGTTCCATAGCTCTCACCACGGTTGGGCATGTATGGATAGTTGAAATTCCGACTATTTTGTAAAGAGAAGGTTTAGTATCTTGAGTTGACCATGGCTTTATATTGGTGCTATTCTTGCCTTCTAATGATGTAGGTACTGTAGTTCAGTTTTATCATTACCAATTTGGTTAGCTATACGTTGTCTAACCCTACATTTACATTTAGAGTATTTAGGGCTTAAAAAACACGCTATTGAATTAGTCTTCAAGACATGTTGGTATTTTGGTTCCAATATTTCCTTGCATTGCTTCATAGTTTTCACTAAGTTCCTTCTACCCTGAGCTGCACTAGGTTCTTTTTACCCAGAGTTCTTTCAAACTGTTTATTCTGCTTGGGTCACCGTCGGTCAAAGTACTCTTCGAGAATACCTGTCACTTTCTAGGACTCTGGCCCTTCAGTATGAGCTGCCATTGTGTTATGGAAGATTTTAAGTCAAATACACCAAGCCAAAAAGACTGAATATATTTTATAGTTATCTTGGGAATTTTCCCAAAGCACTTTTTGAATATGTGGCATAGAATTTGAAAAATAAAAAAAACCCACTACATTTTATTGGTTGATGGAAAAATGACCAATAACTATTTTCTAAGTCTTCTTACTGTCTTCTGCTTCACAGAAAAAGAGAAAAAGCAGTGAAAATTGCTTATATTGATTAGTGTAACTTAAAAAAAAGTCAAGCTTCCTATGTTTTTGAATCTCCCCTTTTGTGGCTCTACAGAACTAATTTAAAAAATAGAGCCCCAGTATGAAAAGCATAAATAATAATCAGGCCCTGATAAATTCTAGTAGCCAGTGAAACTGTCCATTATCTTAACTGTTGCTCATCTACCTCCGTATTTTTAAATTTAAAACTTTGGCTAAAAATGTATAGTGAAATACAGTTTACCTAAAGAGTGGCACCTTCTTAAAAAACAGGTGATAATCACCTCTTGTTTCTGAGTTTTAATTAAAAGGAAGAATTCAGAGTAGCAGAGTAACCTGTTTGAGGTTATTGAACTATTAAGTTATGAAGCTGGACTCAAATCCTCACGTGCCCGATTCCACAGCTCATATATTTTAACTAATTATGTATAAAGCCTCCTGACTGAAAATTGTTGCACAAATGAGAAATATTCTTAAACTTATGTTTCTGTGGTTAGCCTATTCTGGGGCTCTGGAATCCCATACTTAACAATATGCTACTAAAACATTTTCAAATGACTAAAAAATTTTAACCATCAGGATCTCATTATAATATAACTGACAGTACACCACAGGGTAATATCATCATTATAGTCAATAAACCTTTGAAAGGCTTTCACATAACATGTTATTTTTAGCACCTGATTGCATGTAGTACGGTATCAACTGCACTAATTAAACTCCCATGTAAACATCTGTTTCTTAAGTAACGTACAATTATAATAAAGAATTAAATAAATTAGATGAATCGGTTCAAAAAAAGAAAAACACAATTTCAACTTCAGTCATTAAGGGCAAGATCATCTAAATGCTTTAGAAATAAGAACCCTGCCAAGTACTGTTTATTATAGCTCTCAATAGCAGGTTAGGCTTCACAGGGGAAGAGAAGGAGGGAGGGTGGGGCGGGGGGAGGAGACATATTTAACCCCCAGATCTTTGATTCTCATCAGGTGATAACCATGGCATGTGTTGATGAAATCCACAGGCTAAGGCAACATGTCAACATATTTTCAGGCATAAAAAGGCTTTTTTTTCCTAGAGGGAGAAGTTCTGCTTACATCATGCCACTAATATATGCTTAGCTATGCCTCACTCATTCCTATCAAACACACACACTCCTCTGCATGGTAGGAAAGAAAGATTAAAATCTCTCTTAGGAAAAGACCTAAGACTGATCCTTACAAAACAACAGACTACTGTACTTCTAACGAATTGCTCCGTATCCATCAGACTAACCCAGTGCCATAATTTAAAAGAAACACCCAGAAGAATACACATTTTGAATCATGTTCTCAAGAGTAATGGACCAAAAAAAAAAGAGTAATAGACTCAATTAAGTAATGTTAGCATTATGCTGAGAACAACATAATTTAGGGATGAAAGCTACGAAATATGAAAATAACATCTGGAGACACTAAACAAAAATTTCCATTATTCTTTAATATCAGTTGGGACAAAACCATAACAACATCACTTAACATGTTTTTCTTATTCTGAAAAGAGTCTCTGGCACACTGCCTTCCACGCAGTAGGTACAGAATTACTTGTTGAATTGGACGTGGGGCCACAGTTCCTTTTTTCTGAGTAAAGAGATAAGTCAATATACTTAAGTGTTGCTGAAGATTCAGGAAGATGACAAAACTGTAGTGATAACCAAAGAACTGGTAAATTAGTAGACAAAATGAAAAAGGGAGGTCATCTGACAATCCTAAAGGGAGAAAACGTCTGCAAATAATGTTACTTCGGAAAGAGGAGCTTATGTGTCCCTGAATACTATACCCAGGCATACTGCAAATATTTGTTAATCTGGCCGCTGACCTAACTTATAGATAATATTAATGTATATGTATTTTACTGTATAATGTTATGACATAATATGCATATTTAATGTACCATACAAGTAATATATTATGCAATATGTGTATTATAGAGTTACAACTTAAGTCTTTTAAAAATAGGTATCATAATGATTTGAGTGCTCCAAACACCATGAATATGTTAGGTTTATTTATTTATTTGAGAGACGGGGAGCACGCGTGCATGCATGCGCACATGGTGGGGGGAGGGAGAAGTGAAGGGCAGAGGGAGCAGACTCCCTGCTGAGCATGAGGGTGAGCACGCAGAGCCTGACACGAAGCTGGATCTCATAACCCATGAGATCATGATCTAAACCAAAATCACTAGTTGGTTGCTTAACTGATTGAGCCACCCAGGCACCCCTGAACCTAATGCTAGGTTTGAATAAATACTATCAGTTCAGCAAATCTGGGGTAAAGTTTTATAATCTCTCTCTCTAGGTAAAATCTTTAATCGAGGGTGCCATTTAAGTTGAACAATAATCACAGACTGTTTTTACATTTTCAAAATAATTTTTAAAATCCCACTCCAATGAAAGTCTGTGATTTTTTAAAAAAGATTTTGTTTATTTGACACACAGAGATGGTGAGAGAGAGAGAGCACCAGCAGGGTAATGGCAGGCAGAGAGAGAGGGAAAAGCAAGCTCCCCACCAAGCAGGGACCCTGAAGTGGGGCTCGATCCCACGACCCCAGGATCCTACCCTGAGCTGAAGGCAGATGCTTAACTAAGTCACTTAAGTGCCCCCAAGTCAGGGATTCTGACATTTATCCTTGCAAAGGGCTGGTGGTTTTCAATGCCTTTAGATACAAACTATTCGTAGAATGATAACTGACAGGTGAAGAAGGGAGGGGAGAAGATTGCCCTCTGGTACAGAATCTTAGTTCTTATTTTCTCCTCTCTCTCATTATACAGTCGTTACTAAGGATTCCCGGGATTTGTCTCTGGTTGTTCTCTCAGTTTTTATTCCAGCCTCTTCTCCATCCTCCACAGGTCCTCTGCCCAAGAGTCATCCCAAATTACCTCTCCTTTCTCTGACTAAGCAAAGCTCCCACTCATTCGGAGAGCTAATTTTAGCCAGTATAAGTACAATTCACAGAGAGATAGATGAAACAGTTAAACAGCAAAGCTCTTTAGCAGATAAATTAAAATCAGTCCCAGGGACAGGTGGTTCTCTCATGTGTGTGAGGAAAGTATCTAGATGAAAATAATTCACATGAAGTTATCAGTAAGTAATATTTCCTTCATAGGAAAATATGCATTTATAAAAAGGATGCTTTTTAATTTATAGGACTTGTTACTTGTGGAATACAGGCAGGATGACAAAATCCACACGAAGGGTGAAGATTGAATTATCTTCAATAATTATCAGAAATTATTGAGTCAAAAATAGAGAAGCCATATAATTGATAAGCCAATCCAAAATCCGGATCTCTGAAGCATCAATAAAATAGATAAATCGCTAACCCACTTAATCCTAGAAAAAATTGAGAGGCACCAGGATGCAAGATTAATGCAAACAGAATTATAGCTATAAAGAAATTTAAGAGACTTACTTTAGAAATATTTTGTACAAATCTAAGCAAATAGATTTAAAATTTGGATGAAATAACTTTCTAGGAAAATATTAATGATTATAACTATTTATTATTTTATAGAATTTATAAAATTGTACAAGAGATGGCAAATGTAGACAGACCCTAGAATAAATTTAAGAAGACATCAAAGAGTTCCACCCAAAAATTGCCAGGTGTTTTCCCAGGTGAATTTCTTCAGATCTTCAAAGACTGATAATTCTGCTGCTTTTTCAAGAGAGAGGAAAATGTAAAGAGCCTCAATTCTTTCTATGAAGTAAGCTTTTGAGCAACCAACTAAAATCTAAGAACACACTTGTGTACATGTGCACACGCATGCACACACATACTCAAACTCAGTCTCACTGAAATAAGATATTAAATCTAGTGGTACATTAGAAGATAAATAAAGCAAGTATTATTCAACATTAGGAAATGTATAAGTCCACCATCTTAACACAGTAAAGGAGAAAGAATACGAATGACTTCTATTGACCATGAAAGGCATTTGATAAAATTCACTACTCCTTGCTGATACTTTTTCATAAAAATAAAACTGAAGTCAGTATTATGAAAATGACTATGCATCTGAGGCATTTGTAAGATAAAGATGTTTACTGTTATCATTACTGGCAGCATTTTTAAAGAACAAGCTAATTTTTAAAAACAACAAAAGGGAAAAGCACAAATAGTGGAAAAGATAAAGCAAAACTATTATTAAAATTATTATATTGCAAGGGATACATTGATGTTTCTGGAAAAATCAAGAAAAATCATTGCAAAAAACTACCAGCAATTAGAAATTTGGTAAATGAGGGGTGCCTGGGTGGCTCAGTGGGTTAAGCCTCTGTCTTTAGCTCAGGTCATGATCTCAGAGTGCTGGGATTGAGTCCCGCATCCGGCCCTCTGCTGAGCAGGAAGCCTGCTTCCCCCTCTCCCTCTGCCTGCCTCTCTGCCTACTAGTGATATCTTTCTCTTTGTCAAATAAGTAAATAAAATCTTAAAAAAGAGAAATTTGGTAAATGAATAATCACAAATTTAATAGAAAAATATCAATAGCTTTCCAATAAACCAATAATAACCTGCTAAAAACCATAACAGAAGAAAAACTCTACCAATCTCTATCAACTCTAACAAAAGATAAGCCATGAAGGCAAAAAAAAAAAAAAAAAGAAGAAGAAAAACAAGGAGAACCTATGTAAAGAAAATTTTAGCATTCTATTGAAGTTTATAAAAATTTAAAGGGATACACGCACACTGCTATTTATAGCAGCATATCTAAAATAGCCAAATTATACATATAGCCCAAGTGTCCACTGACTGATAAAGAAGATATTTGTGTATGCATGTATGTATGTACACACACACACACACACACACACACACACACACACACACACACACACACTGGAATATTACTTGGGCATAAAAAAGGGTAAAAATCTTGCCATTGTCGGTGATGTGAATGGCGCTAGAGAGTATTAACCCTAAGTGATGTAAGTCAGAGAAAGACAAATACTGTATGATTTCACTCATATGTGGAATTTAAGAAACAAAACAAATAAGCAAAGGGAAAAAAAAGAGGAAAACCAAGAAACAGACTCTTAACTATAAAGAACATCTGATGGTCACCAGAGGGGAGGAAAGTAGGGGGATGGGTGACATAAGTAATGGGGATTAAGGAGTGAACTTGCTGTGATGAGCACCAGGTGCTGTGTGGAAGTGTTTAATCACTGTATTTACACCGGAAACTAATATTACACTGTATATTAACTAACTGGAATTTAAATAGGAACAAGAAAGAAGATTTGAGTAAATGAAAAGACATACCTTGTATTCAGATAAAATGGTTTCATATTACAAAGATGTCATTTCTACCTAAAATAATTTATAAATTCAATACAATTCTGATCCAAATATTAATATGGTATTTTAGAATCTAAATCTAAGCGACTTAGGCCAAATGATTCTAACATTTACAAGGAGATGTAGGAATACAATCTCTGGAATGAGCTTGCCTGGTTCAAACCACAGCTTCACATGGACCATTCATGTCACTTTAAGCATGTTTCCTAATCTTCTCAAGCCTTAGTTTCCTCATTTCTAAGGTGGTGATAACAGTATGTCCCTATTAGGACTGTCACAGTGAT
Source organism: Procyon lotor (assembly GCA_028646535.1). NCBI lineage: Eukaryota > Metazoa > Chordata > Mammalia > Carnivora > Procyonidae > Procyon > Procyon lotor. Next base: position 113,928,079 of record CM053611.1, read on the forward strand.
AAGTAATAGAAGAAAATATAGGCAAATTCTTTTACAATCTTGGAATAATTAGGGTTGCTATAAGGATGTTACAAAACCCATGACTGCACATATAAAAAAAATTCAAGTCAAAAGACGAATGATAAACTGTAAATAATATCTGCAATACATGTTACCAAAGACTGATTTTTTTTTTATTATACAGAGAATTCTTATATATCCATGGGAAAAAAATGAACCACCCAGTAATATGCAAAGAAAATTCACATGCACAAATATGAATGTGCAATAAACATGTAAAAAGAAGTTCAACATCACTAAAGAAATAACTACTTTGATTAAATATTATTAGTCACTCTTTGCATACATTCTTAACCCTCCTGCCTTTCTCTCATTTAAAAACCCTACTCAGCACCCAAAGAACAAATAATCCAATCAAGAAATGGGCAGAAGACACAAACAGGTATTTCTGCAAAGAGGACATCCAAATGGCCAACAGACACATGAAAAAGTGCTCTACATCACTCAGCATCAGAGAAATACAAATCAAAAGCACAGTGAGATACCACCTCACACCAGTCAGAATGGCTAAAATAAGCAAGTCAGGAAATGACAGATGTTGGCGAGGATGAGGAGAAAGGGGAACCCTCCTACACTGTTGGTGGGAATGCAAGCTGGTACAGCCACTCTGGAAAACAGTATGGAGGTTCCTCAAAAAGTTGAAAATAGAGCTATCCTATGACCCGGCAATCGCACTACTGGGTATTTACCCTAAAGATACAAATGTAGTGATCCAAAGGGGCACATGCACCCGAATGTTTATAGCAGCAATGTCCACAATAGTCAAACTATGGAAAGAACCTAGATGTCCAACAACAGATGAATGGATAAAGAAGTGGTATATATACACAATGGAATACTATGCAGCCATCAAGAGAAACAAAATCTTGCCATTTGCAATGACATGGATGGAACTGAAGGGTATTATGCTAAGTGAAATAAGTCAGTCAGAGAAAGACAATTATCACATGATCTCTCTGATACGAAGAATTTGAGAGGCAAGGCAGGGGGTCATGGGGGACTTGGGGAGAGAAATGAAACAAGATGGGATGAGGAAGGAGACAAACCACAAGAGACTCTAAACTCACAAAACAAACTAAAGGTGGCTGGGAGGTAGGAGTGGTAGGGATAGGGTGGCTGGGTTATGGACATTGGGGAGGGTCTGTGCTATATAGTAAGTGCTGTGAAATGTGTAAAGCTGACGATTCACAGACGTGTACCCTGGGGCAAATAATACATTATATGTCAATAAAAAAATGTGAAAAAAAAACCAACCTACTCAGGCTAAACCTCTATTTTGATTAAGTCTATAGAATTCTCAATTCTATACCTCAGGCTCGTTTACTGCAAAGCTTCTTGAAAAAGTTACCTACACTTGCCTCTAATTTGTTTTTCCTATTATCTCTTAAACCCACTCTGCTCACAAAACTGTTCTTGTCATGATTATGAAGAATCTTTACATTTTTAAAGGCAATGACAATGATCAATCCTCATTTTATCTGACCTACGAACAGCATTTGACACAAAAATCTCTCCTTTTCAAACCAATCTTTTCTCTTGACTCCCTTGATTTCCCTAACTCACTGACTGCTGCCTTTCCATTTCTTTCCTCCACCTCCTGGAATTCAATCTGTCTCATGGCTCTAAATACCATTTGAAGACTCCCTGCTTTATATCCAAGCCCAAATTTCTCTGCACTCCAAACCCAACTGCCTACTTCACATCTCCACTTGGACATCTAGGCAAACAGGCCATATCCAAAACCCAATTCTTGATCCTCTGAGTTTTCTCCATTTCAGTCAATGACACTTCTATTCTTCCAGCTGTTCAGGCTAAAACTCTTGCTGTCAGTTTTGACTCCTTTCCCTACCCTCACCCCCTCATAGCCCACACCTAATCTAAAGAGAAATACCTTAAAACTTGGCAACTGACTCCCTTACTACTAACTCCCCACCATCACCTCCCTGTTCTAAGCCACCATCTCTCACCTAGGGTGTTTCTACTGGCTCCCTCCCACGAGGTCTCATTGCCTCCACTTTTGCCTTCCTACAGAGCCAACACAATCCTTCTAGAACATTAAAGAAGCTGTTATTCCTCTACTGAAACCATCTAATGGCATCTCACCTCACGATGATCCAAAGGCCCTTCATGAGCTTGCTCCCATTCATCCATTATCTCTTATCTTTACTTTATACTTGCTTACTCCATTCCATATACACTGGCCTCTTGCCTCAAAGCTTTCGTACTTCTTGTTGCTCCCCTTGGAATGTCCTCAGAGTATGGCTTAATTTTATCTGCTTCGTGAGGTCCTCTATGAGCACTCCATTTAAATTTATAGACCTCTTTCAACCAAGACCATACCCGACCCTCTCCTGTGATTCATTTCTTCTTAAAATACTTATCACCAAATTCCATAATATTTTATAATTTTTTATTGCCTTTCACTAGAATATAAATTCCACATAGCCCAGATTATTTTTGTTTTGTTTGTTGCTATGCCCCCCATATGTAGAACACTGTCCATTAAGTATAACTGCTCCATAAATGTTTAATAAATTAGCAAAAAAATTCTCCATAACACAGGGTACATGCAAGAATTAAGGAAATACAGATTTACATGCTGATGTGTCAATTTGTTGTTTATCAAAACAAATTTTTTTAATTAATTTTTATCAAAATTTAAAATGTTTACCTCTTGACCCAGAAATTTCTTGGTGTTCACTCTACAAATTAACTTCCACATGTATGCAAATATAGATACCTATGTTTATCTGCAAACTTGTTTTTAACTACAAAAAGCTTCAATAGCCATCTAAGATAGATTCTTTTGTACTGATATAGAGAAGGTCCTCCAAAATAGTTTGATTTCATTCTTGTAGAAAATGAAGACATAATAGTATGTGCATACATGTACCTGAATAATGAATGGTTAAAGTCTAGAACATACAAATGAAGAAATAAGGTAATGAAAGAGTGACTTGTTCTTTCTATTTTGTGCCTTCTATATTCTTTAAATTTATATATTACTTTAAAAAAATTTAGGGGTGCCTGGGTGGCTCAGTTGGTTAAGTGACTGCCTTTGGCTCAGGTCATGATCCTGAAGTCCCAGGATCGAATCCCGAGTTGGGCTCCCTGCTCAGCAGTGAGTCTGCTTCTCCCTCGGACCCTCTCCCCTCTCATGCTCTCTCTCACTCTTTCTCAAATAATTTTAAACAAATTTTTTAAAGATATATTTTGAATGTACAAGAAAAAATCTGAAATAATTATTCAGCATGCCACTGCCAATGGTAAACTTTGGAAAACTGAAGTGGGGTTGGGGGAAATATTTTCTTAATGTTTTTGTTATTTGAATTTTGATAACAGTAGATAGGAGGTATAATTAGAAACAGTAATCAACATATTAAAATGAAATTTTAAAAATAAAGGTTAAAATGACATTTAAGAAGAAAACAAATGCTATGCTATAAACCTTTATCTTATGGGTTTGGAAATAAACAATTTAAGTTCTTAATAGGAAACAATCTCTACTTTTTTATGTATGGAAGACAGTAGTCTGCTTTCAAGTATGAATAACATTCACCTTTTCTATTCATAGCTACATAAAGTGTGAAGTTTTGAAAAATGAAAAGGAAGGTAACATTTGCAAAAAAAAGAGATTAAGTGAAGGCCAAGATAAGTGAATTCTGCTCCTTCTCGCCAGTGCTGAGGGCAGCTACACACGCACTGTACAGATGTCCTGGAGGATGGGCATTGTGGGGAGCATGGAATTTCCCTTGTCAAAGGCAACTAATACCTACCCCCATACACATACACTCATATTTTAGTAGCTTCTGCTACAGGATTTGGCTTGATTCTAAGTTTTTCTTAAACGTGCAAGGAAGTTTTAAGAAATATTGTCATTTACCAATCTCGGTAGGCACTTTTTCCCTAACCCTTTGAGACTCACTGATTCAGAGCTGAACTGGTTATGAAAAATAAGATGAAGGAAGAGGACAAAAATTTTATTTGCATTCATTTCATTTGAGTTTCTCAGATTCCTTTAAGCTAGTAATATAATTAGTGTGTATAATTTAAAACTGTTGGTCATGTGCTAGATACCATGGGAAAGAAAATAATAGGGTAAGGGGAAAGAAACAGGCCATGAACTACAAGGATGCAGTCAGGGGACCTAACTTCCCTTGTTTCCATGGGAGTGGCAGTAAACAATAATTCAAGTAAGGCTTAATGGTATCCAACCAGAACACCTCCTCTTGGGAAGCTTTCCTTGGGAAGGGCCAGATTTTAATAACAGGTATGCTAATTCCCTGAGTCTAAAGTCCTTCTACTCCTCTACTGACTAGACAGACATGGAAGAACAAGGATCATGCTAATAAAAACTGAATTGGAAGTTATTTCTTAATGAAGCATTAAAAACAAACAATCAGAGTTTAGTTTTCCTGAGATCTTCTAAACATCACAACATGTTACAAGCTTGTGAATAATTTAGTGCCTCTGACCTAAGTGCTCCAGAAGGCAGAATGAAGACACAGAGTACTTACAGTCTCTGCTTCTGAGATACGTGCACAATTTATAAAATATGAGTAATGTATATTAAATATTATAGACAGAACTGTGACAATAAATAATTCAATGCTAAATTAAGAATGATGTAGAAAATAAATACTAGTGGATTCTCTATCTCACTATCTATAGTGTATCTAATTAGTATCTAATCTAATAGTGTATCTAATTAGTATCTAATCTCTTTTTTTATGCCCTGCTAATGGTCCAAAGAAACAAAATTTAAACAGTTTTTTTTCAACTTGAAATATGTTGTTGGAAAATTAAATGGATTTGAATTGAGGTACCAAAGAATTCCTTGTGTTCTGCCTTACCCGATTTATCTGAAAAACAATTAAAATGGTAATCATCTGTGAATACAACCTACTCAGAAAATAAATCATATCCAGTAAACTCAAAGACCATGTGAACTCACCCCTACTCACATTTTCATATAAATTTTATCTTAGAGAATAAATGGACTTAGTGGTGAAAGAAGTGGACATCTTGGAAAAATACAGATAAATGGAAACTTTAGACCCATATGCAGAAACACAGAAAAGGGTATTTTTCAACTATTTTGAAGAAATTATGTTTTATCAAATTTCTACTACTAGCAGAAAGAAAAGTTAAATCAATCAATGCTGCTCATGTAGGTTTGCATGCTGCTCCAACTCTGCCCTGTGAAGTACTTCAAGTAAAATACAAACATAATTAAACCATTTTAAATAATTAAATAATTTTTATAGGACAAAGCAGGTAAAAGAGAAGAACAAAAGTAGAGCTTGCACATCACATACGCATATTCATGAGTATCATGAAGACTTCCCCAATTTACTCTAGCTAACAGCAATTTCTCTCTTCCCTTCATGTCGAAACTGTTTTTACATCAGTAGTAATGCATTACATTATTGGTCTTTTTCACTCTTGACTGTTGTTGCTGTAGCATGATTGAAAGCCATGGCAACAAACCATATACATCCTGCATCCTTCACTGAAGCTCATTCCCAGTAAAAAGCATAAAAAATACAAAATAAACAAATAAATTGCCAATTTCATTTAAGGATGTCCCTGATGAAGTAGTAGAATTTATTCTATTAAATAATGATCTCTTAGTACAGTATATGTCTTTAATGTTATATGTGAGAAAAATGGGATGTAGGAATAAACCACTTCTGCTGGGTATCAAAGAATGCAGTTGTTTTGAAATGTCAGCAACTAGCAGTTTTCTCATAGTACACCAATTTTACTTGAAAGAACAATGACTGACTATGGTTTTTCAGTCTTGAATATTTGGAAGGCATTTTCTAAAGAATAAGCCAAGTAATAAGCCTGTCACTTCAAGGAAAACAAAGGACCAAATGTGTTGTCAATAATAAAATTTGAGCTTTCAGGTATAAATTAGAATTCTGGAAAACATGCAAGTGCCACAGTGAGTTTTACAGCTTCTCAATTTTCAAGACCCTTCTGAAAAAATTGATGCTAGTATTGGTGGTTTTTTTTTTATTTATAGGGCAAAATGCAATGGGTCAACACTTGAAAATTGATACAACTAAGTAAACCAATATATTCCAAATGACTAATGCAGAAAATACAAATTCATGAGTGGATAAAAAAGATCCATTTAAAGTTCAGGATAGACCGATGGATTTCAGTGTAGCAAACTGTGAAATTCAAGATATGGTTTCATATTCTGCATTGCACCTAGACTTTAAGACATGCTACTTGGTCAGTTTTGGTGCAGTCATCAAATAATACCCACAATTATCCGAAAAGGCTAATTCCACATACATACCTATGTGAGGCTAAATTTTAACATATTTCAACCATAACAAATGCAGAAGCAAATATGAGAACCCAGCTGCCTTTATTAAGGATCAATAAATATTTTTAATTTTTTCACTTTTAATTGTGACTATAGTAAATACTGATAAATATAACCCACAGAATCATCAAAAGTACTTTGGGGTCTTCAACATTATAAAGAGTGTAAAGGGATCCTGAGACCAAAATGTTTTCAGAATCATGCTATTCAATAAGGTAGCCACTAGTCACATATGTCTATTCACACTGAAGTTAATTAAAATTATAAATAAGATATGAAGTTTGGGTCCTCATTTATACTAGACACATTTCATTTCAAGTGCTCAATTACCACATGTGGCTAGTGGCTATGAGATATAATAGATATAAAACATTTCTATTACCACAGAAAGTCCTATTGGACAGTGCTGGTCTATTTTGGGGGGCAATTAATTAGCATCTTACTAAATCACTGGCTTAATCCTACAATATTTTATCCTACCTATTTTAACTCCTTAAAAAGAATATATGTGCCGTTTGAGGGCTGAGACTAGAACACTGATATCTATATCTACATAACATAATGATATTGTTGTGTATATATATGATGTTGTAGCCCATAAGGTGCTTTATATATATTAATATATACATATATATAGGAATAAATATGTGGAATAAGATACCTGTTAAACTGAGTATTAACTCAATAAATACTTATTCAGAGTTTTATATGTAATTATGATTATTATCTTTCATATTTCACTATATTCCTGTCTAAATTTATAAGCTCTGGGTCTCCACTTTTTATGTTCTCATGTGATTACAATAAACTATTCTATCAACAATTTAATGTTTACATTGCTTCAGTTCTCATTTTCATAAATGAGGATTAAAGACAATCTTTCATCTTATTATCCATTGGTTATATTAAATAACACTTACAGTTCATAATTATGGACTACTAATTATGACTTGCAAGTTTTCTAAAGACTTCCATACATGTGGCTGAAAGCAAGGTTTTAAAAGTTACATTAAATCTGTAAATGATAACTAAATTTGTTTTGAATAAGTTAGTATCACTTGGGGTTTACGGCTTGATTTTATTTCCTTTATAGCTTTGTAGGATTCTAACTTTTTGAAATTTTAGCACCTATTATTTTATTTATTTATTTATTCATTTATTTATTTAAAAGGGGGGTATGTCTGTACTTTATGGAAGAATTTTGTATCTAGGGTAGTGGAAGTTATTATTTTGACAATCTTTATTCCTACTAAAAGCAGTGAATGGAATTTGTAAAAGCTTGTTAAAATTAACATTTAAATTAAATTAAATTTTGTTTAAATATATTCTGGAGAATTTTACATCTCAGAACTGAGAAGGACTTTGGGATACCAAAAAGCAAGGGCTGGCCTGAGTGTTCTAGTTGCCCTCTATTACTCTTCGTAAAGTAGTTAGAGATTTATTGTGTAATGAATGCTGCTGTTTCCAGTGTAGTTTGAGGCAATGCTCCTGGCAAGTAAGACCACATTTATAGGAAGGAGAATAACAGGAGAGATATGTGGGCTTCTGGCCAGATACTTTTCTGGTCAACAATCAAGACATGTACCTAGAACTAGGTGAGAGATAAGCAGCTCGTATATACACACAAGCCTTCTACTAATTTAGGACTATGCATAACTCTCCCCACATACCCCTACAGATTCTTTTGGAGAAATAATAAAACATTTCTTAGGTCTGCTTTTTGGATGAAAGAAGCAAAAACATGATCTACAAAATTAATATACTATTTGTGCAACGTGGAGTAGGCACTTACACAATTAGGCCTATTCCACACAGAAGAATGTGTATCATAAATTGAATCACAGGAATTTATTTCTTCAATAAAAGCAAATGAAATAGTTGCTATTTAAAAAAGTAATTTTTGTAAACTGTAAACTTTATATTATGCTAAATTTTAAAGTCTCTGTTCTCAATTTTGTCTTGCTATACAAGTTCCTTCTAAACATGGTTTCTGTAGCTAGAAAGTCTTATGATCTAAATAGGAGCTAACATATTTTCATAAACTGTTCTGCTTTCCATACAGATTGGGTGTGTGCCTATGCAGCAATTTATTTTCTACGTAACAATCTACAGTTAAGGGTAAAATTTTTAGGCTATATTTTCATTGGTAGAAATTTTTTAAAAAGTAAAATCAGATGTCATGGCTCAGAGTGGTTAAATTTTAACACTGAAATATTAGAAAATGTAGATAAAAGTCATATGACTGAATAGTTATTAAACTAAAACAATTTTAATAAATTCAAGTCATGTCTATTAACAATAGCAAGATACTATATTAAAAGGCAGTATTTATTTAGCTTGCATAAGGAGGCAGTTTATTAATAAAAGCTCTAAAAATATAATCTGACCATGTAACAGAGGTTTTACAAGTCAGGCTCATTTGAGTTCAAATTATGGGTCAAATACTCAATGGTTGGTTATTTTGGGGCAAGTTTCTTTCCTTGGCTTCCTTACATATAATATGATAATTAAAACCACTTTTAAGATTGTTTAAGGACCAAATCAGGTAATTTATGTAAACTGCTTAGCACAGTAAATTTCCCAAGTAATTAATAAATGCCCTACACACCGCGCACACACACAGTTTCCCTAGGACACAACTACATTTATAAGCATTTCACCTTGATTCATTCTAGTAAACTGTACCTGATATAATAAGAAATTTTAAACAGTATATTATTTCAAATATCATTTAGAAATATAAATAAGAAAATTAAAAGATTCAGACTTCAAAATAATATGCCCTACTGCATACCAAGAACACAAAAACAGGATCTCCGAATCCTATGAGACTCCTCCCCTCAGTAAAAATTCAGTCTATAGTATTCCTGACAGTCATTGACTTTTGAAAGAACCAGTTCAAGCTCTTTATAACTCTGATGGGAGATGAAGAGAGGAAAGAATTAGAGAAAGAGACACAGAAAAAGAGACTGAGAAAAAACAAGACTGAGACTGAGTCTTGATGATATAGTTTGAACCGCTGGATCAATCCATAAAGTCCATTCCTTGTTCTCTTCCTTCTTTCAGGCTATGCCTAACTGATTGGGTTGGGTTTCTAAAGCTTACAACCAAAATAGTCTTTATTAATACACTAATTATGGGTGAGAATTTCTACTATACCCATTAGAATTATCTAGTAAGTGCTAGATTTAGTATTCATAGTCAGGATATTGATTCCAGAGCTTGTGCCCTTAATCACAATGCTGTAGTAAATGGCAGCAGTATCACATATATCCTCTTGAGATATAACAATAGAATTCTTTTCTGAATTAAGACAAGGCTGTACACATCTATACGCATCTATCTTTTAACCATACATTTGACACTTTGTAAAGAGAACAGAATGCAATACAGACTACAGTGATGTAAATGATATTTTCCTATTCTTAATGATTAGGTAAGAAGATAAGTAAGATCTCTTCCCAGAAGGATCTTTTCTATTTTTATAGGAAGAGGTGTACAATTTAAAACCTGTTTCCTCAATTATACAGAAAGACTACAGCCTTATATTTGGTCTTCAGATATGTTTTCCATCTACATCAACTGGAAATGCTATGCAAAACATGACCATGGAAACATAACTAAGGATCTAGCTTATTATGTAATCTTGCCTTTTTGAGCAAAGAGACTCACCTACAGGAGGTGTTTGATTAGGGAGAAGGTAAATAAACACTTCAACTAGGGATTTCTATTGTAGAAGGTGCTATATAATCTGGCACTAGAATTTCCAGGCATCAATCCAATTACTCACAAACAGGATACGGGCGGGATTAGCTTGTGCACTTGAACGGTCAGAACACAGGACGTCCCCAGTTGTAAAACCTAAACAACACAAGGGTTCTCTGCACTACTACAGATCTATAAAGTCAGACTGACTCTATAATCAGAATATCACAGTATTCTATACTGGAGTGAAGTTACTGACTTTCAAGAAAAGCCTTTCAGAAGACCAAAATGAGCTTGAAATCAATGAATATCCATAGGGAACTCCCCAAACTACACTGTTTTGCCCAAATATCTCTTAACTCAGAACAGCTGGCAACCTGAGTCACACTGGGTGGGGGAGGGGTGGAGAGTCATGTTTTCTCTTGGTCACTCATCTTGTATTCACCTTGCATCTTCAAGTTGACAAGGAGTAAAACAACATCTTCAAACTTTACAATTCTATTGCATTTTACAAATTGCAAAGCACTTTAACCAGAACACCCTCAAAACAATACTGTAAGACTGACTGGGAAGAGCTGGTATTACCGCTTTTTAAGAAAAGCTTGAAGAAATGAGACCATTCAAATTCACACAGAAAGCAACTAGGAAAGTAAGAATTAAAAATGTCTCTGGCATTCTCTCCAAAGTACCATGATACTCCAGGAACAAATATAAGTCTCTTGCTGAGTGCTTTGAATACATTATCACATTAAATTTTCACAAAACCTTTGGGCTATTTATATGTATGCATATACAATTCTGTTTGACAACTTTGATCAGTTTTCCCACTCTTTGGTAAACATTTGTATTCCAGTTTCTCAATAGATGGGAAGATGTTCAGTTTTAGAAAAATAAGCCCTTAAGTTCAATAAAAATACAAACCGCTTCACAATATTTTTCAGACTTGGAAAATAAGGGAAAAATAAAGTGAAAAAGTAAGTTTCAAAACAGTTTAAGAAGTTAAAAAATGGGGACAATTCAAAATTTGTGGGGGACGCTGATGCTACAGATCACAATTGAGGACAGTGGATTGAGGAAAGAGCTTAGGAAGTTTGTCTTGCTGAGAGATGGGGTTTATTTAGCATTTTTTTTTAGGTTAAAGATTTCTCAGACTTGTGAAATATATACAGAGTAATTTTTATTGTTATTTCCCTAATCTTTGTTTTCTGTGAAGCTTGACTTTTTCTTCTTCAGTTTCACCAACCTCATTCTTTTTGAAACCTAACCTTCTGGCTGGTAAGGGATAATGGAGAGATAATGCTAAAATGGATTTTAGTAATAAGTTGTTTTTTTTTTTTAAAGATTTTATTTATTTGACAGAGAGAAACACAGCGAGAGAAGGAACATAAGCAGAGGGAATGGTAGCAGGAGGAGCAGGCCTCCTGCCGAGCAGGGAGCCCCGATGCAGGGCTCCATCCCAGGACCCTGGGATCATGACCTGAGCCGAAGGCAGACGCTTAATGATTGACTGAGCCACCCAGGCGCCCCTAGTAATAAGTTTTTAGTGTAGTTTAGAATGCACCTGATGAAGTGCTCTGAATCTACGATAAACAGTGAAAAACCATTAGGTTAATTATTTGTTTACTCAAAATTTTAAAATACTTTCCTACATTTCCTTTTATTCTTAAATAAAAATATTATCTAATCCAAATTCAATTAATTACATGTTTTTCTGGTCTTGACATTTAAATTAATAATGGTTTGCTGAAATACTAAGTATACAACTCTTTTTTCTTCTTTTAGATATATTGTGCTATCCCAAATAGCTTCAGAAGTATTAACATCTCCCCCAAAAGTAACAACGGCTGAGTATCAACCTACTAAACGTTTTTAAATTTTCAGTAAGAAAGAATTTTTCCATTAAAAAAAAATCTTAATTGCATTTTTCTTATAGGAAAGCTTCAGATAGTAGGCCAATACTCTGCTAAAGGACCAATCCTCTATTATCAGATGTTTGATTAATAACCCATACTCAGGTTATAATCATTAAGCATAAAATGTTGATTCATTAAGTTGAAGAAAATATGAAATGTAAAATAAATCAATAAAATACTATGATTTGGTAAACCACTTTAAAGAGAAAAACCTATGAAATATATTACGCCAACAACCCACATGTCAAAAGAGAAATTCCCACCTTAGAAAAATAAAGTACATGTGAGCAGCATAAATGTTCTAACACTAGTTTAGCAAACCAGGAGCTGTCAAGTTCCAATAACCTATTATTCACACCTCTTTAATCACTGCCACAGAGTCGATTATAAATAGCCTCATACATTTTTAAATAAGGTCATTCTGAAATGAAACAAAGAAGGTAGTAAATATTCTTGTACATAATTCAAATCCTAATGCACAACAGAACTGTGTATTTCTCAAATGTTCAATACAAAGAAAGCTAACACAATCTTTTATTATTTATGTCAAGTACACACTATGTGGATTCAGTGGAATAACTCGATGGTAGTACTATTTAAACACAGCAGCCTAAAAAGAAACTCTGCCCAATAAATTTCATTCATTCATTCACTATGAGATAGCATTACTCACGGTATAATAAAAACAAAATATAATGTTGATTTACCCAAAACAATGCCATGCCAACAAAGTCATGATGAAAAGACTTTCCTTTCCTTTTTTTTTTTTTTTTTTTAAGATTTTCCTTTTCTATAAGGAAAAACATATAGTATCACTGATGATGCCACTGGCTATTAATTAACCCATTTGGTTGATAATCTGAAGGTATTTCTTCAACATAAATTTATGTAAATATGTTAGAAAAGATGCAAAATGGTTTACCAGAGTGGCAGAATATCCTTCTGAAAAACATTAAATTAAAATTGAGACTACGGGATTAGAGTACCACTTAGAAGGCAAAGATCTAAAATAATAAGCTAAAACAAAGTAAAATGGGGACAACACAACAGACAATAACAAAAAACAAAAGAAACAATTTGGTTTTGTGTAACAGGTCCTTTATAAATAATTGATCATTATAGAATCTCTAAGAAAAATCTAAATTACCCCCATGATTCCAGAGTGGTTTTCTACAACTATGGCACCTTCAAAGATTACCTGTTGAACTGAGAGTGAAAATGCCTCATTTAAGAAAATGAATAGTATCAAGACTGGGCCTGAAGAACATTTGGTAACATGTAAATACAATCAGATTTTTACTATTTTAATATTTCCTATTAAGTTTTCAGACTAAAAATCCTACATAACTTTTCCCCCATTTTTCCACTTCTTCCTACCAGTGTGCCTATTTAGAGATAATAAAAGACAAAACATCACATTTGGGGAAGAGATAAATGAGCAGTCTGTGACTCCTTAGTTTCTTAAAATCTGACCTTATGCATTCACATTATGTGGTAACACAAACTTGTGGGAATATGCCTACTGCATAAACCTTTGCTATCAGAATAATTTGAAAACAGAAAAAAAGTTGGAAAATCATGCATAATATTAACATGTTTTACAATCTTTTAAAAAATCACACACGTCCCAAGTTTTACTGAATCATTTATTACCTTCACCTGGCTTTAGAGCTGTTAGCTTAAAAACATCATTTCTTGTACAATAAATATTACCTTGTGGGCTCTGTTTTTCCATCCACAAAAGATTCTTTTTTAAATAAGAACTTTTAGTTACTTATAGCCAGTTAGGTATCTTCTAACTAGGTAAGTACCAATTGAAAATGATGACTAGAGAAAACCATGAAACTAATTTCTGCCCATATTCCAGAAGAAGAGCTACATAAAGGTTTCTGAAATCAATGAAGCATTGTTATCCATATCATACTCTCTTAATTCTATACCCCATGCTATAGTCATCAATATTTTATATAGTTCTCCTATTAAAAAGACATTTCTAATATGGAAGCTATGTTCTTCCAAGGTCATATTTCTAGTGATGCTATTATATCATCTTTAATGCTGCTTTTCAAGAGTCAAATATATAAGGATCTTCAGTGGAGATGACAATCTGAAGACTATCTCTGATTAAGCTCTCTGTTAAGTATGACTATAAAATTAGTCTACTTAGTAGTCCAAATATTATATAATCTTAAAATTTTTCAGCATCTATAGCCTTAAAAATGTAATGAACATTTCAAAGTGGGATTTCTGAAGGTCTTCCTTGGTCCATACCCCAAACCTAAGGATGCTGAAATGATAGCTCCTATTTTTCTATTTCATAGGCTCAGAAGTTCACTCAGATGTGAAGAATTATAATGAAGATCCTTAGCTATTTGTTATACCCTTGCCAAGCAATTTCTTTTCCTATACTTTCTGGAGTAACTTACAGGGCTTCAAGACAAAAAGACTTTGTCCCAGCCATGACATCTTTTTTGGAAGTCTGGTCTTATGACTTTAAAACATGCTGACTGGTCGTGGTAGTGGGTGGGGGAAGGCAAAGTACTCCAGGCCAGACCAAACTAGCTACAGAACAGATTGCTAGTATTTCATATAGATAGATAGATAGATAGATAGATAGATAGATAGATAGATAGATAGATAGATAGATAGATAGATAGATAGATAGATGATAGATAGATAGATGGTAGATAGATAGATATCCATGGAGCAAAGTAAGAAGAGGTTTATCAGGGTCAGCAGCTGAGGAAATAAGATCTGGTCACTTGAAGTCAAGTGGGTGAAAATATTATGATTTGGATGAGTGCAAGGATGGATTCATTTCTTTATGAATGAAGGCTGCACACTTAGCAGGGAGTCTGCTTGAGATTCTTTCTCCTCCTGTCCCTCTCCCGTCCATGCTCTCTCTAAATAAATAAAATCGTTAAAAAAAAAAAAAGGAAAATGAATATGTCAATTTCTACCAGCAAGGATCTGACTAGCAGGGTTGACAAAATGTAAATACGTATACTGTAATGCATTATGATAGGTGTAATTGATATAAATCTGGAAGAGAACAGAGGAAAGGATTAACTTTCTCAAGGATGGGCTCTGGGGGGCAGGTTTCTAAAAATGAAAGTGCTCTAGGAGAGAGATAATGTCTAAACTTTTTTAAAAAAGATTTATCTATTTGAGAGAGAGAGAGAGAATTACATCTTTTTTATCCATTCATCTATCAATGGACACTTGGGGTGCTTCCATATCTTGACTATTGTAAATAATGTTACAATAAACATAGGGGTGCATATACCTTTTCAAATTAGTGTTTTTGTTTTCTTTTGGTAAATACCCAGTAGTGGAATTACTGTATCATAAGGTAATTCTATTTTTAATTCTTGAGGAAATTCTGTTCATTTCTCCATAGTAGCTAAACCAACTTGCATTTCTACTAACAGTGCACAAGGGCTCCTTTTTCTCTACATCCTCAGCAACAATTGCTATTTCTTGCGCTTTTAATTTTAGTCATTCTGACAGGTGTAAAGTGTTATCTCATTGTTGTTTGATATGTATTTCCCTGATGGTTAGTGATGTTGACCATCTTTTCATGTGTCTGTTGGCCATCTCTATGTCTTCTTTGGAAAAATGTCTATTCAGGTCCTTTGCCCATTTTTAGTTGGATTATTTGGCTTTTTTAGCGTTGAGTTGTAGAAGTTCTTTATATATGGTGCCTGGGTGGCTCAGTCAGTTAAACAGCTGCCTTTGGCTTAGGTCATGATCCCAGGGTCCTGGGATCGAGTCCTACATCAAGCTCCCTGCCCCTCCCTCTGCCTGCTGCTCCCCCTGCTTGTACTCTCTCTGTCAAATAAATAAAATCTTAAAATTCTTTATATATTTTAAGTATTAGCTCCTCATTAAAATATATCATTTGTAAATATATTCATCTGTTAGGTTGCCTTTTTGTTTTGCTGATGATGTTTTCTATGCAAAAGCTCTTTATCTTGGTATAGTCCTAATAGTTCAATTTTGCTGTTGTTTCCCTTGCCAGAGGAGACATATCTAGAAAAATGATTCTATGGTATACGTCAAAGAATCTAGTTGTTTTTAGGAATACACTTTGAAATCATTGGTGGGTGAATTAACACACTGTTGCCCAATTCATTCATATCTGGTCCCCTCTCAATAAAAGCCATTACCACACCCATATTCTTCTAAGGTCCCCTGGCATAATAAGACAATACTGCTCCCATACTATTGCAGCTAGATCTTATAGAATCAGCTGACACAATTGCCTATCCCCTGATCTGGTGAAGTTTTCCCAACCATTCTCAGGGTTTTCTTCACCACCCATGAACAACTTACCCTACCTTGAACATCTGGAGCTGAAACAATAATGCTCCCCTAAGCTAGGAATCTTCCCCTTTCTCCCCAAATGGATCTGAGAATGGCAGAATAATAGACTGCTTTTGTTTTATTCATTATCTGATCAGTCTGTGTTCTTCAGCAAGTGCCTGGAGGAAAAAGAATCTGCTCTTATATTTATTTTTAGTAGGAAATGGGTCCTCGGCCAGTGGAAAACAATAGATACAGGGTCAAGAAACAGGTTGGATGGTTAATGGGATGTTCTGGGGAACCTTAACATTTATGAAATGGAGAGAGAGAGAGAGTGGAAAAGAAACCATCAGAGACACAGAGAGACTAAGAAGAGCATGCCTTGTCGGAAACCAAGAGATGTAGAAGATTTTAAAAAGAGGCAAGCGAGACAGGCAGAATAATTCCCTCCTGAGTGTGGATGGGAGCTGTGAATATGATGGGATACTACTCTCATTATAATGTTACGTTATATGGCAAATATGAAGGAACTTTGCAGCTATATTGCCAGTCTCTAGTCAGTTGACTGTGTGTTTATCAAACAGTTTATCCTTTGTGGCTTTGACTTAATCAGGCAAAAGCTTTAAAAGAGGCCTAAGGCCTCCCTGAGCTCAGAGACTCCAAATAGCAGAGACTCACGTTCTCTCCTACTGTCCTTGAAGGAGCAAAGACCCATGTTGTGAACTGCCTATGGCTAGGGACAGCCTTCCTACAAGCATAAGGAAATGAATTCTATCAACAATCTAAATGAGTTGGGAAGAGGACAGTGAGCCATATATGAGAATACAGAATGACTGATACTTTGCAGTTTTGAGCAGAGGACCCAGTCCAGCTATCTTGATCCATAGAAAATGTGAGATAATAAATATGTGTTGTTTAAGCCACTAAATTTGTGGTCATTTGTTATGCAGCAATAGAAGGACAATCCATTAAGCAAGGTCCTAGCTTCTGTAAGAGTAAAGGAGGATTGGGATTCAATCTTTAGGTTGTCAGGTCTCTGACATATGTGTTAGGATTTATGAGGGGCTGAATTTTCAGCAAAGATAAAGTAGAAACCTAGTAGTATAAATTAGAACTAGGAGGAGGTAAGGAAAAGATACAGTTTAATTGCTAAGAAGGTCACATGATTCATCTAGGGCATTCCTGATGCTGAGGCTAGGATAAACCAACAAATTTCATGCCACATCATTTCATAGGGATTAGGTCAATATACCGCTTGCTTTGCTTTGATCTGGTTAACCAGACTACAAGTCACTTGATGGCAGATATAATGCCTATTTTATTTGCTGATTTTATGTCCCCAGCCCCCAGCCAGTATCTGGCATATTTTAAGTACTCAATATTTGTTGAGTGAGTGGGTGGCTGGCTGACTGACTGAATGAATTTCACATTGGTCAATGTGAAAAAGTAGATTAAAAATATGAAATTTTATGAAGAAACAGTGTAAATTGGCACTACTCTTTGTGACCTCTTGAAAATAATCAAGTTAACTCTGTTAAAGTATGAATAATTTGAGATGTCACAACAGAGACACAGATAAAGGAGTCATCATCCAGCTAATCCACAAAGATCTACTGATACCCTACTGTGTACCAGATTCAAGAATAAGACTCCTGCAATAGTTTCTTAGCTGATATCTTTGTATCCATTCTAGCTCTTAGCCAATTTCCACATCAGCCACAGTAATATTTTAAGACAAATCATCTTATTTCATTCCCCTGTTGAAAACCTTTTAGTGGTTTCTCATTATACTGAGGATAAAAGACAAAGTCCTTAATTTGTGTTTCCAAAATCTGGCCTCTGCCTCCTTCTCTAGCTTTTACCCCTTGCCACTCACTTTATCACCTCTGAGCATTCATTCATGTTTGTTATACCCCCTGCCTGGAACACTCTGTCTTTGCTTACCTCCTACTCATCCCTCCGACCCCAGATTAAATCCCTAAATATCACTTCTTCAATGATTTCCCAATATAAATTACCCCTTCTATGCAGCATTTATTGTGTAGCTTGCAATCACATTGTATGATTACTTTTAAATATCCATCTCCTCCATTACACTGAAGCTCCATTAGGTCTGGGATTGTGTCTATTTTGTTCAGAGAAGTATCACTAGTACTAAGAATATTTCATATATATTTGTTGAATAAATAAAAGCAAAGGCCTAGGTGACTACCAACCACAAATTATGAAAGAGTTACTGCTACCATCACTAGAAGTATGGTGTTCTACCTGGTAATAGCGTCACTCTAGCATACAATCCCTAACCTCAGTGGAGTACAGAGGCAAGGAACCAAGACAACTATGATGCCTACCACTACCCCACCTCACCACAAAAACAACAAAATAAACATTAAACAGCACCAGAAGTAAAAACAAAGCGAGTCTCCTTTGATACCTGAACTACCATACAGAATTTTAGAATTCTTAAGGATTCCAATGCTAGGAAAACAAGTTTTAAAATCACTGAGGTAAGGATTCCAAATGCTTTTTATAAAGAATATTTTTGAAGAATAAGTATAGAGCAACATTTTAAAAAATCTGTTTACTAAAAAGCATGAAAAGTAAACTAAGAATCTAAACTGGGCTTAGAACAACTGTGACAAACAGGATCGTATAATTTTTTTTTTCACCTAAAACCTTTCAGTGACTTCCCATTGGTCTCATAAGAATTGTGACTCATGGGGCGCCTGGGTGGCTCAGTCGTTAAGCGTCTGCCTTCGGCCCAGGTCATGATCCCAGGGTCCTGGGATCGAGCCCCGCATCGGGCTCCCTGCTCAGCGGGAAGCCTGCTTCTCCCACTACCATTCCCTCTCTGCTTGTGTTCCCTCTCTCGCTGTGTTTCTCTCTGTCAAATAAATAAAATAAAAAATCTTTAAAA